>VDFB02271358.1:467078982-467192198 GCA_007258455.2 Sequoia sempervirens
ACTCCCCCTCCCCCTCCCTCTCCATCTCCCTCTCCCTCTCCCTCTCCCTCTCCCTCTCCCTCTCCCACCCTACCTAAACAACTCTAGATCTCTCTCTCTCTCTTAAAATTCTCCCTCCCTCTAAAGACATACATAAATACATATATACAAGCATAATGCATATGTACTTACAATCCTACATACATACAAGCATACATGTACATGCATGTATATAAAATCTTACATACAAGTAGGCATACATACGATATGCATGCATTGATACATACAGGCATACATACATACATACATACATGACATACAAGCATACATGTGCATACAAACATAAAAATATATAAACATACATTTAATATGCATTTAACATAAAGCAAGACATGATGTGAGTGTGTTATACCGCGCTCGCATTATGTCTTGCTAGACATGCGCCCCACAAACAAACAAAAAACCATGTCAAAATTGAAATATAACGTGAGCACATTATAATGTGCTCGCGTTATATCTTGCTTTGGGAATCCCCAAACCTTGGGTTTGGTATTTTCCTTGGAATACCAACCCAAAGGCTTGGAGGGCATTCCCAACGACCAGAGACATGTTTTTGCAATTTCTACAATATTTCACATAATTAGGTTCGTGCTCACCATCAGGATTGCATATGGTTCAATATCAAACAAATCGAACATCTAGGTAATGTTATGTTCTCTCTTAGCTATCCAACGATGTAAAAATTTTCACTTTCTGACAATGTTAAACCATTCATCCATAATTTATTTTGTTTGTATGTCTCTTTTTTGGCAAAAAGTGGTGTTTAGTGTTTTTTTCATTATAAATTAACCATTCATCAAAATTTCAAATAAATTACATTTTTAGAAACTAGACTCCATTCTAAAATTTATAAAAAAAAAAATCAGTCAGTTTCCAAAATTTGTAGGGATAGTGTTAGGGTTAGAAAGGTAGATATCTAACAATTAAATGCATATTTAAGTAATAAATAGAGAAACTAAAAACACACAGAATAAACTATAACATAGATAATTTAACGTGGTTCACCCAATCTGGGCTACATCCACCAAACAACAGCCATCCAATGATTTTATTATCCAGTGCAAAAACCTATTACAATCTTGCGAATAATCACATTTTTCATTATCCTGTAACACCCATCTAAACCCATTTTTATCAAGCTTAGAAGCTTCCAGATTTTGGGTTCTACAAAATTGAATTTTTCTTTTTTCATTGATTTTTCCCTTTTTCGGTGATGACACGAAAAAGTAGGAAGAAAATTTTTCTTGGGGGCTGCTGCCCCCGAACCACTACCCAAGGCCCAGCCTGGCCCCAGACCCCGATAAGGATACATGTTGGGGTGTACAATATACCATGGGCTATATAGTATAGCATGATCAGTCGCCACATACCAACAAGTAACATGGCCAAAATTCTATTTTTCAAGAAGTGTCCACTTCAAAAATTAGTAAAAAATAAAATATTCATTAAAAAATTATCAGAAAAATTGTGCATCAACTACATACTGTTAGCTAACTTCTGACTGTAGTGATTTTAAAAATACTAAAAAAAAATTCACCATATGAGGGTCGTACAAGGGTTGTTATGTTATGTTTTCTTGAAAAAAACAACACCAATTTGTGTACGTCCCTCATTTGTACCCCTTAATCTCAACCATTTTCAAAATAAATTAGTATTTTAGAAAGTAGACTCAGAGCACTTGAATCCTTCTTTTTGTTCCATCTCAAAAATTTTAGTGTAAGTATCCTCGATTTCACATCCAAGGTCAATATTTCCTGATTTCAGAAAATAAAATAAAAAGTGGCCACTTAAGCCCCCTTTTTGGGAACCATCTTGGTGCACTTACCCGATGATTGTTTCCCATAGTTATTTTACTTGCATTTTTATGTTTTCCCTCTGTTCTTATAGTTGTTATAGCTAAGTATGTGTATTCTCTAACTTTGTATCCTTATTGTTCCATCCATATATTTCAACAGGTTATAAGATGAGGCAACTTGTACTATTTGAGCCTCTAATTGTGATATTTGGTCTTTTAGAATTTTAGCGAGGGAGGTCCATTAGAGAAAAAACTAGTACAAGACATTGGATTATGATATGCTTCCCTCCACTTCTTCATCTACTTCTATACTTGGAAGTGGGCTACCACAAAAAAAATTGTGGCCCCCTCTGTGCTCTTCTTCAACACTTCTTGTTGAGCTTCTTGCTTTATCTTATCTTTTTTTCTTGAGGTTTGATTGTAGGCCATCCACTAGTTATTTGAGTTGCAATGATAGCAGAAGGGAAGTGTCCCTCTACATATGTGGAAGATAATTTTGTAATGTTTATACTGCCTCTTCTAACTACTTCACATTTTCCATGTGTTGTTGGAGTATCTCCTCCCTAGTGTTAGCATGAAAATATCTCCCAATTGTAGCTTTTGAAGTGGGGAGATGTTTGCTAGATTCACTTAGGAAGCCATCACTAGTAATTGTGTGTGCTTTCCTTCTCTTTTGTGGAGGTTCATGTACTTCATATACTTCTTCCTCCTCTTCTATAGAAGTAATTATCTTTCTTTTACTACTTGCTTAGGCCTTTACTTGTGGCCTTTCTTCTCTACACTCATCTGGATTCATGTTTCAGATATTTCTTGTGCATCTGACATTATTACTATTTGGGAAGATGATGTGGGATCCTCAGGTGTGTGTTGGTAGCTCCATGAGATTTGTTTGCAACACTTTTCCCTTGAATGTTGAGAGTTTTTTCAAGAAGTATAAGACCAAGTAAATTAGAAGTGTGCCATATTGAAATTTATATTGGGAGGATCTTATATTCTAGAGGTTCTTCATGAGTTTTTTTGCATCACTTCACAGAGGTCAAAAAATTTTCCCTCCACCACCATTTGATAAGTAGTGTGTATTATCATTGTCATTATGGAATCTTGTGTATTTGCATACTAGACCTTGTACAAAATTACCATGGTCGCATATTGCACCCCAAGGTTTTGTTATTGCTTAGATGCTTAAGCTATGGTTGTCTAGTGTTTCTCTAGTGATTTGGGCCACTACATCATTCTTAACCACTTTCTTTGTCGGTACCTCTCCAACCATGCTCAACCCAGTTATCGCATGGATTTCTTCCTTTATGATTCAATAGGGTTTTTGAAGGTAGATGAATTTTTCATGCACTTTTCTTAATACTAGCCTAATCCAATCATGCTCATCACAAAATTTTGGGTAATCTTTCCACACATCCAAATGATTTTTTCCCACTTCCTTGTATTGTGATTGCTATGTGCTCTGATTTGGTGTGAGTAAGGTTTGTTAGAGGTCCTTAAACTTTTTATGATTAATTTCAACAATGGGCTCATGGATATATTTTCTAACATATTTTATTTACACTATGTCTATGGGGATGCTTGAAAAATCCTCGTATTTGTATACCTTTGTTGTCTTGAATGGGTATTTCTTATATTTTGGGTGTGGCTTCTCTGTGGTGTTTACCAAAGTCGGTGTTGTCATTTTCAACTATGTTTTCTTGTATGAATAGAAGAGCTCAAGTTGGCATTTTTCACAAGAGTGTTTGAGTACAAAGTGAGAGTGGAGTGGGTTTAGTGGTGTTTAAATAGGTTTGGGGCTAGTTAGGGGCATTTATGTCTTTTTTCCCATTGAGTTTCATGGGATTTTCTAGCCATTTTTATCTCTTGACTATTAATGATTTGATTTTGTTGTTTAGTCATTTATGCTATATATATTACATAGTTTACATTTTTTGTCTTTTCAAAACTTATAATTCTTATCCCTTTGGTAGGTGGTATTATTTAAGTTTGGCTCTGTTTGCATAACTTGTGATTTTATTGCCATTTAATCTCTTTACTACCACCACTCTTGATTCTGCAATTTCATGGATAGAGTATGGTCCTAGACACCTTACTTTTAATTTACCCTGCTTTTTAAATTTTTTGTCATATAGTAATACTAGCCTCCCTATCTGAAAAGTCTTAGTATGGAGGTTCCTATCATGCCAAGCCTTTTGTCTTTTTTTCTCTACTTTCTTATTATATAATGTTATGAATCTATTTCCACCCAAGTTTTCTAGTTCCTTTATCCTTTGTGCTAAGGAATCATCATCATCCAGCCACAAGGTTAGTGTGATACATGGATTTGGGATTATAAATTTTATTGGAACTACCACATATGTTCCATATACCAATTGAAATGGTGTAAACTTAGTGGTCCTCTTATAAGATGTGTGGTAGGCCCAGATTACTATGGGTATCTTTATGTCTTAGTCCAACCTATTTCCTTTGCACACTTTTATAAGTGTTATTCCAATTATCTTATTTAGAACCTTATTTGCTCGGTGATCCCACAATACTGGTTTACACTTTTTGGCCAAACTGGACACTGAACTGATTTATTCTAACTAAATCTTCACTTTCAGACACCTATAGTGGCTAAACTGTGAGGAATTTGAAGATGATACAAACTAGTGATTTGTAACATTTTGTCTGTAGATTCTAAATATATTTTTTTTCAAAAATTTTGGAATCAGATTGCACTTCTTTTGCCATCTCCTTCGAAAACTAGTTTTTTTCAATAAACACCATTTTTAAGGAGTGACACTCATCGTATAACACACAACTTTTTTTCCATGAAGGATAAAATTATATTTTTTTCAAATTTAGATTTGTAGCTATGATATCTAGTCTTCCAATTGGTTTCATAGTGTTTTATTGAATGATTTTTCCTTAATCAAGTTTCGAAGTCAAACCAATTACAATTCAGACATAGGCAAACTGCATAACACATAAATTTTGTATGTATCGAAATTCAATATTTTTTTGTTGGATCAAGGACTTCAATATCTAGTGCACTCATATTTTCAAAAAAAAATGATAATCTTCTATTTTTCCACATGCAATAGAGCTTGATTTTCAGTGAAAAACCTACATTCACAAGAAATAAAAAATAAATATAATAATCAAATTAAATTTAATTAAAATTATACTTTTTGGAAGCTTATAACAAGGAATACATACAAAAAATAAATTTTAAATGAATTCATTTGATCCCCCAAAAGGTAAATCAAAAGTGGTTTTTTATCAACATTTTGATAGGTGTAAAGGAGACTCTGTTATAGGTATGGTTTAAAACTAGTGGGGTTCTATCCAAGGGGGTTTGGTCTAAGGTGGTTTGATCAAACCCTCTTCAATTAGAATCCTTTAAATGGAACTTTTCAAGGCTTAAATCATTATATTTTCTAAAAATATGTGATTTCAGCAAAAATCAGGATCTCCCAGAAAGTGTAAACCACTATTGTGGCAGCACCTTGCTCCATTTGCTTGTGGGTGGTATGGTGAGCTCTTATTATGTGTTATCATGAAATTCTATAGAAGCTTTGCAATTACAAATTAATGAAGTGTTTGCCTTGATCACTTACCATAGTTAGTGGGAAACCATATCTAGTGATTATATTTTTGTATAGGAATCTTGTGGTGGATTTTGCAGTAGTATGTTCTGCCTCTGCCCATTTTAAATATTTAACTCCTATTATTATAAATCTTGCTTTTGAGTATTTACTAGGTGGGTCAATCAGTCCTATAAAGTATATCATCCATTTTTTAAATGTGATATATTTTTTGGCATCTTTGTGTAGGGTTGGCCACCATAGTCCCACTAGTTTTACCCTTTATATCGGTGTTTCACCATAATTATGTCCCCCTACTATTTTTTTATATGCTTATTTCAGGATAGATTCTCTTTCATGTTCAAACCCAACTCTTTTGATAATTGCATCTCACCCTATGTGGTGTAAATCCCCTTCTATTAATGTGTATGGAAGAGATATCTGCATAAGAGATTATTTATCCTATAGTGTAAGATTTGTGGGAAATTCACCTTTATCTAAGAGTATAGCAATTTCAGGTAGTTCCTTCAGTACCACATTTAGTCTAAATAGGTGTGCACCAAGTAGATCTTCTAGTTGATCTTCTAGTTTCTCCCCTATTATATCCTTGATAAATAATTTGGTCCTTGATTGTGTTATTCAGGATTGACCATTATCTTAAAATCAATTTTTTAAAATAAGAGTAACCACTGACATATCTTGTATGATAGGCCCATTGATTAAATACTTTAATGGTTCATGATCTGTGAAGAATGTAAATGGTGTTGTCAGAAGATAATGTCTAATTTTTTGTAGTTCATAAACCATAGCTAGGGCTTCTCTCTCAATAATGGTGCAATTCTTCTCTACCTTATTTTTTACTTGTAAATGCTATGGGGTGATCTTTATTGCCTTTGGGTTGAGTTAGTACTACTCTTATGGAAACTCTTGATGCATCTACATGTACATGGAATGGTGTGTTCCAATTTGGTAAGATTAGTATTGGTGCTTCTACAATTTTTTTCTTTAGTGTATCAAATGCTTGTTGGTATTCCTCAATCCATTCAATACTTCTACCTGATTTTTGTTTCAATATTTATTCCATAGGTGCAACTATTTCAACGTACCCTTTTATGAATTTTTGGTGGTATCTAGTATATCTTAGAAAAAAATATACCTTTGAGGGTGTTTTCATTGGTAGTATTTAGTCATGATTAAAGTAACCTTCATAGGGTCTATCGTCAACCCTTCCTTGCATATGATATGTTCCAATAATATGCCATATGGTGCTACAAATATGCATTTCTTCAAATTTAGTGTAATTTGCATGCTTTGACACCTATTGAGTATCATCCTCAATACTTGTATGTGGTCTTTGACCAAGTTGTACACCATCCGATCATCTAAATATACTTCCAAAAAGTCATGTATAAAGTCTTTAAAATAATTTACCATTATCCTTTTGAATATTGTAGGTGCATTCTTTAGGCCAAATGGCATCACCGTGTACATGCAAGATCCCCATTTTGTTGCAAATATTATTTTTTGGCTACTCTTCCTCACTTATTCTTACTTGATGATGCCCTGGAAATCCATCAATAAAGGAGTATATTTCTCTTCCTTAATTCCAAAATTTCTTCTATGAATGGTGTAGGAAAGGGGTCATGGGTGCAGGCTTTATTCAACTCTCTAAAGTCAAAACAAATCCTTATTTCTCATGTTTCTTCTAAATTACCATAGTACTAATCCATTCCGCATCTTCTACCAGTTTGATTATCTCGACTTCCAATGACTCTTGCTTCATCCTTTATGCCTTTTAGGTCTATAAATTTTGAGGGAAGGGTTCTTCAAATTTAGATAGAATCTTTGAAACTTTCACCACTAGTCTATCATCCCAATAGTCTCCTATCTTAGTTAGTTTAGGAACTCCTTCCTTAGCAATGTTTTCTTCTTTTTGTTTGATCAGTTTGTTATAGTATTTTTGTTTGGCCTTTATTAGATATTCTAATTCTCTTTCCCCTTTTTGAAATTTTATATCATGTTGTGGGAATCCTCATTATCATGTTTTGTTAGGCAACATCTTTTCTCTAGTAATGTAGTTTCTTTATCAAACCATTTCATGTATCTCCATATGCCTTCCAATTGTGGAGGTGGTGTAAGGGTTTGTGGTACTATAATTTCCTTAATTTTCTCAGGTTTGAATATTATTTCCTTCATTTTGATTATTGTGATATGTATGTGTGTGTTTTCATTATAGAAAGTGAAGGTATGGTAAAATTCCTTTATTAGTTAGTTATATATCCAATTATTGGTTTCCCCTCTTCGCTCTTGGTTGATGTACCAAGTTTATGCCATCAGTGTTAATGTAAAATAGAATAACTATATATATATATTCAATCATCATACTCATTTATGTCTTTCCATGTGGTGGTACAAATGGTGAGATGTTCTATCCATTATACTTTGGAATTTCCTTATATTTCCCTTCCTCTAGTAGGCACCTTGTTTTGATTAAGATTTTGAATATTACCCATTATGTTAAGTGTTCTTTATGTGCATTCTGCCAACATGTGGAATTACAAATGAGTGTATGTTTCAATATGTCAAGTCTTTTTTCTTCTGTTTAAATTTATTTTCTATCTATGTGATAAATAATAGTAGGTCTCCAACCCCTAAGTATTTGGGCAATTTAATTTATGAAATACCTCACAAAATGTGATTTATATGGCAATATTTCTCGGGTGTGACTTCTATAGTGTCTTTTGTCTTGTTGTAGTTGTTTTGCGGTTTATTATTTTTAAGTGAAATTTAATATGGAGCACTCTCTGGTGTCTTCCTAATCATGAATATGATGCAAAATTCAATAATTATCTGGGAATGGAGTTTTGGTTCTTCTTGCATCCATGCATCTAATACCTCAACACTGTCTGTGCTATATATGGTGCTCTTAATTTTAAATTCTCCTTCTAAATTTTGGTTTTCAAGATTGTCACTTGGTGGTAACTATGAGATTATGTATAAGTTTTTATTTTCAAATTTATTGTAATCTTTTGGGTTTACTTCTTTTATTTATGCTTCATTTGAAGTTTTCCCTAGGGGGACATGAACTATTTTATCTTTATCGACAAATTATATCTCCTCTTTTTGAGAGTCTACAACTCCATTAGTTTTCACAAACCAATTAATGCCTAATAGGGCATTGAATGAATCAAATGTTTCTTTTATTGCAACTACTTCAAAATATACTATTTGCTTTACTCCCTTGACATTGACTTTCACCTGTTTTCGTGTTCCCAAGGTTTTCGTTCCTATCTCATCAACTAAATTGATATTGTAGTGTGTTTGTTCTAGTTGTGTCTTTCCTATTTGTTCCCACACCCATTTTGGGAGCATATTTATATTGGTTCCTAAATCCACCATGACATTGGTTATCTTTTTGTGGTATATACTTATTGTCATCATGATTGGTCATGTTCTCCATTGTATTTATTTATTTATGGTTCTAATTTGTGGTATTTTACTCTATTAGTTCTAATATTTATAAAATTATTGTAATTTATCCAATAGTTTTGATTGTGTAAACATTTTTATTAAGTATTTAAGTATTCCTACTTCTTGTACAGAAAAGTATTAGTTTGTTTCTTTTTATTTTTCTTTTGTCGCCATTTTTTTTGTTTCGTCCACTATGTGATCATGTTGTCTTTTAGTGGGGTGGAATACCTCCTCATCTAAGGTAGTTTCATCTTTTGTCATGTCTTGTCTATTATTTGTAGTATTAGTTCCTTGTCTTGTTATCATCATTGCTTTGCTATGGTTAGGAATTTATTTTTTGGAGTTAGTAGTCTTCGCATCTTCTTTTTTATGTTTTCCTTCATCTATCTTCTCAAGTTCTTTTGGTATTTTCCTTAGTAATCTTGCCCCTCTAGATGATTTTAGGTTTTGGAGATTGTCGCTCTTTGATGGTGATGCCACATTCCTATAATAGGTATGAGATTTATTGTAGTTAAATACATCATTTTCTACACTCTCACAAAATCCATAGGGTTTTTTCCTATCTCCCCAACATTTTGTCACAAAGTGACCTAGTTTACCACATTTGAAGCATGTGGAATCTATTTGTCTTCTTCTTCCTCTACCTTGGCCTCTATCTCCTTGGAATTGGACTCTTTCATTGAATGTGTCTTGATTTGGTTGGTTTTGTATAAAGTTGGTATTCTTCTTATTTTCCATTTTGGTATTTTGTATCAATGATCCTACTGATATAGTGGCTTCTTTGGGTGATCCCATAATAGTGGTTTACACTTTTTGGGACATCTTGATTTTTGTTGAAATCACATATTTTTAGAAAATATAATTATTTAAGCCTCAAAAAGTTCCATTTAAAATATTCTAATTAAAGAGGGTTTGATCAAACGACCGTAGATCAAACCCCCTTGGATAGAACCTCACTAATTTTAAACTATACCTATAATGGAGTCTCCTTTACACCTATCAAAATGCTAATAAAAAACTACTTTTCATGTACCTTTTGGGGGATCAAATGAATTCATTAAAAAAAAAAAAATTGGTATATATTCCTTATTATAAGCTTCCCAAAAAGTATAATTTTAAACATATTTAATTTGATTATTATATTTATTTTTTATTTCTTGTGAATGTAGGTTTTTTTATCGAAAATCAAGCTCTATTTTTTGCACACATGGAAAAATAGTAGATTACCAAAAAAAATCTGAAAAATATGTTTGTGCTAGGTATTGATGTCCTTGATCCAACAAAAAAAGAAATTGAATTTCGATACATACAAAAAAAAAGTTATGTTGTATATGGTCCACCTATGTCTAAATTGTAATTGGTTCGACTTAGAAACTTAATTAAGAAAAAAATATTCAATAGAACACAATGAAACCAAATGAACATGCTAGCTATCATAGTTACAAATCTAAATTCAAAAAAATTAGAATTTTATCCTTCATAGGAAAAATTTATGTTGTTTATGGTGAACATCACTCTTTAAAAATGGTGTTTATTGTTACAAACTAGTTTTCAAAGGAGATGGAAAAAGAAATGCAATCTGATTCCAATTTTTTTTTAAAAACTATATTTAGAATCTATAAACAAAATTTCACAAATCACTAGTTTGCATCATCTTCAAATTCCTCATGGTTTAGCAGCTATAGGTGCCCAAAAGTGAAGACTTAGTTAAAAATATTTAGTTTGATGTCAAGTTTGGCCAAAAAATTTAAACCACTATTGTGGGATCACCCTTCTGTCAACCCTTTAATATATGCCAGATTTTGTTGGTCACAATGACTTGTTGTTGTAGGATTGTATCTTAATTTAAATAATTGTGAGGGATAATCTTCTATTTCATGATCATCCCATTCTCCACAAGTGTCACAATAGAGTAAATTTATATTTTTGGGTAGTGCCTGCAAATCTACTCATAGCACATTAGCTTTCATTTCTCCAATTTTATTCAAACATTCATTTCTTATGTGTCCTCTTCCACAATAAGTACACCAAATATTAGTTTTTTTTGCAAACATATCTTGTTTTTCCTTAATGTCTTGTTGGATTCTTAATTATTTTATCCCTAGTTTTAGCTTCTCCAACTCTTTGTTATCTTTTTCTCTTTCTTGTTTTCACCAGGATCAGTTTTCAATCCAACATGTAAAAGTAACTATTTTTGGGTAGGTATGAAAATATCTTCCATTCAGGGCTATTCTAATTTTTAATATTACTTCGAAGATGAGCCATTCTTTTTTTATTTTTTGGTTAATGGTTCTTCTAGTCTTCTGGTAACTTCTTTAAATATTTCATCAAATTATTTTATGGTTTCATCCTCATTTTGTGTAAGTTACCAGAGTTTTCTAACTCCCTCTATAAGTAGGTCCAAAGAATCAAAGTTGGCTAAGAAATCTTGCTTTGCTATTTCCTAATCTTTGTCACTATTAGGGTAGTTTTTTAGGTACCATTTAATGGTTTCTTCATAGATTGATCCAATGAAATCAAATAGCTTTGTATCATCTCTTGTTATGTGTTGTCTTTGCCACATAGATTCTAAGATAAAGATAAGTTATATTGCTTCACTTGTATCTTTTATGAAAAGAGGCAATTTCCTCGGCGTATTCATATTTGTTTCCTCTTCCAATTTACTTTCTATATATCTTATGTCAAAGTTGTATTCTCTTAGATTGTCTGTATTTTTTCCTCTCCTTCATGTTCACCTATGACTTGTTTCTCTAAATTTTGTTCTACTTCTTCTACAAAAATCCTTCTTAATTTTAATGGTATTAAGTGTGACTCTTGATCTGAGGGTTATGTTTGTTCAAATTGTCTTTTCATCCTGGGAGATATTTGTTTGTTAGTAAGCATCATTTGGTTATTTGATAATGTTATTTTATTAGAGGTTCTTAAACTCATAGAATTCTTCTTATTTTATACCACATCTTCTCCTCTTATTTTTTAGAACACTTTTAGTTAGTAACTCATCCAAGTAATCAGTGTCGAATATTATATTTCGAAGGTTTTGTATGGAGGTTTCCATCGGTAACCAAACCTCATTTATCATTAATTAAATATTGTCCAATCTAGATGAGTTTTTGGTGTTTTAGTTAGTGGTGTCATAATTCTTACCACTGCTTCTTCCAATTCCTTTCTAGCGTTTCCATAGTCTTCCATCTCTCCTATATTTTTTATAACTTGGTTTTATTTTCTCCATGCTAGAACTTAGTTGTGGAATCCTTTCCCTAATCTCTCTAGAAACACCAAAAATGGCACACTCAGTAGCATCTTCAATGGCACACTCTTCTTCTTCTTATCCAACAACACCCAAAATTCCGCACTCAACCTCTTTGTATCTATTTCCTTCTGCAAATTATAAGTCTTGCTCTTCTCTTCTCTTTTTTGCTTAGAACTTCATTCTTCTATAGTGTCTTTCCTATTGTTCTTGAATTTTTTTCAGCCTCATTTATTATATGTTCATTTCCATTTCCAACTTAATCCTTTTAATGATATACACTTTTCTTCTATTTTCTCCAGTTCCCATGGGGTTTTCTGGTCTAGGTTTTCATTATTGCTTATATATCCCATTAGTAGTTTTAAAATTTTGAATAGTTACATCTTTTTCAGGAATATTTTTAAATTCTTCCCCCCTTTCCATTTGCCATCCCTTAAGTGCCTACCCCCCTCTCACAAAGGTAGTACCTAAAAGAGATATCTATAGAATTTTTTTTCCTTTGTTATTGTTATCTCTTTCTACTATTAATTTCTTATTCGTTTACTCTAATTTTTCTTTACTGTCCTCTTTAGGGTCCTGACAACATAACCAATATTAGCAAGAGGGAATGGGATTTTATAGTCCAAATATTTGTACCTTGATAACCCTTATGTAGTCAGTTTATACCCCAAAGGGTACAATGATAAAAGATAGTAAGTACAATAGGAAACTATATCTTACAATGACTCATTTAGAACTCCAAAAATAATAGCAATTACTCATAACACATATATCCATTGAATCCTTATATCTCCATATATATGTACTCACACACACACACACACACACACACACACACACACACACACACACACATATATATATCACACATATATATACACACACACACATATATATACACACATATATATGTACACACACACACACACATATTCAAATAACCATTACATTAGCAAGTATTAGTCTCTTCTTTGCATCACAATCCATTTCTCTACTCTTATATCATCTGATACTTCCTAATTTGTTATCTATTGCATACATAAATTAATGCTTAGTATCTTATAGAGACACGACCCTTAAAGGGTACCCCTTAGTCTATCTTCCTTTTCATCATAGTTTTCCATAAGTGATTTTTGGTGAGTTGCAATATCTTTTATTCTTCACCCTACACCTTGCTAACAAGACACATCCATAAATTCATTATTATTTCATCTTTGCATTGATACTCCTTAAGTTGTACTTAAGGGGAGGTATTAAAGTGAAAAAATTAAATTATTTAATTTCATATTATTAGGTCCCTATTTACACTAGAATTTTTAAACTTGGGTCATGTGCTCTTATGGCTCAAGTCATAGAATTAGGATATATGTCACAATCTAATTATATCCTACCCTAATTTCTTCTAGGGTTTCATCCTTATCTTTATTAGAAGGGTTTCATTTTATATTGAAATCATAATCCTTTTTCTTCTAATGAAATCTTAGGCTTCATATCAAATAAATATTTTTTATATGATAGTGTGTTTAGATTAAAAGTGATAATTAGAGTTTTGTGGGAGTTCAACCATTACTGAGTTCCCATATTTATAATATTTTTTTATTTTCCATTTTTGGGTAAAAAGATAATATATTAATCAAAGAAAGTTAACTACATGAAAACTAAAGAGACTTCTAGATAGAAACTTCCAAAATAACAAGCACTAGAAGGAGAGTCCACCAAGCGTACTCACAGAACCAAACATCACAATACATAACCATATCAAAAAACCACCATAACCAAGGAACCTAAACCCACACCAACCATAATCAGTCTCCTTGGTCTTCTTGGATCAACTTAAGAAGGTTCGTTGATCTTTCTCTTGAGTTAAATCAATGCACTCTCTCATATTTTAGCCACACGACCCCTTTGAGGCCCATTTAGCTAAACATTCAGCCACCTTATTCTATTCTGTAGGGATATGAACAAAATAAATGGAATCAAAATTTGTGGCATGATTGACAATATGCTTGACCACTAGAACTAAATACTAGGAAGCCTCATGAAAATTCATTTTATTTAGAAGGGAAACCAAAATCAAAGAGTTAATTTCATAAAAAACTATTTTCCAACCCATAGAAAAAGCATAAACTAAAGCCTAAAAAATCACCCAAGCTTCCATTTGATTATTAGAATGAATACCCATATGCTTGGAGAATAGGAATTGGGCCATTTCTCTTCTATCATGGACAATACCACTAATCCCTATAGCACTAGGATTACCATGAGAGAAACCATCCATATTTATTTTTAGGAAACCAAAGGGGGGAGGAACCCATTTTCCAAACCTGTTCACCTTTGAGGATACCTAAACTGTACTCCCAAGCTTGACTTGAGAGGAGGATAAAAAAGATAACTCCAAAATTTTCACAAGGCTTAAATCAAATGAAGTAAGTGAATAATCTAAATAAAATTTATATTCTATAGTTTATTTGATCATACCTTTATTCTTATACGAAATATGCAAGGCTCCCCAACACCCTTGAAAAATTTAGCGGTTACGTTCTAGCCAAATCTACCAACATATAAAAGAAGGCCCCATATCCCATGCAACTAGGAGAAAGAAAACATAGGCAAGAGGTCTTACCATACTATTCCAAAGCTCAACTAAGGAAGTAGCATGTACAATAATTGATTCCACACCTTTCACAAGGAACTCCATATTTTCATAAAGTGAGGGAATAAAATAAACAATTAGATATCTCTTCCTGACATCCATATAGAAAGAAAATAGAGGGTCCTAGGAAACCACACTTTATTATATTTCCAAAGTGATACATTTATTATGGTATAAGAGCCACACAAAAAAATCTCTTAGGCCATCCAAAATTGTTCCAAATTATTTTCCACTAAGGAACCTCAACATTATCTTGCCTCCAAAAAGCAAAAGAGTGATGCCCAAGAGACACAAAATATATCCATTTTGGATCATGGCCCTAGGAAAGAGTATCAAGATCCTCAAAAGAGCTAGAAGGTCTCATGGCCAAGATAAATACCAAATTATTATGGTCCTCTATTGATCCTCCAATAGGCCAAAGTTGGGGCTCTTTTCATTTATGAACTAAAGAGCACCCTAGATAAATGGATTGCTTAAAATCCTCCACTTTGGACTGTCCAACTTCCAAGAAGAGGTTCCTAAGTTATTTAAGTTGAGGGAAAGAAGAAATAATAGAGGGATGATTGTCCCAAGAGTCACCCCAAAATAAAGATGTATTGCCCTTATTAGCTATCCAAAAGAGATATTCCTTTATAAGAAAAGACCCTCTTTTCATAATATTCCAAATCAATGAACCTTTACCATTTAACTCCAATTGAGGAATATCAACATCATCCACTCCACCCAAGTTTTGAAGTTGAGAATTCTTGCCCATGGCTTGTCAGGATTTTTGTAACATCTCCAATACAATTTGGTAGCTAAAGCTTGAAAATTGAGCTCTGACTGTCTAAGACCAAGGCCCCCAACTTTTAAATGACTATAAATCAGGCCCCAACTAGCTAGAATCTATTTCCAATTATCAAGGTTTTCAACCCATAATTTTTTTTTGGAGAGAATATCAAATTCTTTAATATTTTTTGGGAGTTGTTAGTATAACTATAAATCTATAAATGGGTAAGGCATACATGGAATTTTTTAAAAGAGTCAAGTGACCAACAAAGGATAGCCATTATAGAGTCTAATAGCTCACCTATAAATGAAAATGATCTAAAATTTTATTTCATTGGGTCATGTCGCGGGCTCCTAGTTGAGAGGGGAATATCGAGGTATTCCCTAGAGAAAGAAGTAATCTAGAAATGAAGAATGATTGAGATTCTATGTTGAATATGCTTTGGGGTGTGGAAAAAGAAAATACTTGATTTTTCTTCATTAATCTATTGACCTAAGGTAAAAGTGTAGATGTCCAACACTTTTATGAAAGAAGTTGCTTCCCAATATTTACCATTCCCATAAGAGAAATATCATCCAAAAATTAGAGATGAGATTGAGGATCAATATTTGAGTTCTAGATCCATCGTTGAATGATTCTTATCTCTATAATGTTGCAACAAGTTCCCTAGTCTTTCAACCATCAAAATAAAGAGATAAGGAGATAGTCGATCTCCTTGTTGAAACCCTCTAGAAGAATAAAATAGGGAAGAGGGAATCCCATCAATAAACATAGAGAAAGAAGTCAATATCATGCAACTAATGACCTAGTTAGCTCAACTAAAGCCAAAACCAAAAGCTAATATTTTTTTAAAGAAAATCCCAATTGACTTTGTCATAGGCTTTGGACATATCAAGCTTGATGAACATAGCTTTTTCTTTGAAGTTATGCATATAGTGAATGACCTCAACTACAACCACAATACCGTCTAAAATTTGGTTCCCTAACACAAAGCCACCTTGCTTAGATGAGATCAATTCTAGGGCAAGCACATCTTTATACACTCCACAATAATTTTAGTGATTATCTTCACAGTGACATTGCAAAGTGCTAGAGGATAGAAAAAATCCAATGAAGAAGGCTCGCCTTCTTTTTAGGAATAAGTGTTGAGAAATTATATTTGATGGCCTTAAGCATCTGCTCATTTTCTCAACACTCACAACCAACCTCAATAAAATCACCTTTTACTAGCCCCTAAAACTCCTAAAAAAAATCAACGGGAAAACCATTTGGCCTATGAGCTTTGCCTTTCTTCATCTGGAACAATCAACTCCACTTCCTCTAAATATTTATATTGCACGAGGTACAAGTTTTATTTCTTCAAAAACCATAGATGGAATGTAATCAAGGATCATTGTCTCACTTTCTAGGTCATAGAAACCTTGATCAAAAAAAGTGAAGGGAAGTATCATTCAACTTCTTGAGATATATCAAGAAAATAATTCAAATGTTCCTCTTGAGCACAATAGATGGAGACCAAAGTGTTACCACATCTATGATCCTTTACCAAGTTATGAAGAAAGGAAGTATTCTTATAACTTTATTGCTTGACCAACTTATCTTGGATTTTTGTTTCCAAAAATTATCTTCACAAAGTTCCCACTCAACCAGCTCCTTGGAGCATATAGATTCCTCTTTCAATAGCTCCCCAATCATTCCCTCATCCTTAATATGAAAAGTAATTCCCTCAAGTTTAGCCTATAAAATTTTCTTGGTATGGAAAATGTTTCCAAAAGAGGATCAGTTCCATCTTTTTAGCACGGATTTGACATACTAAAGCCTTTTGAAAAAGGAGTACATATTAGTACCAATAGCTTCCTTATCATCCCTCCACCAAATCTCCATAAGTTTCTAAAGATTATTTTCTCACAATCACATAGGATGGAACTTGAAAGAGGGATTCTTAAGGACATATAAAATAGAAGAATAGAACTTAATAGGAAAATGGTCAAATCCCCTCCAATCCAAAATTTCAAAAAAAGAAGTCCAATTATTACCAATATAAAGCTCAAAAATAAGAAACTTATCCAACCTATCTACTATAGAATCCTCTCCACATCAACGATTATTCCAGGTGAAAGCCCCATTTCTTGGCACCATATCCACCAAGTTTATAAAAGAAATATTATCTTGCATTAAAGTCGAAGAGGGGTCAAGATTCATATTTCTTCCACTCTTATCATTCAAGCTTACTATAGAATTCCTACTAAAATCTAAGGAAGAGTGAGAACAATAGAACAAATAAATCTAAAATGAGACCAAAGTAGAACTTTATTTGGAAATTTAGTGGGAGCATAAACATTTGTGAGAAGCAAAGTCTCTCTATAATCAAAGTGGGAGACAATCACAAAAATAGAGTTCCTATTTCCAAGCCACCAAAAGGAAGTAATTTTTTGAGGATCCCAAAAACAATCCAATCCTATAGCTAAGCCTTGAGAACCAATGAAAATACATTATCCCCCTCTCCAAATCTTGGATGAAATACTTACCATTTCCTCTACTGAAATATTAGTTTCTTGAATGAAAAAAATATTAGGTCTATGATCCTAAATAAGACATTGAACAACCTCGCCTTCAGTTGCTTCCAATTGGGGATTTTCACAGGGGTGAGCACAACATTGCCTTCAATTGCTTCCAATTGGGGATTTTTTCCAAGAAATAAGACCATGCCTTATGTGGATAACTCTGAGGCCCCATGAATCTTAGTCACTTTCTTAGTAGGATTGTTTACATCTTGCACACCCATCGACATAACTGAAACTGGAGTACAAGCAAAAGAACTCGGAAAACCAAAATTAAAAATGCATAAATCTTGTCCATCCATAATGACATTATTATCCATTGAGTCCATACCCTCGAAGCTATTAAGAATATCAAACTTGTTGCTAAAGACTGCTTTGGAAGTCGCCTTACCAAGTATCGATTTGTAGTCTTTTCCTTTGACTTGGATTTCACAAGAATGAATCCATTTGAATTTGGCTTCTCACTTTTCATGTGAACCTTACCCTATGCTTTAAGATGTGTTTTACACCATAGAAAGGGAAAGTGAGATTTAGGGCCTAAAGTAGGGAAATTACTCTAAAAATGGCCATATTCATAGCATGCACGACATCAAAATGACAAAGACTCATAGTCTATCTACTAGTTCAAGCTACCCAATTTAATCTCTACCAAGTTCAAAAATGGATTATTTAGATTAATTTCAATGAAAATCCTTGTAAAGGTAACAAGATTCATGTTGAGGGCTTGATAAGAGGGGCCCAAGGGTTTCCCTATTACCACCACAATTGCATGAATAATATCTTGACACCATAATTCAATTTGAAGCTGAGGAAGACAAACACCAATTGAGATATCGGATGAGAGATCTTCCATAAAGTCAAGCCCTACATGTCAGGGCTTGATAAATAATTCAATTTGGTTGTGGAAATATGGCCCTCCTTCAAAAATAATATTTCAATCTACCATTTTAGAAAAAACTAAGAGATACCTATTTGTATCCAAAATGATTTTCATATCACCTTCAGGGTTCCAATTTCTCTTGACTTACGATTCTAAAAATTCCATAGAAATGTGGAGACCCATGAATTTGTAAATTAATGCATGTTCTGATAAATATAAAACTTTATCAACTATAGTATCAGGGTTAATCACCGCCACATGATGTTCCTTGCACTTCTCCAAATAACCATTAGGCCAAGGACACAATCTCAAAGAATGAGCATTCTTAGATTCCTCCATTACATGCAAAAGGAAAATAATAGCATGATCATGAATAGTTAAGGAAGACTCTCCTCCATTAAAAACCTCTTTAAAGGATAGGTTGGGGGTCCTTTGGATCCCCAAAGGCCACCATGTAGGCAACAACTTTCACCACACTAAGCAAATAATTAAAAATTTGAAAAAACATTGAAGAAATACCCTAAACAAAGCCAACAACTATAGATATGCCCCAAACCAACCACAAAAAAGGACCATTAGAGGAATAAACCATGCCAAGACCCAAGAAACAACACCAAGCAAAAGAGAATGCATCCAAAGTCGGCATGTGACCGAACAGAGATAATGCCATATACCATTGAGCACTTAGGGGGCATAGATTCCATGTGTCGAAACTAGGACACTGCCCTACCATCTAATCGTGCATCCCAACTCCTTTATTTTCCTTTCTTTAAAATACAAATAAATATTTATTATTTTTTAATTTCTTTCTCTAAATTTCTTTTATTTCTTAATTTTTTACTTTTCGTTCATTAATAATTTTTTTTATTATGAATGTTTTTAAGCATTTTATTTTTATTTTTGTTCTTGAATAAATTTTTATTTTGCTTTACTATTTAAGTATATAACTAAATTTAAAAATAAAATTCATATTTTGAAATATGTTGGTTACAATTTTTATTTTTTTTGTAAATAGTGATTTAGTTGTTTCTTTTTAATTTTTTGTAATTTAATCTTTTTCTAATAAAATTATTTTTATAATATGTGGATTCTTTTTAATATGATTTTTTTTAAATAATTAAACATAAAATAATTATAAATAACTAATTGTTAATGAATCTATTTTTACAAAAAAATATGTTAGAAATATCTTTCTTGAATTGTCTATTTTTAATTAATTTAATAAGTCTCTCTCTTAATATTTTAATAGATTTTCATAAAAAATAAATATTTAATGTCAAAAAAATTCTACAATAACTAAAGGAGAGGGCTAATGGTGGTGAGGGTTATGTTGTGTAAGGGGTCCATGTCAATAGAGGACACGTCGACCAAAACCTTGAATGCCACGATGTAGAGGGTCTAGTTGGCAACTCAAAAAAGTCCATCCTCACCAAATTCTCGCACATTTTCCAAATCATACTAAATGATTTTAAAAAAATCATTTTTCAAGGCAAAAGGTGGCATCGACCATTGATGAACTCGTGGTACTTGCTAAATATGTGTATCGCCACACCAATCCCTGCAAACTCAATGTGGATTTACTGCACATTTATTTTTTGTCTCCCCTTTTTCATCAACCTTTTTGCACCCACATTGGCATGTTTTTCACAAAGTAGGGTTTCTTTTGGGTTCTTTGTAACACCATTCATTCTTCACGTATACACATGACACCATCCAATGACGAACTAGTGGCGGTGTGCTTCATGATTGACTGTAGAGAGGTTGGGAGCAACTCATGGTGATATATTTTTCATTTCTTCTATGTTTATCAACACTTCTAACTTGTAAGGAAAATATAAAACTTTTGCAATCATAGGTGAGGTTGTCTTCCAACCTCACAATGATAATGATCCTCCATTGTATGTGTATTTCAATTGGTTTCAAAATATTCTTTACAATACTCTAAATCTAGTTTCATTTCAATCTTTTTATGTTTTTCATGCTCCATTATATGCATGCTTGCTAATTTAGCTTGTCTCTCGCTATGCATGCCACTTTGCACACTATCAACTCTACAAATATATATATATATATATAATGTATATTTATACAATATCTATACATACTATATATATCTATGTCAAATATATTTGTCTTTGCAATATCTATATATATAGAATTTCAAGGTTTCACATTCATGACTTTTAAGGGTTTCATGTAACTATCTTTTGGTCGACTCTCTCTTTATTTTTATATATATACAACAAAGATATATATAGTGTGTATAGATATTACAAATATATATCTGCAATATCTATACACACTGTATATATCTCTACCATATATATCTATCTCTGTAATATCTATATATATAAAATTTGAGGGTATCATATACTCGACTGTTAAGGGTTTCATGCACTTATCTTTTGGATGATTGTATGTGTGTATATACGATTTAATGGTTTCATATATTGGACTGTTAAGGGTTTCATGCACCTATATTTTGGTTGACTGTGTTTCCACCACTGTTGTGTAACCCTCAAAAAACATTACTTGCAACACCATTGTCCTCTCTGCCATGTACATGCTGCATTCTACCCGCCATAAGACATTTCACATGTACTTCTATTGTTGGTATCATGGATTACAATGTATGAGATAGTCAACACAAATTTGAGTACTTTGGTAGACATGTATGAAAATTGTGGTAGCATAGACAAGGCAGTGAAGTGTTTGAAAAAAAAATTAGTGTACTTTGATAAAATGCTTTGGTAGACATGTATGGAAAATGTGGTAGCATAAACAAGGAAATGAACTGTTTGAAAAAATTCCTCAAATAAATGTGATTTCATGGTGATGTCCATGAGACCACATTTCTTTGAGGCATTTTTTCCAAATAGTTCACTACCTTGTCTATGAGACCACATTTTTTTGAGTCATTTTTTCAAACAGCTCACTGCCTTGTCTTTGATATTGCTTACTATTATGCTTTGATAGATTTTTTCCAAGCATCCATAGTTTGTTTGAAAGCACCTATTTTAGGCTTTTAGCCATAGCATCAAGGAAGTGAACTGATTAATAAAATGCTTTGGTAGACATGTATGGAAAATGTGGCAGTTGTTAACTATCCAAATTTGCACCCCTACCAAGTTGTGGAAACTCAGCAAATTTGGAGCAACATGGGACTACTTTTAAACTGTGGGTATCCTATTGTGAAAGTAGACCTCCAATTATGGGTTGGCTCCCCTTTTGGTGTCACCTAATCTACTACTAAACTAATGATTTCTAGAGGAAATAGTAAGAGAGAAACGTGAAAATGAAACTTAACTGAAAACATTAAAGGGTGATGCACCAAATACTAACTAAGACCTACAAACAGCTTGCACATAGTTTTATCAAGGACTCAACTTATCTTAACACATCTCAGATATTTTCATATATCAATGCATAAGTGTTTTGCAAGGAGGTTTTGTTCTCTTAACATTTATGAAGGAAAGGAAATCTTTCACAGCTAAAAAGACTATTTGAACCACCACACAGCTTGCAACCTCCAGAAATATATGTTCATTCTACCTAAAGGTTCTAAAGTGAGACAAACATGAATGATTTACCAAAACTAACAAGAACATTCATCAATCACCACATTGCACACAATGAGATAGCTTCAAAGAAGGTAAATACTAAATTTCATTAATAAAAATGGTGTTACATACTGCTATACATGTCTGATATTGAGTCATAATGTTGTCCTTTGCCTGAAAAAAATCTCCAAAGTAAGCTACAATGCATGCAGAAAGAAAGAAAAGAACGCACTCCAAAAACTCAGTTTGAAGTTACTTATACATCTTTTCAAACAACTGTCCCACACATGTGCTTCTAGAACCTCCTGGTTGGATGCAGCATAAAGGCCAAAAAGAACCTTCTAAAACTCCTCCAAAATGCCTCCAAAGTGAATAAAATTCAAGCTCTAACCCAATCATACCAAAAGCGTGACAAAAATGCCTCCAAAATGGTCTTATTCCTTCCAAAACAGTCAAAGATGACCCGCACACTTTCCACATGTTGGTCAACCACCTTCAAACCTATCTCCAAATTCTTTGACCGATGTTTTTATTGTGTTTGCAAAATCCTCCATCTTTTTTTGCATTTAAAATAACACTTTGACTAAGTGACTTATAATAAAATCACTTAATCAAAATGTTTCACATTTCAGAAAAAATACAAAATAACAACACTTGTCTCAACCACCCCTAAATGCATGACACAACTCAAACATGTCTTCAAATTGTATGCCTTGACTCATACTTAGGAAATACACCACCTTTCTGGAGCTTTCCACCCACGGCCTAGGGTTTGAGCAGGGTTTTCATGGAGGAAAAACTTGCATATTCAATGAGAAAAGACAATATTGAGCTTAGGTAAGCTTGTTGTTTCAATAGATTTTTCCTTTCCCTCTATTTCCTATAGAAAAATATGCTCAAACTCGAGCTCCATTGTTGAAGTATGATGAATATTTTGTTGCATGCATTTCTTTGTGATTCTAATGCATTTCTATTACTTCTCCTGTGATGTTCATACATTTTCTATGAGAAAAGACAATGGCATTTCCTATGTAGAACACCATGATTGTGTGTTTCTTTAGAAACTATTAAAGAAACACTTACTCTCATGGTCACGACCTCAATCATGCTCTTCATTTTTCCAAAATGAAAATACTTTCATTCTTGCCATTTTAATTTCTCTGGAAATGATGGTAAATATTCTATATTGGGTTCGGCTTGTTGTGGATTTATGAGTTTTCATTTTCAAAAATGCATTATGCATTCGGCCATTAAGAAGATAACCAGGTCGTCGCTTCATTCAGATGGTAAAAAAAATGTTTTTCTTGAGATAAGTTCCTTTGCTAAGAGTCTTTCCTTTTTAGCTTTGAAACAAAGCTTACTCCTCTATATTTTGAGATTTTTTGTATAAACCCCAATTGGGTTTTGCTCTTTGTGAAGAAAATTACTCCTCTCATGCACATGAACATGTGTAGCTTCATGTTGTAAACTGCATTTTCTCTCAATGTTACGCTAATCATCAAACCAAATATGAGTACCACATGCTTTGGGAAGGGAATTTAATCTCTCTATAGTATTTAGAGATGACACTAAAGGAGTTGAAAAATTTAAGCCCTTGGATAAACAACAACCACTTGATTTCTCTAGACATTGAATAGTATCTTTTGTGCTTGTTGTCTTCATATCTCTTCTTTACACATCATGTCCACTAAAATGTCAATTTATGCTTTGTGATCATTCGGTGAAGCATTTTTGGCATCATCCAAATTGTCAGTCTCCATAGATGTCATCGCATTATTGTTTGAAATAATACTTCCATTAAACAAGGTGCTCCTCGTGGCTAGCTGAAAGGTATGTTGATTCTCGAGAATGTGTTGAATGATAGTGATTGCAACACTAGTTCTCCAGAGATCTTTATCCATTATCCAACCAAGTTGTTGAGTTTTCCACTATTCTTTGACAATGTGCTAGCAATCAACTCATTGTCCCTCATATACCCATTATTTCTTGATACTAGAAAACAAGTAATGAATCCACTTAAACTAGATTTTCATTGCCCTTTAACACTATTGTTGCCTTTGTGTCTTAGACATTGTTCCTTCCTTGAGGACCATTTATGATGCATCTTTATGTGTTATGTTGTCATTCATGAATTTGACTGTCCACTACAAAACATGCCTTCATAAATTTTTGTGTTGTTGCTTCTATGGCCTATCTGGGGTGACCCATGACATGATTTATCATGCTCATCTAGTTAGTTGCATATGACTAGCTCATGTAATTATTCCTATGGGCAGTATTGTGACTTTATTCTTTGATATATGAAAGTCATTACGTGACTGTGGTTGTTGAATGTGACTTTGTCTTGGCAAATGACTGTCACTTCTCCATTGATCTTATAATGAGGAAATCATCTATTCAAAGATTATTATTGTCTTCCATTTCTATTTTTTTGAAGCGTTCCTTTTCCTCACACAAAAACTCATCTTTAATTGTAAATGATGCCCAATAAGCACAATCCACATAAACCTTAGATAAAAAAAATAGTAGTCATGAGAAAAGATCTCAATCACACTTGACATGGAGTTAACATTATCTGCAATTGGCACATTAGTTGTCACTGCATTTTGAATGCTTGTTTTGTAGGTTGTAATGGTTGTTCCTTCATATGCATTTTATGCTTCTCCTTACCTTTGGGATCCTTATCATTGTTACATGTGGATCTTTCTGTGAATACGACTTCCCCATTACGCTTGCTCATTTGTGATGTTTACATGTCCTCTATCTCTTCACTTCCTAAGTGACTTTTATTCATTATTATCTCACTGTATCTTAGTAGTAGCATTATTTTGAGCTCTTAGAAACATTGCTCTGAACATCCCAATTGATCACTTTTAATACTCTCTTAAATATCACTGCTTTTACAGAGTCTACCACTCTATTTTTTTCATTCTTGTCCATTGATGCATGAGTGATGATTGTTGTTCCTCTTCATCTCCAACAAATCACTTGACAATGATGACTGTTGTAATCACTTAGATCTATCTTACATGACCTTCAGGTTGTCCCTATTTACTCCTACAAAATTCTATGATGATCCCTCGTTCTAAGTTGTTTGATGATTAGCTCTTCAATGCAATGCTATTGTTTATTAATGAATGCATAATTGAACTTGATGCACTTGTTTCACCATTATCACATAACTCATTTGTTTCTTGGGAAGAGACAAACTATTTTCCTCCTCTTTTAAATGTAATGACTACCCCTTGAAAATGATGACAATGAAATACAACTCACATCATTATTTAAATGGACTTTGGATCCACTTAAGAAGATTGAAAAACATATTTAGCAAAGTAAGATTTCCAAGCAGCCTATTGTTTGATTCATTGTGAAAGATGAAAAGTAACCTTTCTTGATAATTCACACAGTTTTGTTGCATCTTTTGAATCTAATAATGAAATTTGATCAACTGGTATGATTCCATATTGATTTAATGCATCAAGAATAGGTTTATCATTGAATTGATCAAGTTTCTAAATTTCCTATCCCTCCTAAAACACAAGAGGGCAGCATGTTGGGCTCAACCCTTGTGGGAGCCACATTTTACTCCACATGTTGTAATCAACTAAAATAAAACAATAACAAATATTTGTCCTATATCTACACAAGGAGAAAACATGTTAGATAAGCAAAGCATATGATAGGTGTGTTTGATAACTCTTTTGTTTTCTTAGACACCTATGGTATGCTATCTATTTTAATGCTTATGGAGATCATATTATATGTTTATAGATGTTTTGCACATATTTTGATTGGTGACCTTTCATTGCTCTAACAACACTCTTCTTCCAGATGCAAGGAACCTAGGAGTAGTGAGGAGAGTATAAACTAAAAGCAAAACAAAGTGAGAGAGACTGAAGATGATGCAGGACAAGGCAACTGAGATTCGTCATTCAGGCAATGATGGGTCCCCCTTCATTTTATGGGCATTTCTTTTTTGTATCTGTAAATGTATAGTGTTTTCTTTATATGCATTAAAATGGTCAATCCCTCGGCTTGTGAGGGACAATATACACTTATCCTTATAATTAAAGACTACATTTTGGAAAGATGTTGACTCTCTTTCTTATTGTATCCAATTGCACAACTGTAATACTGCAATCTTTCGATAATCTCTTTTATGCACATGGATGAAACTTAGTAGAAAAGATATGTACATTTTACTATTTAAATGAAAACACAATCATAAGTCTACTTGATTTAGCTAGAAGAAAAATTAGGTAACATTTAAACCCACAAAAGTTTTTTTTGCACAAAGGAAAATTCATTTCATTATTTTTTGAATAGGCAAAGCTCAAGTTGAGCATGAAATACAGAAGTAGAAAACAAAATCATTTGGAGAAAATGAGGATTTTTTTACTGAGGCCATGACCGTTGTATGATGAAACTCCTTTTGTTTGCAAAGCAAGGTAATATACAGAAGAAAAATCAATTTTCCAAGCTAAATGCTATGAGAATCACATAAAGCAAGCACGAAACAAGAGTTGCATTTGCAAACAATGAAGAATGATGCAAGATTATGCATACAAATGGCTTACCTAGGCTAGATTTTGGAAAGTTTCTAGCTAAAACTGAGCATGAAGAGAGTAAAATAGGGCTCGAAAGAGCTTTTTATTCATAGGTAAATAAAAAATGGCATTGTTTTTGCAAATAATAACTTACATGTAAAAAAACTGTTTGTTTTCTATCAGAAGATAACCTCTAGATGCAAGTAATCGCGAGGCCCAACAAAAGAAAAATCAAAGAAGTGAAGAATTTGTGCTCATGAATCTGCCATGAAACCATCTACAAAGCTTCAGCAAACCCTATGGCGGCAAAGAGCTTCCAGAAAGCTTGATAGTCAAAATGAAGTACCTTTAAAAAAATGTTACCTAGTTTTCCTTCCAGTTAAATCAGGTAGACTTCTGATTGTGTTTGCATTTAAACGATAAAAGGTACATACCTTTTCTGCTAAGTTTCATCCATGTGCATAAAAGAGATTATCAAAATATTGCATTATTACAATTGTGCAATTACATACAATAAGAAAGAGAGTCAACATCTTTCCAAAATGTAGTCTTTATTGATAATGATAAGTGTATAGTGTCCCTCGCAAGCCGAGGGATTGACCATTTTAATGCATATAAAGAAAAAACTATACATTTACAAATACAAAAAATAAATGTGCATAAAATGAAGGGGGACCCATCATTGCCTGAATGATGAATCCTGGTTACCTTGTCCTGCATCATCTTCAGTCTCTCCCGCTTGTTCTACTTCTAGTTGATGATTTCCTCACTGCTCCTAGGTTCCTTGCATCTGGAAGAAGAGTGTTGTTAGAGCAATAAAAGGTCACCAATCAAAATATGTGCAAAACATCTATAAAATATAATATGATCTCCATAAGCACTAAAATAGATAGCATACCATAGGTGTCCAGGAAAAATAAAGAGTTATCAAACACACCTATCATATGCTTTGTTTATCTAACATGTTTTCTCCTTGTGTAGATATAGGACAAATATTTTTTATTATTTTATTTTAGTTGATTACAACATGTGGAGTAAAATGTGGCTCCCACGAGAGTTGAGCCCAACATGCTGCCCTCTTGTGTTTTAGGAGGGATAGGAAATTTAGAAACTTGATCAAATCAATGATAAACCTATTCTTGATGCATTAAATCAATATGGAATCATACCAGTTGATCAAATTTCATTATTAGATTCAGAAGATGCAACAAAACTATGTGAATTATCAAGAAAGGTTACTTTTCATCTTTCACAATGAGTCAAACAATAGGCTGCTTGGAAATCTTACTCTACTAAATATGTTTTTCAATCTTCTTAAGTGGATCCAAAGTCCATTTAAATAATGATGTGAGTTGTATTTCATTGTCATCATTTTCAAGGGGTAGTCATTACATTTAAAAGAGGAGGAAAATAGTTTGTCTCTTCCCAAGAAACAAATGAGTTATGTGATAATGGTGAAACAAGTGCATCAAGTTCAATTATGCATTCATTAATAAACATTAGAATTGCATTGAAGAGCTAATCATCAAACAACTTAGAAAGAGGGATCATCATAGAATTTTGTAGGAGTAAATAGGGACAACCTGAAGGTCATGTAAGACAGATCTAAGAGATTACAAAATTCATCATTGTTAAGTGATTTGTTGGAGACCAAGAGGAATAACAATCATTGTTGGAAATATGTGCCTCAATCCCACAAGCTTGAACCTATGAAAGGGCCAAGTCAGTGTGACATCTTTTGTGTTTGGCTGACTAGCAGCTTGAATCTTGTTGAACAGTTCAGGTCATTGTGACCTTGCCTCAGTCTCACCGAATATTCCTATCGCTATGACATGTTGTGTTCGGTATGACCTCCTACCGAGTGGAGATCTCTGGCCAACAGGCCATTCATATCGTATATCGGGGAGACCCTTGGCCGAAAGGCATACTTTGGTGTAAAGTCCCAGCGATAGCTAAAGTCTCGTCGATAGCGATTTCTATTGAAGTCTTCGGGGAGAGTCTTGGGTGTTCGGTAAGAAGTCTTACCGATAGAAATGTCTCACCGACAGGATTCACTCGGGGTAACTCAAAGGTCTCGGGGAGAAGTCCTAGTGACAATGGAAGGTCTCACCGACAGGAATACACTTGGGGTCTTCACGGTGACTCAAAGACTTCGGTATGAAGTCTTGGCGACCGATGGTGAGTCTCGCCGATAGTAGTATGGCTTCGGAGTAACATAAGAGATCCCGGTGAAACCTCTTGGTGATAGTTGAATGCCTTAGCGATAGATGGGTGCCAATGGAAATGCTAATGGCTCAGTATGACTTAGGATCTCGGTATGAAGTCCTGGAAAAATTGATGAGTCTCACCGACTGGTGGATGCTTCGGAACAACATGTTTGCTCGATGTGAGGTCTTGGCGAAAGACGAATGTCTTGCTGACTGTCGGGTGCTTCGGTGTAATATAAGAAATCTTGATGTAACCTCTTGGCGAGCGGTAAGTCTTGTTGATAGCAATGTTGAGGTCAGTGTGACTTGTGAATGGCGATATGAGTCTTGTCGATGAGGAAACTCTTGCCGATAGGAATGAAATGAATGTCAGTGGATTAGGTATGACTCGTGGCATTCGCTATATCATCTTGTAGACTGTTGGAACCTACGTCGATATCAACAATGAAGCCTTTGGGCATCAGGGAGACACGGTTAGTGTCTCACCAACATGCCAACACAGATTAAAGCATTTTGACCGTGTCAAGACTATCCTATGTGGCTCATTTTCGACCAATCAAAGAAGCTGAATGGGAACCGTTGGAAGACAGTTCATTGTGGCAGTTCTGAGAGGAAGCTCGACAGATAGGGGTGACATGGATTTACTCTGTAGTTGCATATTGTAACTGGTTCGATGGATCGACGAATTGTTGTGTGATTGTATGATCAGTGGATGAATTCTATTCTGTGAAGACTGTAACGTGAATTTTTTGTAACAAGATTGACCATTGTGAAAGCTGTTGTAATTTGGCATCAGAAAGATAATTCAGAACTTTGTATGTAATCATTTGTTACTGTAATACAAAGTGACTTCTCTTGGTGTGGTGGGTTTTTCTCCTGTAAGGGTTTTCCCACGTATATCTGGTGTTCATATGTGTTTGTCTAATTCTTTGTTTCTGCTATTTATTTCAAAGTGCATCTTAATTGAACTATAATTGAAAAAATTAAAAATATATCTGCATTCTTCTCTGAGGTTTTTGACGTTAGGAGAGTTGCTTCCGCATCTAGCTTTCCTTGCAAGTGGTATCAGAGCCTGGCCAGTTGTGTTATCCTTGTGGGTATGTTGGGTTTTTTGTGTCAATTTCTGTTTAGTGGGAGTCTTGTAGAAGTTTGTCAATTTCTAATTATAGATTGAGATGGCGATCACGTCAAGAAAGATTGAAATAGAGAAGTTGAATGGCAGCAATTTTGAGTTCTAGAAACTTAAGATGGAAGACCTATTGGTTGATCATGATCTTTGGATTGTTGTGTCTAGATTGAAACCTATAGGTATCAAGCAAGAAGATTGGGACCTTACAGATAGAAAGTCTAAGGGGTTGATAAGGCTCTATTTGGCAGACTTCGTGCTTCTGAATGTGCATGAGGAGAAGACTGCATCTTCCTTGTGGAAGAGACTGGTGTCTATTTATCAGGGCAAGTTCCTTGGTGAATAAACTATTCTTGAGGAATTTTTACTCTTTGAGAATGCAGGAAGGAGGGTCTGTAGTTGATCATTTGAATGCATTCAATATGTTGATTGCATAGTTAACATCTATTGGGGTGAAAATTGAAGAAGAGGATCGTTGTATGCTTATATTGTGTTCTTTGCCAGACTCTTGGGATCATCTGGTGATGGCTATTGGGAGTACAACATCCAGTTTCAAGATGGAAGATGTTGTTGCATCTTTGCTGTCAGAAGAGATGAGAAGGAAATCTTCTAAGATGGCGAAGGAGGCCCTTGTTGTTAGAGGAAGGTCAAAAGAGAAAGGCAAGAAGAAGGACAAGAAATCAAAATCAAAATCAGAGGGGAGACCAAAGTCTCCTGGCAAGAAGTCCAAGGTGAAGTGTTGGAACTATGGGCAACCTGGTCATGTCCGAAAGGATTGTAAAGAGAAGAAGAAGAAGAAGAAGAAGAAGTATTCTTCTGACAATGACTCTTCTCATAGTGATGCAGACGCCTTCATTGCAGCCTTGGCTACACAGGCATTAGATGATGTCTGGATGATTGATTTTGGAGCATCTTTCCACATGACATCTCATAGAGACTGGTTTACGAAGTATGAAGAATACGATGGTGGAAAGGTGTACTTGGCAAGTGATTCAACTTTGGAGATAGTTGGCTGTGGAAGAGTCAGAATCCAATTTCTTGATGGCAGAGTAAAGGGAATCAAGGATGTGATGCATATACCAAGTATGGCTCAAAATTTGCTTTCTATTAGTAAGTTGAATGATATTGGAGTGCAAGTCACGTTCTCTGGAAATGGCTGCAAGATGACTAGAGGCTCTATAGTGTTGGCTAGAGGTGCTCGAATTGGTACCCTGTACAAGTTGGATGCACAAACTGTTCAATGTAATAGTGTCTCTGTAAAGTCACAAAAAGCTACTCATGGAGGTATAGAGGGAAATATCCCTAATTATGTAAACTCTATGGAAGTAAAACTTCAAGCAGAGAAGACTATGCTCTGGCATCATAGGCTAGGCCACATTGGAGAGAAAGGTTTAAAAACCTTGAAGAACAAAAACCTAGTTGAGGGGCTTGAAGATTGTAACCTCGGATTTGAATTCTGTGAGCATTGTATATATGGAAAATAGCACCGTGTTTCATTTTATTCCAGTCCTCGCAAATCTTCTCGTTTGCTATATTATATTCATTCAGATGTGTTTGGTCCAGTGAATGTTCCTTCTTTGTCTAAATCAAGATACTATGTGTCGTTTATTGATGATTATTCAAGAAGAGCATTTGTATATTTTTTTAAAAGTAAATCAAAAGTATTCAGTCAATTTAAGGAATTTAAGAACCTTGTAGAAAATTAGACTGGAAGAAAAATATAATGCTTAAGGACTAATAATGGCAGTGAATTTTGTTCTAATGAATTTGAGAGGTATTGCAAACACCATGGAATTAAAAGACATAAGACTACACCTTATACTCCATAGCAGAATGGAGTTGCAGAAAGGTTCAATAGGACAGTGATGGAGAGAGCACGAAGTATGCTCAATAGTGCTGACTTGGAGAAGTTATGGGTTGAAGTTGTATCTACTGCATGTTACCTAATTAATCGTTCTCCAAATTCTGCTCTTGTTGAGAAAACACCTTTGGAAGCGTGGTCTGGTAAGAAGCCCTCTCTAAGACATATTTGCATTTTTGGTTGTGAGGCATATGTTGATGTGTCATATGAGAAAAGATCTAAGTTGGAGAACAAGGCTATCAAATGTATTTTTATTGGCTATAGCGTTGGCATAAAAGGATACAACCTTTGGAATCTTGATAGGGAGAAGGTTGTATATAGTAGAAGTGTAATCTTTCATGAGTTGAAGCCTTCTACCTTGGATCTGCAGTTAGAGAAAAAGTCAGAAAATAATAAGGATGTAGTTGGAATTCCTCCTACACCAGAGAAAGAGGAATTCAAAATTCAAAATGTACTGAAACTGAGGAGAGCTCAAGTAGCTCTGAAAGTTCTGAAAAAGAAGAAGAACCTCAGCCTCAGCAAGTGAGGAGGTCAACCCGTGAAAGAAAACAACCTAATAGGTATGGGTTCTCTTTGATAGATTCTACTTGTGCCTATGCTTTAATTTATAGTATTGATGAGCCTAGGATTGTAAAGGAGGCATTTAAAATGTCTGATTCAAACTCTTGGTTGGAATCCATGAACGAAGAAATGGCATCATTAGAAAAGAATGACACTTGGAGTTTGTGCCCCTCACTAAAGGCAGAAAAAGCCATTGGCTGCAAATGCATTTAAAAAGAAGATCATCCGATGGCAAGCAGGGAAAAGTACCGTGCAAGATTGGTTGTGAAGGGTTATTCCCAGGTAGAGGGAATTGATTATGGGGAGATTTTTTCTCTTGTAGCTAAGCTGATGTCCATTAGATTTCTTTTGTCACTTGCAGCAGCGTATGACTTAGAGGTCAAATAGATGGATGGCCACGTTGATTCTTCATGGTGATCTTGAAGAAGAAATCTATATGTCTCAACCTAAGCACTTTGTTGAGAAAGGTAAAGAAAAACTGGTATGCAAATTAAAGAAGTCTTTGTATAGGTTAAAGCAGACACCTAGAATGTGGTACCAAAAATTCGATACTTTTGTGGATGATTCTGATTTTGATCATTGATCATTTATTGATTATGTTGTTCAGGCAATAGTGTTAATGATTTCTCGATCTTAAGCCCCTGTCTACTAAGTTTGAAATGAAAGATCTTGGTGCAAAGAAGGTATATTTCGTATGGAGATAACCAGTGACAGAACAAATAAGTTTACCAAAATGAGCATATCGTGATTGTTCTAGAGATATTTTGCATGAATACTGCGCGCCTAGTTGTTCCGCCTTGTAGGGAAATCCAAGCTATCTATTGAAGACCGTCGTGCACTTCCTACTAAGATGGAGGACATGACCAAAGGTACCCTATGCTAGCGGTTGGTATCTTATGTATGCAATGGTCTATACAAGGCCAGACATTGCTCAAGTAGTGGGAGTTCTTAGTCGTTTATGGCTAATCCTGGAAGGACACATTGGGATGTTGTAAAGAGAGTTTTTAGATATTTGAAGGGCACTTCAGATTTTGCTTTGTGTTACCATGGGAACCTAGTTGAATCATAGAGGACTCTCAGAGTTGGAGGCTATTCATGGCTATGTGGATTTTGATTGGGCAGGGGACATTGACAGCAGGAGGTCCACCAGTGGATACATTTTCATGTTGAATGGTGGTGTAATGAGTTGGATGAGTAAGCTGGTTGTAGTCGCTTTGTCCACTACAAAGGCTGAATATATGGCGCTACACATGCTTGTAAAGAAGTAGTTTGGTTGAAACATTTGTGTTCTAACATTGGTTTTGATGCAGGGCAAATAACTATTTTCTGTGATAGTCAGAGTGTAATTTGTCTGGCAAATAATCCTACTTTCCATGCCAGGATGAAACATATAGATGTACAGTACCATTTTGTACGAGATATGGTGGAGGATGGAAAGGTCAGTTTGGAAAAATTTGATACTCTGGAGAATGTTGCAGATGCATTGACGAAGCCAGTGAGCACAGACAAGTTCAGGTGGTGTGCCAGTTCAATGGGCCTTAGTGCCCATGATTTTTAGTAAGTTTTGTTGTGCTCTGGAGGTGCATGTGTGATCTTCGTCAAGTGGGAGATTGTTGGAAATATGTGCCTCAATCCCACAGGCTGAAACCTCTGAAAGGGCCAAGTTGGTGTGACATCTTTTGTGTCTGGCCGACTAGCAGCTTGAATCTTGTTAAACAGTTCAAGTCGATGTGACCTTGCCTCAGTCTCACCGAATGTTCCTATTGCTATGACATGTTGTGTTCGGTATGACCTCCTACCGACTGGAGATCTCTGGCCGACAGGCCATTCATATCATATATCAGGGAGACCCTTGGCCGAAAGGAATACTTCGGTGTAAAGTCCCAGCGATAGCTAAAGTCTCGCCGTAGCATTTTCTATTGAAGTCTTCAAGGAGAGTCTTGGGTGTTCGGTAAGAAGTCTTACCGATAGAAATGTCTCACCGACAAGATTCACTCAGGGTAACTCAAAGGCCTTGGGGAGAAGTCCCAATGACAATGGAAGGTCTCACCGATGGGAATACACTTGGGGTCTTTGCGGTGACTCAAAGACTTCGGTATGAAGTCTTGGCGACCGATGGTGAGTCTCACTGATAGTAGTATGGCTTCAGAGTAACATAAGAGATCCTGATGAAACCTCTTGGTGATAGTTGAATGTCTTAGCGATAGATGGGTGCCAATGGAAATGCTAATGGCTCGGTATGACTTAGGATCTCGGTATGAAGTCCTAGCGAAAACGATGAGTCTCACCGACTGGTAGATGCTTCGGAACAACATGTTTGCTCGATGTGAGGTCTTGGCGAAAGACAAATGTCTTGCCGACTATCAAGTGCTTCGGTGTAACATAAGAAGTCTCGATGTAACCTCTTGGTGAGCGATAAGTCTTGCCGATAGCAATGTTGAGGTCGGTGTGACTTGTGAATAGTGATATGAGTCTTGTTGATGAGGAAACTCTTGCCGATAGGAATGAAATGAATGTCAGTGGATTCGGTATGACTCGTGCCATTCGCTATATCATCTTGCAAACTGTTGGAACCTATGTTGATATCAATAATGAAGCCTTTGGGCATCGGGGAGACACGGTTAGTGTCTCACCGACATGCCAAAACAGATTGAAGCATTTTGACCGTGTGAAGACTATCCTATGTGGCTCATTTTTGACCAATCAGAGAAGCTAAATGGGAACCATTGGAAGACAGTTCGTTGTGGCAGTTCTGAGAGGAAGCTTGACAGACAGGGGTGACATGGATTTACTCTGTAGTTGCAGATTGTAACCGGTTCGATGGATCGATGGTTCGATGGATCGATGGATTGTTGTGTGATTGTATGATCAGTGGATGAATTCTATTATGTGAAGACTGTAACGTGAATGTTCTGTAACAAGATTGACCATTGTGAAAGCTGTTGTGATCTGGCATCAAAAAGATAAGTCAGAACTCTGTATGTAATCATTTGTTACTATAATACAAAGTGACTTCTCTTGGTGTGGTGGGTTTTTCTCTCGTAAGGGTTTTCCCACGTATATCTGGTGTTCATATGTGTTTGTCTAATTCTCTTTTTCTGCTATTTATTTCAAAGTGCATCTTAATTGAACTGTAATTGAAAAAATTAAAAATATATCTGCATTCTTCCCTGAGGTTTTTGATGTTAGGAGAGTTGCTTCCGCATCTATCTTTCCTTACAATCATCACTCATGCATCAAAGGACAAGAATGAAAAAAATAGAGTGGTAGACTTTGTAAAAGCAGTGATCTTTAAGAGAGTATTAAAAGTGATCAATTGGGATGTTCAAAGCAATGTTTCTAAGAGCTCAAAATAGTGCTGCTAGTAAGATACAGTGAGATAATAATGAATAACAATCACTTAGGTAGTGAAGAGACATAGGACATGTAAATGTCATTGTATGAACCTAGATCCCAAACCTGCAATGACACAAGAAACAAACAACAAATTAGATCAAATGCAAGCTAGAACATAGCTTCCTCAAGAAATTCATTTAAATTGCAAGAGAAAGGGAAATGAAATGGATAACACAACCAAACTTTAAAAAATGTCAAATCCTATTCTAAAGCAAAGTAAATTCTCCATCTCTTGAGGGAATTGGTGCCAATTTGATGTGAAAATTGGCCCTTTCCCAACTCCGATGATACAATGATGAATGGATGATGAGATTTGATCCAATTTGATGAAGAGTGATGAACTCTCCAAGATGAAAACATGCATAACCTAGCTTCAAATTCAAAACTAGGGATGAGGATTGCTATATATTTGAGCATAGTAAGTTTACTCAAATGGTGGATGCCAAATACAATAGAGGAGCTCTCTATTTATATATTTACAAGTTGAAAGAATTCCAAAAATAGAGCAATGTGGGACTATCTTTTATTCAATGGCAAGGTACCATTTGTCAACATGTGAATGGTTGAGGAATGTGCAAGTTTTGGAGAATGTGTCAATAAATGCATATATTTGAATTTTGAAATTGTTGAAATGACATGTAAGAGGGAAAGAAGGTGCATTGAATGCCACTTGGCTCAAGGCAAAAGGAATTTGTAGGTGGAGTAAATGCCTTGTTGGAAGGACAAAGTCCACTTGGATTTTGAATTCAAACTTGAGGAATATTCCTTGAAAAATGTCTTGTTGAAGAAAAAATAGAGATTTAATAAATCAAATAACTCTATTTTCATGTGCAAGTGGCAAGTGAAGAGATTAAATTAATCAAGGTTAATTAATTTAATGAAGGGATTAGGTGATTTGACTAATTGATTTACATTTGTGGGTTGAAATAAATCAAAAAGAGGTGAAAATAATTAAGACCTAGTTAAATAAATATTTTGATTTATTTAACCAAAGGGGGTGATGTTTGATTAAATTAGATAAATGTTTGATTTATTTAATTTAATAGAGGAACTATAGAGATTTAATTAAATAACATGAATTATTTAATTAAAACAGAGATTTAGGAGTTAATAAAATAAAATGGTTTATTTAATTAACAAGAGATAATGACTTAACAAGATAAAATTGATTTATTTTATTAAGAGATGAAATGTGATGAATTTAATCAAATAAAGGTTAATCGATTAAATGGTTAGACTGAGGGATGATTCAGGATGAAATGGTGTTAGTGGTCAGGATTATATGCACAATTCCAATCAGTATATTTTACGTGTCTACATTTTTCCCCTCTTTGAAGTAATGCACTCGTTGCGTTGGTTTAAAGAATAAACGGTCTCGATCAAAGTCAAAAAAAAATTATTTTCAAAAACTTGCCCCATTGCTTCCCTAGCAAGAGAAAACATGCTAATATACTGCCCTCTCGAGACATTGGATGAAAATTTTGATTTTTGGGTGATCTCGCGAAAAAAGACAAGGTGCCTGATAGGTCCAGAAAGGCTCCAGGAGGCTAAAAACATGTCTAAATGCAATAAAATTATGTAAAACAAGCCTCAATCGGACAAAAACATGTTGGAGAGTTCAAAACCCTAGCAGGATAGTCAAACAGGGTCAAAAAACCCTAATTTTTAGGCTTTAAAATGGCTCCGAGGAGTCACTTTCAATTCATTTTCACACTAAGCCTCCTAGCGATTTTGTGATTTGAGCTCTGACATTCTGACGAGATGGCACAACAATAGCTCCCGATGCATATTTTCGACCGAGTCCAGACATACCAATGAAGAGAAAAACAAAAAAGCAAGAGCTATTACAAAAAGATGTGCAACATAATATTATTCGAGAATTCAATAATTACAAGATAAAGATTTGCTTTATAAAAGCAAAGATGCAAAACCCTAATCTTATCTTGAATAACAAGATAGCTCAAAAGATAAACATAAGAACTAAAACTTAGGAATTAAATATGCCTAAGTAAACTTATGCAAATGTGTAATTAAATATTAATTACACCAACACCCCCCCATAAGTGCAACTTAGGGAGAAGCAAAATTATTATGCAAATATGAGTCCCAGCAACAAGGCCTGATCAGGTACTCATGTACAAATGCAATAATGAAGTAGAGAAGGAAAACCCAGTGGGACAAAACCCCCCTACAATGAGATGACTACTGCAAGAAGCACTGGAAGAACATTATGGAGTAACACTGGAACCGCAATCCGACAAGCAAGGAAAGATACTTTTGTCTACAACTGAAACCAAAACCGGAATCATGATAATGTGATAGCAGACCTGATGCCACGGAACACTGGAAAACTCACCAACTGGAACAACCCTAGAATCTGTGAAGCAACAGTAGATAAGATGATGACAGAATCTGGAAACCATGTATCTCGATGCCGATGCCAAATTGTGACTGAAACTCTTCCATTGGAAGGAGTACCAAAAATAGACTCTCGAACAATAACCATAAAAACATGGCCCTCAAACTGAGAAGAATCTGAACTAATGCAGATCAGGAAACATGAACTCTCAACTAAAGTGTGAACTGAAGAATCTGATATGTGTCAAGGAATAGCAAGAATATGGCCAAAAGAAACAAGGAGACCAAATAACCCATGTGAGTTTCCAACAAATCAAGATGAAATATGGAGATCAAAGTGAAAACTACACTCTAATCAGATTATTATGCAAGAAACCCCCCTGAATGGAACTTTATCTCAGTTCATTTATTACAATAACCCAACGATTGTAAAATGAGAGCATGATAAATATGCAAAAATAGAAAATATAAATTGATGTCAGATCTGTGTAGAGGACAGAATCAGCTTTCTGATGCCATGAAATTGACGAAAAAATGATCACTGAGTCAAAAGATATGCCTTCCGGACTGAAAACAACATTTGAGTTCAAAGGCCTACAAAATAAATCTAGAGAAAGATCAGGTAAAAACACCTACACCACTGGATTGGCGTCGGAATCAGCTTTCCAACGGTATCTTGTTTGCACAAAACAGACATTGTACGCAAAAAATACACCTGATTTCATGAAAATAGCTCCAACAAGGCCAATAAGGCATGCAGGCAGCCCAAGGGGCTAAAAAAAATGAGCCCCTGGTCCCATGCACGAGCAGGGGGCTGGCGGCTGGGGGCTGGGGTAGAGCCCCTAGTCGCCCATACGACAGCTACTAGTGCTGAGGGGGCTAGTGGGGCTGGCGCATAGCGCTTGGTCCTTAATAGGACCACCCCTGGTGCTTAGCAAAGCTCGCGGGGGCTGGGCAGGAGGCCCCCGGTCCACCATGTGACCGGGGCGGGGCGGAGGGAGCCTGCGGGGGCTGGAATTGCCAGTGGTTGGTGAGCAGTGGAGATCAGCGGCGGTTGCGCATTGGTGGTCGCCCAGTGGCCGCCCGGTGGCCGCCGGGCGGTGGAAACAGTTTGAACTGGCAGCGCCAACATAGAAACTGAGAAGGCCAATTTTTTGAATTTTTTTCATTTTTCGTGCCTCGGGAAGCGAGCTGGGGAAGCTGTACAACCTCCCTAGCAAAATTTTTTTGCCTCAGAAACAAATTTCTCTAAAATCGACGAAACGAAAGGCGATCTTAGGGTTTTTGGCCGCTGTGAACACAATGGTGACCTCCATTTCTGCTCAAACTGCTCTAAAAAATCCGCTACCTCCAGAACTTGCAAAAAATCTTCGAGCTTGAAACCCTCACAGATCTGGCAAACGATGGCCAAAATCTGCAAAACAAAAGCCAATCCTGACTTTTTCCAACACTCTGAATCCAATGGTGAGGCCCGATCTGATCCAAAATGCCTCATGGATGAACTCAAGGCATGATACCCTCGAGGAATCCTGAACAAACCCTGCAATGATTTTCTCAAAAATCTGAGAAGGGGTTGCAAATCAAGGCTCTGATACCATGTTAGAAACCCATGATCAGATTTCTAAACCAGAATAGACCTTCCACAGAAGAGAAAAACAAAAAAGCAAGAGCTATTGCAAAAAGATGTGCAACATAATATTATTCGAGAATTCAATAATTATAAGATAAAGATTTACTTTATAAAAGCAAAGATGCAAAACCCTAATCTTATCTTGAGCAACAAGATAGCTCAAAAGATAAAGATAAGAACCTAAAACTTAGGAATTAAATATTCCTAAGTAAACTTATGCAAGTGTGTAATTAAATATTAATTACACCAACACTCCCGGCATTGGGGCACCCGTAAGTGATCCTTACTTGAGCTTTTTTTTTTGTTTTTCATGTGTATTTAATGCTTTTAAATTTAGCTTCTTTGTAGCGGTGCTATATAGTGCCACTCAAATTTCAAAGTGCACTCCTCAGTGGTCCAAACTGGCCCGCCATTGTGGAATGCACCGCTGCGGTGGAGTTTGGAGTTTGGAAACAAACTCCAAACTCTGACACCTATGTTACCTCTAGTGGGGGTACTTCAAAGTCTGACACGGCGGTGGACTTTTAGACTAGGGGTTTTGCAAACTACGCCGCTTTTTTAAAAAGTGCACCACGGCGGTGCATTTTCAGAGTTTAGCACTTTAGCGTCACAGTTTGAAATTCAAACTATGACGTCTTCATAGGTAGTGACACTAGGGTGGATTTTTTTGGCATTCTGAATAAAATTTCTCAATTTTTTTAACATGGTGACCTTTCCTGATGTAGGACGCAGCAAGGGAGCTCTATTCTCAGGAGCACAGATCGCGGGAGATTTTCGGTTACCTGCGAGACCTTAGCGATAGGGAGCAGGATCGGTTGCGGGACATGGAACTGTGGTACATTGCATATGCAGCACCCATGCGTACCCACCTTGGGATGATGTCAACGCTTGTCAAGAGATGGCACAGTGAGACCTCATCCTTCCACCTTCCTACTGGCGAGGTTACCATCACTTTGGAGGATGTGTGGTGCATCCTTCGATTTTTGATTCATGGTTGGCAAGTTATATATGATATTGATGCGAGATGAGACACCTATCACAGTCCTTGCTACGAAGGATGTTATCTACTATGAGGGTCAGATAGAGTTAGAGCATCACAGGGCCCTAACCTCTCCCTTCTGCTTGGTGGTTGCGGCAATTATTTTAGGTCTTATTGCCCCAGATCAGCGAGGCTGGTATTTCAGTCCTGGTTGGGAGCTTTGCTGGGAGCAGATGGTGATGCATGACAGGCCAGTTCATTTTTCTTAGGGGCCTATTCTTCTAGCCTTGCTCTACAAGGACTTACATGAGTACATCTACCTCAACGACAGAGCACTTGGAGTAGGTGTTACACTCCTCCACGTGTGGGCATGAGAGCACATTGTCGTTCTTTGGTCGTGAGTCGTTGTAGTGCCAATGGGGCCTAATGATCCCCTGGTGTGGCATTATAGAGGTGGTGTGTCCTTTACACACATGGGTGAGCACAAGATTCCTCACTGGAGGAGGGTATTGGATGATATGCAAGTTTTTACATGACGCCCATAGCTTGGTCACCCTGGATGGGCCGACGATGCTCAGCAGATATTCTTTGCCCGTTAGGACTACTTTATGCAGGGGCAGGAGCATACTATGGTGGAGAGATACCTGTTAGGGTGTGTCCAAACGTTAGTTTGGTGAGCCATAGGACCGGCCAGATGATGACTATGTGGCCATATTTTCTTGCACTGTATCACAAGGTTTGTGGGGGCAATACATTCCTGCCTCCGAGGTAGTGGATAGTTTTAGACAGTTGGTGGCACGGCCGTGGGTATATGATCAGGGGCTCGTAGATCCAGGCATTACTCAGGCCTACAGAGATTGGTTTCGGCCACCCCTTCAGTTGACAGTTCCAAGAGCACCCTCCGCTTGGTGGAGATCGAGGGATAGAGGGGGAGGAGGAGGATGGAGAGATGGTGAGCATCAAGATCAGTTGGTTAGGGTTCCAGTTTAGCCAGTCCAGGCTGATGTTCATATGCAGGATTGGGACCAAGTGCCAGCCAAGCAACAGGAGTAGGAAAATGTACCACCACGAGTTGAGGGTGAGGGTTAGCCTCACATGCAGCCCTCACAAGCACAACCAGATCCCCGAGATGCACTAATTGCATAGTTGCAGGCTCAGGTTCAAACCTTGACGGTGGAGAGGGATCAGGTCAGGGCCGAGAGAGACTAGACCATTTTGTAGAGGAAGGCCGTAGAGCTGAAGGCGGTCATAGAGATGGACCAGAGATAACAGTTGGAGAGCATGGTGGCCTCCTCCTCTCAGAGCACAGTGCCTCTTTGTTCTTACAAGGAGGCCATCCGGGAGGCCGACTATTATCACCTACATTATCACTAGGTCGTACCCAGAGCAGAGCAAGCCCCAAATTACTCACAGCGGACTAGTCGTAGACCAGTAGAGGGTCATGGTGACAGAGGCGAGGGCAGCAGACAGGAGGGTTAGGCCTTATTTTGATCGAGACATCATTTTCCGTGCCATATGGGTTCATTTTTTATAGCCCGTTGGGCCTTTTTGTACTTATTAACACACATGTACAGTGATCCTATTTTTGTACTATGACAGTTACCCAATGATGATATATATGAGATGATGATGTTGATATGATGTGGCGTGTGTCATTTATTTATGCTTCTATGGATGGTTCTATTTCTATATGTTGTGCAATAATGTTATGGTGTTATGTGATGAATATATGGATGTGTTTCTTTCTAGTGATGTATGCATTATTAATAGGTCTTATATTATGTTGTTAATACATGATATGCAAATGGATTTATGTGATATGCGATATGGATGGATGATGATTTATGTTTTGATGATGATGTATGATGTGATGTGATTTATGTATGTTGATGCAAATGATATGATATGTGATATGAAATGGATGATGTAATATGCAAAAATTATATGGAGATGATTTATGGTGTATACGCGAGATGATATGTGAATCATGATGCTTTTATGATTATGAATGGATGTATGTTTTTAATGTAGTGGATTTTATAATGTTTATGTTCCTATTATACTTTGAATGTTTATAATGGTATGAAATTCAAAAATGATTGCGATGTGGTTATTTATGAGATGTTCTTTATGTTTTTATGATTATGTATGATGTAATGTGAATGCAATGGTCGTGCTTTATATGATATGTATTGATGATGTAAATGAGATGGTTTCAATATGCTGAGAATAATAAATACATATTATCCTAAACATGTTAAATGATTGTGGGATGTATGTAATGCATTTATTGTGATATGATGTAATATGTGAAATGATATGTTAATGTCAAGTGGTATGATGATGCTTTATGTTATGCAAAATGAATGTAATATGTGAAATGATACGTTAATGCCAAGTGGTATGATGATGCTTTATGTTATGCAAAATGAATGTAATGTGAGAGATGACTTTATGATGTTTATGTGATGTGAATATGTATGCTTATAATGCAATGGATTATGTATAATGCTCATGTACTTATTATGTTTTATTATGCAGTATATGGTAATATGAAATGATTATGAAATGTTTTATGCGATGGTTTATGCAATGTGATGAGAAATGGACATGCTTATTTATGAGAAATGCTTATAATAACACATTTATATGATGGTAAAGATGCAATGCTTATGTTTCTTATATGATATGTTATGCAAATATGCTAATGATTTGTGGATGCAAGATTGATGATGATGATGATTAACTATCATAGTACCTTGTTAGCATGAAGAGTAAGAAGGGATGAAAGAAGAGAGGACATTTCAACAAGACATAAGGTGATGAATATGCAAATGATGATGATGACTTGCCGAGGAGTTAGGATTTTCAAAGGGCCAATTCCCTTATGTTTGATAACACACGTGGTACAATGCATCAAGGTATAGAGGACCAGGATGGCGTTGTACCTAGTGTGATGTACTTTTGACTTAACAAATATATAGGAGTATTTTTGTTCACACTAGACATACGAAAACCTTGCTAGGATGCACTTTATAAGTTTCAAACATCTCGTAATAGAACATGGAAAGGTATAACCTATCAATGCAATAGTCAAAAAGTTGTCCAAAACAACACCCTCCATACATACCTAATAGAGCAAGTATTCGCCAAGGTTATTTTATAAGAATATCCAACAAGCACAACAGACAAAAGATAATGATCATTGCCCCATTCCTATTTCTCTAAATTCTCTACTCGGATATCATTGAGAGGTCCTTGGAATGAGCACAATAAGATAAGTCAAAAGACAAAGATAAAGTAAACAAACAAGTTGATGTTCTTCAATACCGCTAACCAAAAGGGAATGTGTTTTTAAGGATAAGAACTGAAACTATTGCCAAAAGATAATGCCCATTGTAGGAAGAATACATCCTAGGACATGTTAATGGATGGCAACATGTCATTTCATTTATCCAAAGTGCTCTTTTTGATAAATAATGCCCATTGTAGGAAGGATACATCCTAGGACATGATGTTATCAGATGAATGAAATGTGATTGATTGGATGATAGGCTATTGACACAAAGAGTTGACCAACTTGTTTATGTACTGACTTAGACCTGAGACTTGATGTTTTTGAGTTTTTACTTTTAACCTGCTAGACTTGTTTCCAATTGTTTTACCAAAGGTTGAGGATGATGATCATTTATTATGAGTGATGTTATTGTGGGTGTAAGCGAGATGAGACAGATGGATTTTTTCAAATATTTGGATGTTTTTGGGGTTTTGCAATGTTTTGAGGCTGTTTTTGGTATTTTTTGATATTTTCAAATGTTTTGATTTTTTATTTTCCAATGTTTTGGGGTTTTTTGAGATTTTGACCAAGAGACTATCCTAGGGGCCTCGAGGGTTGATCAATAGATTAGCCTTGCCTACATTATTCACGCAGAGACCACATAGTTCAACTTACGATTTGACTGATTTATAGATGAAGATATACATGATGAAATATTAGTTTATTATGACGAACTCCTAAAGGACTGACCTAAGTGTCTCGGGGGATGATCAAAGATCAACCTTGCCTACGTTCAAGGCTCAGAGAACCATAGTTTGACAAGACGACTCTGTTTTTGACTTTTTGACTGACTTTTTAACCTATTTTTGGATTTTGATATGATTTGAATGTTTTTGTATTTTGTGATTTTTTGATTTTTTTTGGATTTTTTTATTTTCTAATGTTTTTGGATTTTCTAATTTTAAGACTTCAAGAATATACATGAATCTGATCTGATGAGAACATGCCCCTAGCGTGATGTAATAGACTACTCCGATAAAGGAAAGACAAAATGACCTTGAGGATGGGCCGAGTAGTACTAGGAGGGATCATGATACGAACACAGGACCAAGCTATGATGTAGATGTCAAATGAATGGGTGATGGATGGAGATCCAAATGCAATGGATGATGGAAACGTAATGGATAGATGATGCAGAACAAGTCGTAGAGATCCTAGTGGATGGAAGGTGCTTATTTACACAAGGCATCTATTTTCCAGGTTTTCACCAAGGTACTTGTCCAAAGTGCCACCGAAGTGGTTTTCACCAGAGGATGATTTTTCTCTTTACTATTTTTAATCCTTTTTCTAATTTTTTTGGATTTTTTGCTTTTTTTAATTTTTTTGTTGTCACCAAGGTGCCTGTTTGCCAAGTTTTCACTAGGGTAACTATTTTTTCAAGATATTTTCTATTTTTTTTGGATCTTTTGGTTCTATACCTTGAAAGATTAGGCATAAAACTTTTTGAGATGAGAGTTGTTCATGGGCTCTTACAAAGGTTTGCCTTCGGGTGTTGATAACTAATATGCCCCTAGCTTATAGCTTGTTGTGATAACAAATGGTCCCAACCAATTGGGTTCAAATTTTCCTTTGATGTTTGGATTTGGGACGTTCTTCTGATTCTCCTTTAATACCAATTCTCCAACTTGGAAAGTCTTGCTTCTGATTTTCTTGTTATAACTCCTCTTGAGTCTATTCTAATAGAGTTGCAAATGATTTAAAGCATCTATACACCACTCATCTAATAGCTCCAACTCATTCAATCTTGATACTCAGTACTCTTCATCCGTGATGAGGTTTTGTAGTGATATTCTTAGTGACATGAGCTCGATCTCAATGGGGAGTATTGCTTCTAATCCATAGACTAGGGAGAAGGGAGTAGCGTCGGTGGGTGTGAAGATGTTGGTTTTCTATACAAATGCCAATCACGACCTGCGTCATTGACTATTTTCTTGAGGATCTTTAAAATGGTTTTATTTGTGGCTTCTACTTGGCCATTGCCTTGGGAATAGTATGGGGTGGAGAAGTGATGTTGGATTTTGAATTTTTCACACAAGTTGTAGACATCCTGATTCTTAAATGGTATCCCATTATCTGAGATAATGGCTTGTGGGACACTATAGCGGCAAATGAGATAGTTCAGAATGAACTTTGATATCTTCTTCCTAGTTATATATGTCATGGGTATGGCTTCCACCCACTTGGTGAAGTACTCAGTGGTGGTTATGATGAACTTGTGGCCATTAGATGAAGTGGGAGTGATTTTTCCAATGAGATCGAGTCCCCACTGCAAAAAGGGCCATGGTGTGATGATGGGATGAAGTTCTTGAGCTAGAGCATGGATGAGGTCCCCATGTTGTTGACATTGTAGACACCTTCTGACATAGTCATGTGCCTCTCTTTCCATTGTAGGCCAATAATACCCCACCCTGATTGTATGTTGAAGACACACTTCTTTGGATTTAATCGAACCTTGTATTCCTCCATCCTGTCAAAAATGGCACTTAAGGTTGTTATGTGATCCTTTCTCTTTCTGGATTTGGCTAGTATGTCATCAACATAATCTTCAACAGTTTTATGGATCATGTTCTGGAATATTAGTGTCATGGCTCTTTGGTATGTTGCTCCCGCATTCTTCAAGCCGAATGGCATCATATTCTAGCAGTAAGTCCCCCATGGACAAGTGAAGGTCGTTTTATGTTTGTCTTCTTTAGCAATCATTATTTGGTTATATCCTGAGAAACCATCCATCAAGGAAATCATTTTGTGTCCCGCTGTCATGTCTACGATCATGTCAATGTTGGGCAATGGGAAATCATCTTTTGGACATGCTTTGTTCAAGTTCCTAAAATCTATGCAGATTATGATGCCTCCATCAGGTTTTGAGATGGGAACTAGGTTTGACACCCATTCTGGATAATCTATCAGTCGAATGAATCCTGCATCTGATAGCTTCTTTAGTTCCATTTTGACTAGCAGGGCGATCTAAGGGTGCATTTTCTTGAGCTTTTGTCTAACGGGCTTTGCTTTGGGATATACTGCTAGGTGATGAACTACAATTTTTGGATCGATCCCTGGCATGTCTGCATAGCTCCATGCAAAATCTACCTATCTCTCTCTCAAGAAGGCTACTAGGAGTTCTTGTTCTTCTAACAATATTGACTCTGCATAGAATGTGATGTACGGGGTCTCCTCTGTTCCTATATTAACTAGATTGCACTTTTCTGCTAGGACTGTTGATTTTTCTTGATGAAGAGCTTTGAAAGGAAGATTGAATCCCCCATCCTCAGGTGCCTCAAAGAGTTTTTCACCATTAGATGCATCCTTTCCTTTTAATTTTTTCAAGTCAGAGAGTGCCACAATGTGGTTTTCACTTAAGGACTTAGATATTATTCTTAATTTATCACTTTTGTGATTGAGGGATTCAATCATTTCCCCATAATAGGCCTGTGTATCTAGCTCAATGATTAATCCTTATTTGTGATCCCCACATGGAATTTTATCCTATAGTCCCATGAATTATGAGAGTGCCTCATTGTTTTCAAATGTGTCAAGAACTGGTGGTCCTCATTGGTCATAATCGATGAGTTGGGGGTAGACTAGAAGGATTTCATGATTTTGATGGTCTGACTCAAAAGATAAGGTGCTAATCATGAGAAGGGTGGTCTCCTAGAATAGCCTAGGTAGGTTGGTTATGAGATCCTCATCATCACTACTACTACAGATGTCAATTATGTCAAATGTGAAGTTGCCTAAGATGCGACCTATAGATATGGGTAAGTGAAGTTCAGTTGTGGATAGCTAAGGAGGATTATTGACCTTTCTAACTAGAGGACTTCGGCCACGTATGGTTATACTCAGAGGGTTACATCTAAGGCCAAGATTTCTCATTCACGTCTCTGGAATGATAGGTATTATAAGCCCATTGTCATTTTTCCCAAGTCTCTGGTTTTTGTCATAACCCATTGCAAGCATCATTTGCAAACCTTTGCTTCTGTCATCCATTGGTAGATTGGTTGTTGGTCTATTATCTTGGTATAGGAAATGAGATGGGTCCTCCTCTATGACTTCTTTTCTGAGATCTCCCCAACTTCTAAATTTGGTATAGTCTTCAGGGGATGCTTGAGATGTGGAGGCTTCATTTGCTTGCAGACGTCCTCATGATCTAGGGGATTGTGGTAATTCTCCTACCACAAAATCATTTTTGGGAATCGTTTAGTTTTCGCAACCATTATCCTCGATGATGACTTTGATATTAGAGATGGTGGGGATGATGGGGGTGGTGGGTGTCTCTATCACAGAAGTGGAAGCGAGAGTGGTTGGATCAATGTACGATGTTGATGGGCCTTCATCATTTTTAGGTACTTGAGGGATTTTGTAGTATTTTTCCTCAAGGTTCTTGCAGTAGGAGAATGGTTCAGGATATCCATGGATGGTGACCTCTTGTCCTTCATATGTGAATATGACACATTGATGGAAAGTTGATGGTATCGCTTGCATTGCATGAATCCATGGACGTCCTAGGAGAATGTTATAAGGCAAGTTGAGGTCTAGGACCTGAAAAGTGGTTTCCATGATAGCTGGCCCTACTTGAATAGGGATTCTAATTATGCCTTGGGACACTCTCTCCTAATCATCATATGCTCTAATTGAAATACCCTTTCCTTTGTCGATGGAATCCTCTAAGATTTTTAACTGCTTAATAAGCTTGAGGGAACAAATATTCAAGCCTACGCCTCCATCCACCAAGACTCACTTGACTTTACTTTTCTTGACTGGAACTCTAAATGGAGTGCATGGTTATGAGATGGTTGAGCGGGAAAATATTGGTCGCAGAATGTAAGGAGGTTTGGAGTGATGATGTTTCTGACCATAGCTTGGAATTGTTCCGCATCAAGATCTGTGGGGACGGTAGATGAAGCCAATGCTTCCTCAAGGATTTTCTTGTGGGCAGATGAGATTTTTAATAACTCCATGATGGAGATTTCTAGCTGATCAAGGATGTTGTAACCATTGGGAACAGATCATGAATTGGACATGAAAATTTTGTTTGGTTGAGATGATCATGCGATAGTAACTTTTCCACCTCTTGTGGTGACTCCACAATCAGCTTGGGCTCCTTTGATGGTGATTACTATGCAATATTCATCTAGGGAGGTGACGATAGTTTCATACACATGATTCATGTTTTTGAAGGTGCATTTCCCCTTATCAGTGTTATTGTTCCCTTTATTGTTATGGTTAGGCATCGAATTTGTGTATATTTTGAGGTTTTGGTTTCCTATTGGTTGTTCCACATTTATGATCCTTTGATCAATAAGGTCTTGGACTATGTTCTTTAGTCTCATGCAGCTATTTGTGTTGTTCCCTTTGATTTTGTGGAAGTCATAGAGCTAATTTTCGTTGTACCAAGGAGGTTTAACATCTGGTTCTTGGTAGTTCTCATAGGTGGGAATCTTGATGAGGTTTTCGTTTAGTAATTTTTTCATGATGACTTCGAGTGGTTCCCCAAGAGTTGTGTATTTCCATTTGGTGAAATTCTTGTTTCGCTAGGGAGGTCCTCTTTGGTCATTGACGTTATTGATCACTTGGTTGCTTGGTTGTTGTGTTGTTGTGTTCACTTGATGATGGTTTTGGATTTGTTGTTGAGGTGCAGGTGTGTTCTACCGAGGGGCACTAATGACAACTTTGGCATCGACGACACCATCATTGATAACATTTTTGTTTCTTTCCCATGTGTGAGGTTTTTCATTGTAATTGGTGGGTGGGCGATTGTTTTGTTGTTCATGATATGAAGTTGATCCTCCCGATTGTTTCATAAGGGCTCATTTGATATTGAGTTCCTTGGAAATCAACTGGTCATACATGGTGATCCCTTGGACCTTGAGCTGGAATGCCAAGAGGCCATCAAGGTTGGATATGATGGTGCACACTTGTTGTTCCTTGGGCATGACCCATTTACTCTAATTGGCCTTGGATCACCATCATTGTAGTTATGAAGCAAATGATTCATTCTTACCTTGTTTCAAAGCTGAGAGATCCTCTAGACTAACATCCATGGCGATATTGCATGCATATTTTTTGATGAATGCGTCTATGATTTCTTGGAATGTCTTGATGCCTGTAGGTAGGCGAGAAAACCATTCCATGGCATGGCCAGCCAAACGCCTAGGAAATAGTCGCATCAGATAGGTATCATCATACGTGACTTCCATGCAATGAACCTGGAATTCCCTGATGTGATCTTTAGGGTTTCCAGTCCCATGGTACTTATCAAATTTGGGTATCTCAAATCCCTTCAGGAATGGTTTCATCACAAGGCTCTGGTCGAATGGATAAGGACACAAGTTACTAGATGTTCTTGAGGTTCACCCTAATTGGAGGTCGAGCACTTGTTGCGAGATCAACCTGATTTGTGTTGTTACATCATTTTGTGGATCAGGGGGTGGGATGAAGGTGTTCTGAGGTGGTTCACTAGTGGGTGTGATGGGTGGATTGGTTGATGTGTTCATTGGTGGTATTTGCACATTCTGTTGAACCATGTATGCTTGCACTTGCTGCTGTATAACAACATTTGTTGTTGGTCTTGTTGTTGTTGCACTAGGATTGCCTGTTGTTGAGCCTATTGTTGTGCTTGTTGTTGTACCAATAACGCTTGTTGTTGAGTTTCTAATTAGGCTACTTCTTGCTTCTCTTGGTATTGTTTTATTGCTTGTTGATATGCTTGTAGTTGTGTTGTTTGTTTTTGTGCAAGGTACTGCACTTGTGCTTGTGCTTATTGTGCTTGATATTGAGCATGTGCCTAAGCTTGTGCTTGTGCTTGGGCTTGTGCTTGATATTGAGCATGCGCCTGGGCTTGAGCTTGAGCTTGTGCTTGTGCTTGGGCTTCTACTTGTGTTGCTTGTTGTTGCAATAAGATTTGGGCTTGAGCAACTTTTGTGCTTGTAATGTAGCTTGGGCTACTTGAGAAACTTGAGTAGCTTGTTGAATAGCTAATTGTGCAGCTTGTTGAGTAGCTAGTTGTGTGGCTTTTAGTTTTTGTACTTGCAGAAATGCTTTTTGATAAGTAGCTTGCTAAGTGGCTTGCAATGCCATATTGTATTGACTTGATATATTAGAGCTTGGTGGTGCTGGAAGTGGTGGTGGATTCAAAATGGTGCTTGTGGCGGTGGTGATTGGGCTTTGAGTGGTGGATGGCGTGATCGATGTGGTTGGTCCTTAAGAGACCATGTTTTGAGATGTTAGGGGGGTAGTTGATGATGTTGTGATTGCTTGTGTAGTTTTCATCTATTGTTGCGATGTCGATGACAAGCTTCGGGAGTTTGGCATGATGTTTTGATTGATATTTGGGATGTTTGTTTGATTTTGATTGATACTTAGTAAAGGTGGAAGCCCTAAGCCAAGCAGCGGTGTGGATGATGGTGGTAATGGTGGAAGTGGTGAAAATGTAAGAGATGTGATCTCTTGAGGAAATGGCATAGTGTCAAAAATGCCCCCTGGTCCGAATATGTCACCTTCTCCTTGTGAAGTCATGGGGAGAGAGGTTTGGGGTGTTGCATGGAATGATGATGATGGTGATGATGGATCGTTGGATCATGAAAGGTGAGAGGGGTATACCTGTGTAACAGATTTTGGGGTATGTTTTGTTCCAAAATGGTGTTTGCATCCAAGTCTTGATTATTGACAAGGGGGTGTGTTTGAATGGCATTAAGAAATGCACTTCCCTTATTAACATTAGGTTGAGTCGGAGCGATAGATGTTGTGATTTGCGGGATGTTTTGAGTGATGCTTTGGGATGGGGGTGTAGATGAGATGGGGAGTGTGGATGGAATTGGAGGCATAACCTCCAAAGATGGTTCCACTATAGAGCTCATGTCGAAATCAGAAGGGAGTTTAGCCCCTTTTTTTGCTAGTTCGAGCATGTATAGCAAAGGGTTGAGTCTCATCATGATATTGATAATATTATGGTTCTCCAGATTTTGAATCATTTCAGTGCTTTCCTCGTGTGACATCCCAAAGGTAAGATCTTCTTCTTGGTTTTCCTCTTGTGGATTCTGTGATGATGAGAGAAAGTTAGTCAAAGGATTGCTTGATTCAATGGGATTCACTTCAGAGTTCGTTTGACTTAGGTCACTTGAAGCGGGTGTTTCTTTGTTGGCTTCCATGTTCTTCTTGTGTTGAGATCTAGTCTGCACCATAAAATAGGGATCAATTTTGAAGAATATAGGACATGAATCTCTAATTCTTTTGGATTGATCTAACTTTAAGTACGAAAGAGACATTTTAGGATGTTTTAAGGATCAAAGGGTGATATGATATGGAAGTAAGATGGATGTTTGATGGATGATTGGAACTCTTTGAGAAAATCTTGAAGGGTATGTTAAACTTTAGGACTTGATTTGGGATTGATTTGTTTTGGATTCAAATTTTGGTGGACTCGTGAACTCTAAGAGGTTGGATGTTGTCCTAGAGTTAAATCATTCACAAGATGCTAATTTGTCTAGGTGTGAAAAGAAGAATTCATCTAAACACTCCTATCCAAACAAGATGATATTGATAATGAACTCCTAAATCCCAAGATGTTGGATGTTATCAAGGGATGAATTTGTTCACAAGTTTTGATAATTTGATTAAATATGTGGAGAAGGATGCATCTACACACATTCAATTAAACAAGGTGATTTTGGATTGATTTCAAATGATTTTCCCAAGGTTTAACATAAAGGATTTGTCCAAGATTTTCGAAGAGTTGATGATGAGATGATTTTGGTTTTGATGTTCAAAGATGGGTGATAGTCTGATTTTGATCCTAGGATGTACCTAAAGAAACACTCTATTTACTAGACCTCGGTATTGAAGAACATACGATACTTCTAAGGACCTGTATAACTAAGAAGTGATTTAAACTGAGCATACATTTCCAGATTGTTCAAAGGAATGAGTCTATAAAACCTTGTGATATTTTTGCTTATTTTGATATATTTCCTTTGATTTCACTTCCTAATGTATTTCTTGATTACCTTTTGAGTGTGACTCCTAAATTTTGAACTTTCACTCAAGGACCTTTGTTTCAGGATTTTGACTTTCTTAAAAATTATGAGGATTTAACACATGTGAGAACCAATTTTGTTATCTTTTCTTAGTGACTTTGTTTTACCACAAAAACTTCTTTGATTAGGTTTCCAAATTAGATGTCCAATGTCTTAATTTCTTTGAATCCCAAAAAGCATGTTATGTGGAAACTTGATGAAGTCAAGGCAAGGGTTACCTATTGTTTAACTTTAGTAGGAAAATTGAGATGTGAATCCAAGTGTTTAGAAACCTCTAAGGATGAGAATCCCAAGGGAAAGCAATAACACATGAATTGGGTCAATTGTATTTGCCTCCTAAAGGGTTTGAAAATTTGATGATGATGTTAAGTGTTTGTTTCCAAGTGTTTTCGAACAAGCAAAGTGTTTTGTAACCAAGAATAAGCACAACCCTATGGATGTGAAAGACAATACTTGTTGAGTCCCCACTTGGACAAGTCCACCTACACTTATCTTTAGCGAATGGTTAGATGCTTGACCCCATTGGCTCCCCTCTACAACACTCACTTATACGGGGCAGCCAAACATCAACACCCATGAAACTCCCATGGCATGCTTTCCATTTCTACTAAAGACCGTAAAAGTGTGAGGTGGCTTCAAAACGACTGTTCTTGCTCCAACAAATAGATCAAGGATTTTGGCAATTTCTAAATAAGGGTTTTAGTTCGGACTTTACGTTCGTAGGAGTTGACCCAACATGGCAAGATACCATTGTTTCCCTTCTTGTTGGAGCCAATCATGTGATATTGGCGTTTACTCCAATACCCACATTTATATCCCGACTGGAAATACTCTTGGCTTTAGAGTGTTACCGGTTGAGTCATTCCCTTGGGTGAGTACTTTTTCCCCAAGGCAAGCCCTCTAAGATAAACAATAGCAAGTAAATGTATTCATAGTTTGATCAAACTTTTTTTAGAAACAAAGGGAGAACACATGCAATAGATTTACTCACACTCACACAACTTTATTCAATTTTAAACCCAAATTGAAGTGTGTATGGGAAATTATTTATGCAACTTAATGTCACCAAAAGCCTTTTGATTCTCAAGATCATCGTGATGCGTGAGAGAAGTGCATACATCTTTTGCTGATATTACTTTGTGTACGTAATTGCAAAACAATGCAAACACTTTTTTATTTTAAATCCTCAAAGCCAAAAGTGAATTCGTTTTAAAAGCACCAATAGTAAGTTTGACAATTTTCCTTGTTCAAATTTTTAATCCCAAAACAAACTCTAGTAAATTTGAGTCCTAATGTTCTTTTTAAGCCTTTTTGTAACAAGAATTCAAAAGGTTCTTTTTAAAGCCCAAAATGAAATTACTAAGTCCTAAGCATAAGAGACAACAAGCTTTTCCTTAAGAGGAATAGTGACTCCTCTAAGAGTGTTAAACAAACACTAGAGTGTTTAAAAACACTTGTTTTTGTGAATTGACACCACCATGCTTCTTTTCATTTTTTTCTTTAATTGATCCAGCCTACAAGAAAATCAGTTATATTTTGCAAAAACAGAGGTCCAAAAGACAAAAAATAGACAAAAGAACAGTAATTTGGAAAAAAGCACGTGCTTCAAATAAAATTTCACTTCATAGTCCCCTCTAGCAGTGCAATCCACGAAGGCGTCATAGTTTAATTTCCCCAGCAGTGCTATATAGCGTTGCTTGCTAGTCAGCGTCGCTCTGCAACCAAACCAATGAGCATGAATGTGTCACCCTTTTGGCTAGCAGTGCAGTTTGGGTTTTTCAAATATTCCCGTGGGTCAAATAGGTTCAGCGACATAGTTTGAAATTCAAAATTTTGGGTGGGAAAACGGAAGCATCATAGTTTGAAGTTTCAGCGGTTCCATATAGCGACGTTGGAGAACCAGCGGTGCTGAACAACTACGTTGAGCTTCCAACGCTGGAGTTTTCTTGTAGACAAAGAAAAGCACATAAATTTTGACAAAAATATGATTAGAAAACGTTCATGCCCTCCTTCTAGCACCAAATGTATGAACCTAGATCCCAAACCTACAATGACACAAGAAACAAACAAAAAATTAGATCAAATGCAAGCTAGAACATAGATTCCTTAATAAATTCATTTAAATTGCAAGAGAGAAAGGGAAATGAAATGGATAACACAACCAAACTTTAAAACATGTCAAATCCTATTCTAAAGCAAAGTAAATTCTCAATCTCTTGAGGGAATTGGTGCCAATTTGATGTGAAAATTGGCCCTTTCCCAACTCTGATGATACAATGATGAATGGATGATGAGAGTTGATCCACTTTGATGAAAAGTGATGAGCGCTCCAAGATGAAAACCTGCATAACCTAGCTACAAATTCAAAACTAGGGATGAGGATTGCTATATATTTGAGCATAGTAAGTTTACTCAAATGGTGGATGCCAAATACAATAGAGGAGCTCTCTATTTATAGATTTACAAGTTGAAAGAATTCCAAAAATAGAGTAATGTGGGACTATCTTTCATTCAATGGCAAGGTGCCATTTGTCAACATGTGAATGGTTGAGGAATGTGCAAGTTTTGGAGAATGTGTCAATAAATGCATATATTTGAATTTTGAAATTGTTGAAATGACATGTAAGAGGGAAAGAAGGTCCATTGAATTCCACTTGGCTCAAGGCAAAAGGAATTTGTAGGTGGAGTAAATGCCTTGTTGGAAGGACAAAGTCCACTTGGATTTTGAATTCAAACTTGAGGAATATTCCTTGAAAGATGCCTTGTTGAAGAAAATAGAGATTTAATAAATCAAACAACTCTATTTTCATGTGCAAGTGGCAAGCGAAGAGATTATATTAATCAAGGTTAATTAATTTAATGAAGGGATTAGGTGATTTGACTAATTGATTTAGATTTGTGGGTTGAAATAAATCAAAAAGAGGTGAAAATAATTAAGACCTAGTTAAATAAATATTTTGATTTATTTAACCAAAGGGGGTGATGTTTGATTAAATTAGATAAATGTTTGATTTATTTAATTTAATAGAGGAACTATAGAGATTTAATTAAATAACATGAATTATTTAATTAAAACAGAGATTTAGGAGTTAATTAAATAAAATGGTTTATTTAATTAACGAGAGATAATGACTTAACAAGATAAAATTGATTTCTTCTATTAAGATATGAAATGTGATGAATTTAATCAAATAAAGGTTATTCGATTAAATGGTTAGAACTAGGGATGATTCAAGATGAAATGGTGTTAGTGGTCATGATCAGATGCGCAATGGCAATCAATATATTTTACATGTCTACAATCACAAATGAGCAAGCATAATGGGGCAGTAGTATTCACAGAAAGAGCCAAGTGCAACAATGATAAGGATCCCAAAGGTAAGGAGGAGCATAAAATGCATATGAAGGAATAACCACTACAGCCTACAAAACAGGAATTCAAAATGCAGTGACAACTAATGTGCTAATTGTAGATAACACTAACTCCATGTCAAGTGTAATTGAGATCTCTGCTCATGACTATTGTTTTTTTATCTAAGGTTTTTGTGGATTGTGTTTATTGGGAATCATTTACAATTAAAGATGTGTTTTTGTGTGAGGAAAAGGAATGCTTCAAAAAAATAGAAATGGAAGACAGTAATAATCTTCGAATAGATGATTTCCTCATTGTAAGATCAATGGAGAAGTGGCAGCCATTTGCCAAGATAGAGTCACATTCAACAACCACAATTATGTATGGTTGTCATATATCAAAGAATAATGTCACAATGCTTCCCACAAGAACAAGTACATGAGCTAGTCATATGCAGCTAACTAGATGAGCATGATAAATCATGTCATGGGTCACCCTAGATAGGCCATAAAAGCAACAAAATAAAATTTTATGAAGGCATGTTTTGTAGTGGACAGTCAAATTCATGAATGACAATAGAACACATAAAGATGCATCATAAACAGTCCTCAAGGAAGGAATAATGTATAAGACACAAAGGCATCAATAGTGTTAAAGGGCAATGAAAATCCAGTTTCAGTGGATTCATTCCTTGTTGCCTAGTATCAGGAAATAATGGGTATATGAGGGACAATGAGTTGATTGCTAGCACACTGTCAAAGGATAGTCGAAAACTCAACAACTTGGTTGGATAATGGATAAAGATATTCAAAGAACTAGTGTTGCAATCACTATCATTCAACACATTCTCGAGAATCAACATACCTTTCAGTTAGCCACAAGGAGCACCCTATTTAATGGAAGTATTATTTCAAACAACAATGTGATGGCATCTATGCAAACTAACAATTTGTATGATGCCAAAAATGCTTCATCGAATGATCACAAAGCAGAAATTGACATTTTAGTGGACATGATGTGTGAAGAAGAGATACATAGACAACAAGCACAAAAGATATTGTTCAATGTCTAGGGCAATCAAGTGATTGTTGTTTATCCAAGGGCTTAGATTTTTCAACTCCTTTAGTGTCATCTCTAAATACTATAGAGAGCTTACATTCCCTTCCCCAAGCATGTGATACTCATATTTGGTTCGATGATGAGGGTAACATTGAGATAAAATGCAGTTTACAACATGAAGCTACACATGTTCATGTGCATGAGAGGAGTAATTTTCTTCACAGAGAGAAAAACCCAATTGGGGTTTATACTAGAAATTTCAAAATATAGAGGAGCAAGCTTTGTTTCAAAGCTAAAAAGGAAAGACTCTCAACAAAAGTGCTTATATCAAGAAAAACAAAAGTTTTTACCATCTAAATGAAGCCATGGCCTGGTTATCTTCTTAATGGTCGAATACAAAATGCGTTTTTGAAAATGAAAACTCAGAAATCCATAATAGGCCGAACCTAATGCAAAATATTTACCATCATTTCCAGAGAAATTAAAACAACAAGAATGAAAGCATATTCATTTTTGAAAAATGAAGAGCATGCTTGAGGTCATGGCCATGAGAGTAAGCGTTTCTTTATAGTTTCTAAAGAAACACACAGTTGCGACATTCTACATAGGAAATGCCATTGTCTTTTCTCATAGAAAATGTATGAATATCATAGGGGAAGTAATAGAAATGCATTAGAATCACAGAGAAATGCATGCAACAAAATATTCATCATACTTCAACAAAAAAGCTCGAGTTTGAGCATATTTTTCTACAAGAAATTGAGGGAAAGGCAAAATCTATTGAAACAACGAGCTTACCTGAGCTCAATATTGTCTTTTCTCATTGTATATGCAAGTTTTTCCTCCATGAAATCCCTACTCAAACCTTAGGCGATGGGTGGAAGCTCCAAAAAGGTGGTGTATTTCCTAAGTATGAGTCAAGGAGTATAGTTTAAAGACATGTTTGAGTTGTGTCATGCATTTAGGGGTGGTTGAGACAGGTGTTGTTATTTTGCATTTTTTCTAAAATGTGAAACATTTTGATTAAGTGATGTTATTATAAATCACTTAGTCAAAGTGTTATTTTAAATGCAAAATAAGATGGAGGCTTTTGCAAACACAATTAAAATATAGGTCAAAGCAATTGGAGACAGGTTTGAAGGTGGTTGACCAACATGTGGAAAGTGTGTGGGTCATCTTCAACTGTTTTGGAGGGAATGAGACCATTTTGGAGGCATTTTTGTCATGCTTTTGGTATGGTTGGGTCAGAGCTTCACTTTTATTCACTTTGGAGGCATTTTGGAGGAGTTTTAGAAGGTTCTTTTTTGGCCTTTCTGCTACATCCGACTAGGAGGTTCTAGAAGCACATGTGTGGGGCGGTTATTTTTAAAGATGTATAAGTAACTTCAAACTGAGTTTTTGGAGTGAGTTCTTTTCTTTCTTTCTGCAGGCATTGTAGCTTACTTTGGAGCTTTTTTTTTTCAGGCAAAGGACAACAATGTGACTCAATATCAGGCATGTATAGCAGTATGTAACACCATTTTTATTAATGAAATTCAGTGTTTACCTTCTTTGAAGCTATCTCATTGTGTGTAGTGTGGTGATTGATGAATGTTCTTGTGAGTTTTGGTAACTCCTTCATTTTTGTCTCACTTTAGCACCTTTAGGTAGAATGAACATATATTTATGCAAGTTGTAAGTTGTGTGGTGGTTCAAATAGTCTTTTTAGTTGTGAAATATTTCCTTTCCTTCAGAAATGTTACGAGAACCAAGCCTCCTTGCAAAACACTTATGCATTGATATATGGAAATATCTGAGATGTGTTAAGATAAGCTGAGTCATTGATAAAATTGTGTGCAAGTTGTTTACAGGTCTTAGTAATTGGTGCATCACCCTTTACTATTTTCAGTTAAGTTTCATTTTCATGTTTCTCTCTTACTCTTTCCTCTAGAAATCATTAGTTTAGCAGTAGATTAGGTGACACCAAAAGGGGAACCAACCCATAATTTGGAGGTCTACTTTCACAATAGGATACCCATAGCCTGAAAGTAGTCCCATGTTGCTCCAAATTTGTTGAGTTTCCACAACTTGGTAGGGGTGCAAATTTGGATAGTTAACAGTAGCATAGACAAGATAGCGAGCTATTTGAAAAAATGCCTCAAAGAAATGTGGTCTCCATAGACATCACCATGAGACCACATTTCTTTGAGGATTTTTTTTAAACAACTCACTACTTGGTCTATGTTATTGCTTACTATTATGCTTTGATAGATTTTTTCTAAGCCTCCATAGTTTGTTCGAAAGCACCTGCTTTAGGCTTTTAGCCATAGCAGCAACGAAGTGAATTGTTTGATAAAATGCTTTGGTAGACATGTATGGAAAATGTGGTAGCATAGACAAGGTAGTTAGTTGTTTGAAAAAATGCCTCAAAGAAATGTGGTCTCATGGTGATGGACACAAGGAAATGAGTTATTTGAAAAATGCCTCAAAGAAATGTGGTCTCATGGAATGCCATGACAAGAAAATTTAATTGGCCCAACTGCTCCAAGTTATTAGTTATGCAATGTGAAGTAATTGCATAACTGCTTATGTTCACTTTGTAAAAAACCATATTGTAATTGAAATTTTATCATCTATCAGCATCTAGTTATTAGTTATGCAATGTGAAGTAATGCTTTGAGTTTGAAAGATGTGCAATGCAATGTAATTAGTGATATGAATATAAACTACAAAAATCTATTTTCTACAATTTATTAGTTAAACTCTTTATTTTATTGCCTAAGTGAAGCTTCAATGTCCACCTCCAATGGGAGGTGTTGCCATCAAATCTCCAAGATTAACTTATTCAACATCCAAAATCAGATATAAGAATACTATTCATATAACAATGCTATTCACATGTAATATTTATAATCATTTATTAGTTGCATACCTTAGTAGTACATGTCATCGCATAATAAGGAGGTGAAGGACCACTGAAATTGAATGAATGCTATGACCCTAAAATTTCATTATAATCATTAAACTAATTTAGTTAATCTTGCATTTCAAAAAATAATAATAATAAATTAAATTCAATGAACTTGCTAACATTACCTGACTATCAAGGTCGAATACCTCATTAACTTAAGGGAATTTGTCATCACCATTTGATCGGCTACAGATGTACCATGCACACCTATGTCTTTTTTGGAAAATGTGCCTAAATCTTACTGGCATGAAACTCCTGAAAGGGCAAAGTCGGTGTGACATTCTTACTGTCTGGCCGACTAGCAATTGTGTAACCTTAAGGAATGCTCATGTCGCTGAGACATTGTTGTTGTCTTGTCAACTAGTGTTATCGCTGTGACATTTCTATCACTATGAGGTTTCTATCTCTCTCCGCTCAGGGATATCTTTGGACGAAAGGTTTGCTTTGGTATGATGTCTCAGTGATATGATATGTCTCGCCGACAGCATTACACTCGGAGTCATCGGGGAGAGGCATGGAGGCTCAGTAAGAACTCTTGGTGATGGATGTAAGTCTCATCAATGGGTATATTGCTTCGGTGTGACCTCTTGGTGAAAGTGGTAGTCTCTCCAACTATTCTATGTTCACTATGATCTCTTGGAAAAAGCGGTAGTCTCTCTGACTGTTTTGTGTTTGGTATGATGTCTCACCGATAGCGGTAGTCTTGTCGATAGTGCTACATGTGTTTATCGTCGGTATGAAGTCTCAGCGATATGGCTTGTCTCGCTGACAACTTTGCTCGGTGAATATCAGTATGACATAAAGATCTATGAGACTCTTGGCGATAGGAGAACTCTTGCTGATAAAGCTTCACAAGATGGATTTGCCTTTGGTATGACCTCTCGCCGATAGCGATGGTCTGGCTGATGCTTCTGCAATGGATATCAGTATGATGTCTTAGCGACAAGGGTGAGTCTGAGTGACAACTTTTGAACTCGGTGTAACCTCTTGCCGAAGGTGATGACTCTGGCCAATATCGACAGTTGGGCTTTGTGGCATCGGGGAGACATGGTTAGTGTCTCACCGACATGCGAATACTGTTTGAACGCTTTGACCGATTGGAAGACTATCCTACGTGTGGTGTCTTCAACCAATCAAAGAAGCAAAATGGGAACCGTTGGAAGTTAGACTGTTGTGGCAATTCCTATAAGGAAGATCAACAGACTATGGACGACAAGGATATACTCAAGAATTGAAGATGATGATCGGTTATAAGAAACTAGTGATGTGAATGGGGTGTGTGATTAGTGTGAATTCAATTGAGAGTGTTTTGTAAATGAGATGTTTTGTACAAGGTTGATTTGAATCTACTGCTATAAATTGACATCAGAAAGATAAGTCTGATCTCTGTATGTAATTTCCATTACTATAATACAAAGAGGCTTTTCTTAGTGTGGTGGGTTTTTCTCCCGTAAGGGTTTTCCCACGTAAATCTGGTGTTCATTTGTGTATGTTCATTTCTCTGTTTCTAATATTTATTTCAAGTGTATCTTAATTGGGTTATAATTGAAAATTTAAAGTCACCTCTACATTCTTCCCTGAGGTTTTGATGTTAGGAGAGTTAGTTTCGCACCTTAGCTTTCCTTACAAGTGGTATCAGAGCCTAGCCAGTTGTGTTATCCTTGTGGGTATGTTGGGTTTTTTGTGTCAACTATGTTTCAGTGGGAGTCTTGTAGAATTTTGGTAATTCGAATTACAGGTTAAGATGGAAAGCACGTCAGGAAAGATTGAAATTGAGAAATTCAATGGCAACAATTTTGAGTTGTGGAAACTTAAAATGGAAGATCTATTGGTTGATCATGATCTTTGGATTGTTGTGTCTAGATCGAAGCCTATAGGCATGAAGCAAGAAGATTGGGACCTTGCAGATAGAAAATCAAAGGGGCTGATAAGGCTCTATTTAGCAGACTTTGTTCTTCTGAATGTTCATGAAGAAAAGACTGCATCTTCCTTGTGGAAAAGACTGGCAATTATTTATCAGGGCAAGTCCTTGGTGAATAAATTGTTCTTGAGGAAGAAGTTGTACACTTTGAGAATGTAGGAGGGAGGGTCTATTGCTGATCATTTAAATGCTTTCAACATGTTGATTGCTCAGTTAGCATCTATGGGTGTGAAGATTGATGAGGAAGATCGTTGTATGCTATTATTATGTTCTTTGCTAGATTCTTGGGATCACTTGGTGATGGCTATTAGGAGTACGACATCCACTTTTAAGATGGAAGATGTTGCTTCTTTGTTATTAGAAGAGATGAGAAGGAAATCTTCGAGATAGCGAAGGAGGCTTTGCCGTTAGAGGCGATCGAAGAAAAGACAAGAAGAAGGACAAGAAGTCCAAATCAAAATCAAAAGGAGTCTCCTAGCAAGAAGTCCAAGGTGAAGTGTTGGAATTGTGGGCAACCCGGTCATGTCCGAAAGGATTGCAAAGAGGAGAAAAAGAAGAAGAAGAAGAAGAATTTTGATAATGATTCTTCTTAGAGTGATGCAGACACTTTCATTGCAGCCTTGGCTACACAAGCATCAGATGATGTCTGGCTGATTGATTCTAGAGCATCTTTCCACATGACATCTCATAGAGACTGGTTCACGAAGTATGAAAATTATGATGGTGGAAAGGTGTATTTGGCAAGTGATTCATCTTTGGAAATAGTTGGTCGTGGAAGAGTCAGGATTCAATTCCCTGATGGAAGAGTGAAGGGAATCAATGATGTAATGCATATATCAGGTCTGGCTCAAAATTTGCTTTTATTAGTAAGCTGAATGATATTGGAGTGCAAGTCACGTTCTTTGGAAATGGCTGCAAGATGACTAGAGGCTCTATGGTGCTAGCAAGGGGTGCTCGAATTGGTACCTTGTATAAGCTGGATGCACATATTGTACAATGCAATAGTGTCTCTGTATGTCACAGAAAGCTACTCATGGAGGAAAAGAGGAAAAAGTTCCTAATGGTGTAAACTCTATGGAAGTTAAACTTCTAGTAGAAAAGACTATGCTCTGGCATCATAGGCTTGGCCATATTGGAGAAAAAGGTTTAAAAACCTTGAAGAATAAAAAACTGGTTGAGGGGCTTGATGATTGTAACCTTGAATTCAAGTTTTATGAACATTGTATATATGGTAAACAACACCATGTTTCATTTTACTCCAGTCCTCACAAATCTTCTGTTTTACTTGATTACATTCATTCTAATGTTTTTGGTCCAGTGAATGTTCCTTCTTTGTCTAAGTCAAGGTATTATGTATCGTTCATTAATGATTATTCAAGAAGAGCATTTGTTTATTTTTTGAAAAGTAAATCAGAAGTGTTCAGTCAGTTTAAGGAATTTAAAAACCTTGTAGAAAATTAGACTAGAAGAAAAATAAAATGTTTTAGGACTGATAATGGCAGTGAGTTTTGTTCTGATGATTTTGAGAGGTGCTGTAAAGATCATGGGATTAAAAGACATAAAACTACACCTTACACTCTGTAGCAAAATGGAGTTGCAGAAAGGTTCAACAGGATAGTGATGGAAAGAGCACGAAGTATGTTGAGCAGTGCTGGCTTGGAGGAGAAGTTTTGGGCTAAGGCAGTTGCAACAGCATGTTACTTGATAAATTGTTCTCTGAATTCCGCTCTTGTTGAGAAAACACCTTTGGAAGCATGGTATGGAAAGAAGCCCTCTCTGAGTCACATTCAAGTCTTTGGCTATGAGGCATATGCACGTGTCGTATGAGAAAATATCTAAATTGGAAAATGAGGCTGTCAAATGTACTTTTATTGGTTATAGTGCTGGCATAAAAGGATACAAGCTTTGGAATCCTGATACGAGAAGGTTCTATACAGCAGAAGTGTTATCTTTCGTGAGTTGAAGCCTTCTACCTTGGATCTGCATCAGAGACAAAATAAAAAACAAAAAGGATGTAATTGAAATTCCTCCGACACCAAATAAAGAGGAATTGAATATTCAAAATGTACCTAAAACTGAGGAGAGCTCAAGGTTCTGAGAGTTCGAAGAAGAAGAAGAACCTCAGCCTCAACAAGTGAGGAGGTCAACTCATGAAAGAAAGCAACCGATAGGTATGGGTTTTCTTTGATAGATTCTACATGTGCCTATGCTTTAATTTCTAGCACTGATGAACCTAGGACTGTGAAAGAGGCATTTAGAATGTTTGATTCAAACTCTTGGTTGGAAGCCATGAATGAAGAGATGGCATCATTAGAAAAGAATGATACTTGGAGTTTGGTTCCCTTGCCTGAAGGAAAAAAAGTTGTGGGCTGCAAATGGGTATTTAAAAAGAAAATAGGTCTGGATGGCAATGTGGAAAAGTATAAGGCGAGGTTGCTTGCGAAGGGTTATTCCCAGGTAGAGCGAATTGATTATGGAGAAATTTTTTCTCCAGTAGCTAAGCTGACATCTATCAAATTTCTTTTGTCACTTGCAGCAGCGTATGACTTAAAGGTTGAACAGATGGATGTGAAGACAACATTTCTTCATGGTGATCTTGAAGAAGAGATTTATATGTCCCAGCTTGAGCACTTCGTGGAGAAAGGTAAAGAAAAACTAGTTTGCAAGTTGAAAAAATCTTTGTATGGATTAAAGCAGTCTCCTAGAATGTGGTACTAGAAGTTTGACGCTTTTGTTTTGTCATTGGGATTTGTAAGATCAAAATCTGATCATTGTGTGTATTACAAAGTTGAAAGTGATCGAGTTCTTATTATTGCTCTCTATGTTGATGATATGATGTTCATAGGTAATATTAAGTTAATGATTTCTGATCTTAAGTCTCAGTTGTTTGCAAAGTTCAAAATGAAAGATCTTGGTGCAGCTAGGTATATTTTGGGAATGGAAATAACCAAGGATAGGAATAGTAGAAAACTTTGGCTCAGTTAGAGTAAGTATATTAAGACTGTTCTAGAGAGATTTTGTATGACTGATTGCAAGTAGCTAGTTGTTCCAGTTTTGCAGGGAATGAAGCTATATGTTGAAGACTGTCCAAAATATCCTATTGAGATGGAGGACATGACCAGTATGCCTTATGCTAGTGTGGTTGGCATTCTAATGTAAGCAATGGTCTGTACAAGGCCAGACATTGCCCAAGCAGTGGGAGTACTTAGTCGGTTTATGGCTAATCCTAGGACACATTGGGATGTTGTGAAGAGAGTATTCAGATATCTGAAGGGCACTTCAGAATATGCATTGTGTTACCATGGAAACTTGGTTGAATCACAGAGGACTCTCAGTATTCAAGGCTAAGTGGATTCTGATTGGGCAGAGGACATTAACAGCAGAAGATCCACCAGTGGATATATTTTCATGATGAATGGTGGTGCAGTGAGTTGGATGAGTAAGCGGCAGGCTGTAGTCACTTTGTCCACTACAGAGGCAGAATACATGGCAACAACACACACCTATAAAGAAGCAATTTGGTTAAAACATTTGTGTTCTAACATTGGTTTTGATGCAGGGAAAATAACAATTTACTGTGACAGTCAGAGTGCTATTTGTTTGGCGAAGAATCCTACTTTCCATGCCAGGAAGAAACATATAGATGTACAGTATCATTTTGTACGAGATATGGTGGAGGATGGAAAGGTCTCTTTAGAAAAAGTGGATACTCTGGAGAATGTTGCAAATGCATTGACGAAGCCAGTGAGAACAAACAAGTTCAGGTGGTGTGCCAGTTCAATGGGCCTTAGTGCCCATGAATTTAGTAGTTTTGTTGTGCTTTGGAGGTATCAGTAAGATCTTCATCAAGTGGGAGATTGTTGGAAAACATGCCTCAATCTTACTGGCATGAAACTCCTGAAAGGGAAAATTCAGTGTGACATTCTTACTGTCTGGCCGACTAGCAGTTATGTAACCTTGTGGAATGCTCATGTCGCCGAGACATTGCTACTGTCTTGCCGACTGGTGTTATCGCTATGAGGTTTCTATCTCTCTCCACTCGGGGAGATCTTTGGCCAAAAGGTTTGCTTCGGTATGATGTCTCAGTGATATGATATGTCTCACCGAAAACATTACACTCGGAGTCATCGAGGAGAGGCATGGAGGCTCAGTAAGAACTCTTGGTGACAGATGTAAGTCTCGTCGATGGGTATATTGCTTCGGTGTGACCTCTTGGAGAAAGCGGTAGTCTCTCTGACTATTATGTGTTCGCTATGACCTCTTGGAAAAAGCGGTAGTCTCTCCGACTATTTTGTGTTTGATATGATGTCTCACCGATAGCGGTAGTCTTGCCGATAGCGCTACATGTGTTTATCGTCGGTATGAAGTCTCAGCGATATGGCTTGTCTCGCCGACAACTTTGCTCGGTGAATATCAGTATGACATAAAGATCTATGAGACTCTTGGTGATAGGAGAACTCTTGCCGATAGAGCTTCACAAGGTGGATTTTCCTTTGGTATGACCTCTCGCCAATAGCGATGGTCTGGCCGATGCTTATGCAATGCATATTGGTATGATGTCTTAGCGATAAGGGTGAGTCTGAGCGATAGCTTTTGAACTTGGTGTAACCTCTTGCCAAAGGTGATGACTCTAGCCGATATCGACAGTTGGATTTTGTGGCATCGAGGAGACACAATTAGTGTCTCACCGACATGCGAATATTGTTTGAACTCTTTGACCGATTGGAAGACTGTCCTACGTGTGGTGTCTTCGACTAATCAGAGAAGCATAATGGGAACCGTTGGAAGTTAGACTGTTGTGGTAATTCCTGTAAGGAAGATCAACAGACTATGGATGACAAGGATATACTCAAGAATTGAAGATGATGATCGGTTCTGAGAAATCGGTGGTGTGAACGGGGTGTGTGATCAGTGTGAATTCAATTGAGAGTGTTTTGTAAATGAGATGTTTTGTACAAGGTTGATTTGAATCTATTGCTGTAAATTGACATCAGAAAGATAAGTCTAATATTTGTATGTAATTTCCATTACTGTAATACAAAGAGGCTTTTCCCACATAAATCTGGTGTTCATTTGTGTATGTTCATTTCTCTATTTCTGATATTTATTTCAAGTGTATCTTAATTGGAATGTAATTGAAAATTTAAAGTCACCTCTGCATTCTTCCCTGAGGTTTTGACGTTAGGAGAGTTAGTTTCGCACCTTAGCTTTCCTTACAGTCTTGACTATGCATGGGGTCATAACCATAGGGTGTCCCACAAGCCTAGCAAATATGAGGTGGAAATCTATTGCTTGATGACTCACTTTGTTCACCTTGTGCTACAGGATTGGCATGTTGTATGATGCTCTAGGTCAGAGAACTAATCGACTCTAGTGTCTCAACCTCAACACTCTCCTTCACAACGGAAGGGATACCCACATGCTCCTATACTAGTCTAGTGAGTGCTCGTCTTGCTAGTTGTTGTGGGTTAAGACATGCCCTTGCTCTATCCTGTGTCGAGCCTCCACCTCTACCCTAGAAGTCCCACATATCAAAATAGTTTGGGATTTTATTGAGGATAAACTTGCAGTAGAGTTTCCTCAAAAAATATTGTGGCACCTCATTGTTGTTGCATGGAGGATGGTCAAAAACCATCCACCACCTTTGCCAAAAATGGTTCTTTATCCCTTGGTGGTTACACCAATGGATAGGGAGCCTCTTGCTTGAAGGGTGTAAAGGTTGATTTGTTTTAGGGTTTGTGAATAGGGAACACAAGTCAAATTTTGTAATTTTCTCATCTTTAACTTGTTTATAGGATAATTTATCAACATAAAATTGTCTATACTCTCTTATCTTATCCAACCAATTAGTTATTTTCTTTCTAATTGAATCAACATTTGCTAACATCAATTCAAGTGATTGAGCAACTGTGGCTCTATGCGAGGTTGAGCTTACAAGATCTTTCAACCTTGTAATTATATCCTCAATTTATTTTTTGTTGTTTCTCAGTTTACCCCATTATATTTTCTTGAGTTCTTGGAGCATATTGAGGAATTATTGGAGGTGCTTGTTGGGGTTGATCTTTAGTAGGTATTTCGAGTTGAGGTGAAGGAGGATTTTGAGGAGAAGAAAATTGATTATCATTTCATATAAATTAAATTAATTTACATCAAAAAACATGTTAAATCTACCTATTTAGAAATAAATTCACACAAAAAAAAATCAAAACTTACTCCTTTGCCCTCCCCAATGTAGTGGTGGAATTTTGGCAAAGATTCAACAATGATTCAATGAAGAAATTGCTTTCCAATAATGCGAGCACACTCTTGAGGGTTTGAAGGCCACAAGTTAGTAAGAAAATGTAGAAATGAGGATGATGAAAAGTTTCTTTTTTTGTTATAACAAGCTATACCACGCTTGCGTTATGACATTTAAAAAAAATTAAAGATGATTGGCCACTTTTTGGTCGCCCATCTTTCTGTAGCCACCCATATGGTAAGAGTTAGAATTGGGGATGACATGCATTGTTTGTTTCAATCTATATGATCATAGAATTGGGGATATGATAGATAGTATAACATGCATTGCTTGTTTCAATTTATATGAAGCATTCATTGTTGATAACATAAACTCAACTATATTAACTTATCACAAAAAAATAGGCTATGCTCAAGTGGTTGTCTATTGTAGGGAAACAATAAAGATGAACATATTAGTATTATAAAAATTATATCAGTTACTCACATAACATAACAATATTTGATAGGAGAACTTCGTTATTTCTATACAAATGGAACGCCTTCAAAACATTGAACAAAACAAAAATGGCATGCATTCTATCATGCTGTGTTAATATCATAATTACAGATGGCTTCAAAAAAAAATGTTCACAATTTAACATTCCTATTATAAAAATAAAATTGGAAAAGAGAATTCAGATGATGGGAAGCATTCTATTGATGCATTGTTGGTCTGTGAACCTTACCTAGCCAACTACTCATCCATGTTTGTTGTCTCTGAATCCATAGGACTACAACTTGATTGGGTTTGGCTAATACACGTGTGAGGCAATCGTGGACAATATTTGGGGGCAATGAATAGAAACTAAGTCCTTGAAAATTGTATGTTGTTTTGACAAGGGATTTAAAGGATTGCCTAGACACATTTCCCTTGCTACCTCTTTTTTGGCCCTTTCCAATTCTCTCCTTTTCAAGTAGCTTCCCATTCAATCCTTTGTTGCTCCTTTTTATGTTCCTTCTCTTTCCTTTGTTGATCTCTTTGTACCTCAACTGCTTGTTGTTGAAGGCCTTTTTCAATTCTCATTTGCTCCTTTAGGTTTCTTGTCACAATTCTTTCAAGCTTCTATTGTTTGATCTATTATCTCTTCTTATCTTTCAAATATTGGATTTCCTTCTTCCTCTCCTCTTGCTCCATTAATATCTTCATGTAGTCATATGTGGTGAGGAGCTAGGATCATCTATTCGGTTGAATCCCACAATCAACTAGATGCTTGGACATATCCTTGACTAGATGAACAAGTCATTGTAAGAATTGGGAGATGTTTAAACTAATTTTCCCTTCTAATGGATCATTGGAATCTTATTCATTTTCAACTTTTACCTCACTAATAGTTTCATTAACATCCTCACCTCCTAATTCAACAGGTTCACATTCTCCACAATCAACATAAAAATACAATAAGGTAGATGGGTCCATGTTGTTTGGTGGATATGGCATTAATAGACTTTGGTCTTCATCCACATTCAAATCAATACCAATATTTTCAGCCCCCTCCAACAACCATAATAGATTGTTTGTTGCACTGGGTAGAGAAAGTGACATGTCTGTATCATTATGTTGGCTTGCCAATTCAGGTGTTCCTATTGGAGTATATTGGTCTACCAAATTGAGTGTCCTTATTGGAGTATGTTGGCCTAACAAAATAGGTGTTTCTATTGGACCATAAATTTCTTCTATCAATGGGTCAACTATGTTGTCCACAAGGTTACCATGTGTCCCTTCAACCTCTAATTGTGGCCCATCAATACTGGATAGACTCAAAATATTTTTGGTAGCTAAAGCTTCCTCAAGGGTAGTAAACTGGAATGTCTCACTTGGTCGCATATCCTCCATTAATGTATCTAGATTTAGGGGCCAAATACCCGTCCTTTTAAAACTTGATTTTATGTTATCAATAATTAATGTTTTTTAAAATGCAATGCTACCAAGTGTTGCCAACTCTACGCTTTTAATCTCTAGATTGGGATACTTACTTGTCCATGCTACTCTTTCCTTCTTAAAATATGACTTGAATGATGCAAAAATGTTAGCATCTAGTGGCCACAACTTGTGAGATGTGTGGGTTGGTATGGTTAGCAAGTGAATGCATTGTGACCTTGCTCCGTAAATAGTTGAGAAGGAAACATGGCTGCCATGTCCATAAAATATCAATAGGTGTCTATTAGTGGGTGATACACCTCCAGGTACAAAACTGGAAAAATAGTGCAACCAATTGAGAAAGAGGTCTTTTGTAATCCAAACATGGGGCTAAGTGACCATACATGCACTTGGTTCACAATGAGCTATATAATTCTTGAGATTTTGTTGCTCTTAAACAAATAGAAACCATGTTTTTTCTGTCCAACAACATTCACATAGCATAAAATTGTTATCCACTCTCACCTCTTTGGTATAATATATGAAACACTTCAGCTTCCCTTTATTGCAAGCACTTGCATTGCACCATTTCTATGGCTTGAATGCTAGTCTCATCATAGTTCCAAATATTCAATGGACCATACACATTAGTTGTGTAGGCCTTTGACAATGTATCATAGAATGTGACAAGCATTGTAGGGCTCAAATTCAATGCCTGATCTCTGTCTTGTCCTTGTGTTGTCCTCAAAGTGAGATCAAGATGTCTTTTTTTGAAGCCTATCAACCAAGACTTACTAAGAACTCCATTCTTGAATGGATTTGGCCTTGTTTGGCATATTTGTGCTACTTCAGACTTCAAATTCATAATTTTTAATCCATGGCCAACTATATCCATCTCCTTGCACCATTCAACAACCTTTTCCTCTTCATCTTCATTCAAAATAGTTGGGGGCCCTTTCCTCTTTATGGAAGTAACACCAATCAACCAATTCGTCAGTGTGGTTGTTGGAAGTTCCCACTTCATTGTTGCCCCTTCGTTGATATTCCATTATCTTCAACGTCTCTCATGGTAGATTCCATAACATCTGTAGACCATTTCCACTGCACTAAAACCTTCTTTGTTGTAACATTTACATTGACTTGGATTACAGGGTTGATTGACTATGGAATGGGAATAACTTCATCCTCTTCACATTTTGGCAGCCTCACACCTCTCTTGTGTGGAGGCAATGTTTTATGTGCTCTCTTTACAACTCATCTAGTTCTAGCTTGCACTTTATTCTTTATCTACATTGAAAAAATTGTAAGAACCATATGAGCGCGCGCGCACACACACATACACATATATATTGCAAAGAAATATATACAATATGTATAGATATTGCGCGCACACGCACACATATATATTCAAAGTAAGCGAGAGGGCTAGATGGTGTGAGGGGTCCATGTCAGCAGAGGACACATTGGTGAAAACCTTGAATGCCATAATGTAGATGGTCTAGTTGGAAACTCAAAAAAATTGGAAAACATACATATAATAGACCATGGAAACCATTAAAATATTGAAATGAACAAATGTTTTACATAACCATACAAAACATTTGGAGTCAAGGTCTTTATTGTTTAGGCTCATATGAAAAGGACATATACACATCCATATGTGTGTGCGTGTATACACATACACATACACACATATGTATTTTTGTTGGTGTGTGTGTACTCAAAGAAAGTGTAATAATATAGGGGAGAGGGCATGATGGTGGTGTGGGCTATAAACTGTATGTTTCAAAAGAAAATCATAGGTGGAATGATATGTATGTATGCAAATGTTTTAGAATAAAATCATGATACTTATGAATAATAAACATATATCAATTTGAACAGTTTATACAATTGTAATCTTAGAACAACTTTGAAATATACATACCTTGGAAGCCGCAACAAGTGTATGAAATAAGTCTCTAACAGGTGTCTAAAACTGAAATTGTGAAATGTGCAATATGAAAGTCAGAAATATGCAGCACACACTATAGGTAACTTGTATAAATAGACATTTGAGAGCAAGTGGACAAATTTGAATTGTTGGAGGAAATTTGCATATGTATACATGAAATTAATAGTATAACTGATATGAACTGTACGTATCAATGTGATTTAAGAGGTTAGAAATGAGTTTGGCAATAATAATTGCACTTTGATTTGAGAGTTGTTTTGAGAAATTTGATATTGTGTTGTGTTTGAATATTTGACATGGATAAAATAAATATCACATATCATTGTGAATTATCGAGGTTTTGTTTATAATGTAAAATAGTTAGCATGGATGAAATAATGAGTCATTTTTTAAAATTGTATTGCATGGTGAGCTTGAGTGTTGTTTTTCAAATATTGTAGGGTAAATCTACAGAAAGAGGGGTATAGGTGGATATGATGGAACAAGAAGTTGGTCAAGCAGGGATAAAAAGTGGAACACTTTTATTTGTAATATAGTGAAATGTATCTGCAAGTTGGTCATTTGTCATATCTATGATGGATGAAATGTAAATGGGTTTTGTACATGTCATATCACTATTTTTGTATAATTGGTTATATAATCGAAATAAAAATATCTATTCCCATTCAACTAAATTTGGGAAGCTGAAAAATAATTACTATATCTTTGATTTAACATAGTCGATTTAACAAGTACTTTTGTTTGCATATTATAAATACAATTTGAAGAAAATAAGAAATTTTAATAACATTTTATGGGATTCAAACTATCAACTCCTATCCCATAATAAGAACTGCTCCACCATCAAACCCTCTCTCCCTTATTAGTACTTGCCTTAGGCATAGTACTATTATAATGAGTTTGGTTTTTTTTAGTTAACTAGTTATTAATAATTTAGTTTTCAACCAATCAAAAAAAATATTTAAACAAAAATTAAAATAAAATTCAATTTTGTAAAGTCAACTTGTAAAATATTTAACTTTATAAATTATAAAAATTATTTTTTGTGCATATGATTGGTTAAAAAAGTTTTCTGTGTTATTGGTGGATAAAACAAATTAAACATTTTTTTAAGGAATGATTTTTCATTTTTTGCTTTATAAAATAATTTAATTAAATCTTTCTAAAATAAATAAATGTTATTTATTTTGAAATTTTTTAAGAATGATTTTTTTATTAAAGAAAATCTTACAAAAATCAATTGACTATTTTATAGAGATTTGGATTTACACTATTAAAATAAAATAAAAAAATAAAAATTGTATTATTCTTTCCATTAAACTAATATCTTTATCTATGTTTTTAATATTTTATGGTATAATTTGATTATATATGTGCTCCTCCTTTTCATTAATAAGACTTTTTCATCATGTATATTTTTATATTAATTTATATTAATATATATATAGTTTCTTAAAAAAAAAACCTATAATTAAGATATTATATAATTATATATATATATATATATATATATATGTATATAAAGTAATAATTTGTAGGTAAATAAGTTAATAGGTAATATATTAATTTATATTATATAATAGTTTATATTAATTTATATTATATGTAATATTAATTTATATTATATATTTATATACAATATAATATAGGCTATTTTATTTTGTAGGTTCTCTTTTCATATATATTTATCTATATTAATAAACTATCTTAATTGACTACTATATTAATTATAATATTATATTTTATTTTATTTTATAAGTGAGTACTACCAAAGGGGGTAGCTCCCATCATACATTGGAAAAAAAGAAACTTTTACAAGATAACTAGACAGCCGTCAAATAGACAACCTCCGACAAAGGTGAAGATACCCCACCCCAACAACTCAGGCCATCAACCAACCTATTATAACTTGAGCTAAGAGGACAAGACCTACCACAAAGGAGGACAACACCAGAGCTCACCGACGATAAGCCCACCTGAAAAGAAACCTTCAACCGAGAGTTGTTATCCAAGAATGTCGTTAGGAGGGGCATGGGAGTAGCCAAAGGGATTGTCTAAAGCACCCGAAAACTAACCAAAGCCACCATGAAGCCAAACCCAAGCTAGAGAGATAGGCCCGCAGAAGAAAAAAGCACATCATGCTCATCAGAATGAGTGACCAAGTGGACTAACCCATCGGCAGCCAAGCATATGACCTGATAATGCTAGTCACTTCGTCAGGTAGGAATTAAGCTCTGTGTATTCTTTCCTCCTCATCCAATCAAACCCCAATGTTGGCAAGCATGTCACCAACTGAGTTGGCATCTCTGTATATGTGGCAGAGAGAATGATTCCAACTTCTCCAAAAGGTCCCAAATTATCGGGACCCACCTTTGCAATTTGCAACTCATCACAGACCTTTTACTAATTGTGCTTATACAAATCAACGAGTCACCTTCTATATCAACCCTGCGAATACCTAGTTTGATGCACAGCTCTAGGCCCGCCGCGAGTGCTTCAAATTGTGCTTCATTATTGGTAGCGATACCAATCTTACAGGCTAAGGCACCAACACATTCCCCGTTTTCATCTCACACTAGACACCCAGACCTAGCCGCACCGGGGTTGCCTTTAGCAGCCCCGTCGAAGTTAAGTTTATGCCTCCCTGGCTTCGATAATAGCCATTTCAAGTTTTTATGATGTTTCTTCTGTGTTTCCAGATTGAAACAAGGGGGCTTAAGAGTACACCAAGCCTTTTGAAGCTCATTGTCCTAGTTAGTGAATGTTGTGCGTCGCCCTAGGGAGCATTTTGCGTTCACCAGTTCTCTAATGCCATGCTCAATTTTGTGAATCACATCCTCCATAGGCATGACCTGTTCATTAAAAATTTGGCAATTTTTTTCTTTCCATAAGTGTCAAGCCACTATAGAGGGAGAAGAAATTCACACATCGTTCCATAAGTTTTTCCTTTGTTTCACCAGCCACCCTAGGAGAAAGGCAAAGAGATCTTCTTGACGTGGGGTCTGCCACCCAAGAGAACGCATTAACCAGTCCCAACACTTGGATGTGAAGGGACAAGAGAGCAGAAGATGATTTTTTGATTCATTATTACTCATGCACAAAATGCACACGGAAGGGCCCTGGATGCCGAAAGTGGCCAACCTATCACCGGTTAGAATATTTTTATGGAGGGTCGCCCAGAGAAACACACCGGCCTTGGGAAGAACCTCTACACTCCAACAAAGTGGGGACCGCCACTGGGAGATATTGCCCTGGATAGTTTGAATGTCATATCCTAGCTTGATAGAATAGTTCCCCGAATGCGCTCCACACCAAATTATTTCGTCTTCCTCCCCAAATAGATGAATCCTCCTCTTCTCCAAGGCCGCATTTAATCACTGGTCAATATCAGGAGGAACAATACTACTGTCCAAACAAAGCCAGCCAAAATCGCCCCCATCCTTTCAAACGTAATCCACCACCCGCCAGCCAATATGGGCAATCACCATGTCAAGCCAACTGCCCCCGCCCACTTCCTCAAACAAAGGAATGTTACCATTCCAAGAATTGAACCAGAAGTCTGCTTTGCAGTCGTTCCCAATTCGCTAGGAGATGTGCTCTGAGATAATTGGTCAACAATCCTAGATAAATTTCCAAATGGCAGAGCCCCCATTTGAATTCGCTTAGGACAGTGTCCAGTGGTGATTGCCATTGTCAAGGTATTTCTTTTGTAGAATACAGAACCACAACCTCTCAGGCTCCTTCACCATCCACCAACACAGCTTGGCCCCCAATGCACGGTTTACAAGTTCCAGTTTCCTCAACCCAATGCCACCACCCAACTTGCTGAGACAGGTTGTGTCCTAGTTGATTAACGAGATGCACTTAGCCTCATTAGCTCCCTCCTAGAGGAATTGCTTGAGAAATGATTCTAAGTTTGAGATGACTTTACTAGGAAGCCTAAAGCAAGGCATTGCATATATAGGCAGAGCAGAGAGAACATATTTAATCATTTGGATGCGGCCTACTAGAGAAAGCCACCTTGATTTCCAAGCCTCAACCTTGTTTTGACACTAATCCAGCAAGTGCTTCCATAATTCTGACCTACAAGCACTGGTGAAGAGAGAAACCCCTAGGTGTTTTGAGGGAAGATTCGACATAGAGAATCCCAATAAATGTGTTATCTTCTTTTGGAGAGTTTTCTTTGTGTTAAAGAATATTATCTCTAACTTTTCCTTGTTCAAATTTTGTCCAGATGCCAGGATATACCTATTCAAAGCTTCCTTAATTACCTCAAATTCAACTATTGAGGCTTCACCAAACAGGTGGGTGTCGTCGGCAAACTAAACATGCGTGACTGGTTCGATGTCTGGAGCAACCACGATGCCTTTCCAGATTTTTTATTCTCTTAGACTTGCGAAGAGTCTCCCCATTGCATCTCTCATTATCACAAAGAGGAAGGGAGAGATTGGGTCGCCTTGCCTCAGTCCATTGGAAGCACTGAAAAACCCACATAATGAGTCGTTGACAGATATTGAATATCTGGGAATAGAGATGCAAAACTGGACCATCTCGATCCACTCCCTAGCAAAACCAAAGTGCTTCATCACAGAAATCAGGAACTGCCACTTCACCCAATCGTAAGCTTTGTTGACATCAAGTTTTAGCATCATACCTCGAAGCTTATTACTTGATATAGAATGGATGGTTTTTGCAATTAAGATGATGTTGTCAACAATCTCCCTCCCAGGAGTGAAACCGCTCTGCTCTCTAGAAATAATCAAACTCATAACTTTCTTAAGTCTTTTGGAGAGTGCCTTTGACAAAATTTTATAAAGAGTATTACACAATGAGATTGGCTTGAAGTCCATGAAGGAAGAACACTCTTGCTTTTTTGGGATTAAAGCAAGCACTGTGTTATTTAAATCCCTTACAAACCTCTTCTTCTTTCTAAAGTCCTCTACAAATTCCTAGATTTCTTTCGTCATGAACCCCCAACCCTTTTGGAAAAATAAAGTCGAGAGGCCATCGGGGCCAGGAGATTTGTCTAGGCCCAGATCAAAAGTAGCTCACTTCACTTCCTCCAAAGAGAAAGGCTCCATTAGCATTTTGTTGTCCGCTTCGCTTAGAAGAGGAGGAACACATTCCAATATCACATCAAACCGATTATTGTTGTCTTGTTCAATGTTGAGCAGCATGGAAAAGAAATTGATACTTCGACTTCCACACCAGCACGGTCATCCACTAAGATCCCATCAGATGTTTTGATGATTTTTATCCTATTTTTGGAGCGCCGTGATCTGGAAGCCACATGAAATAATTTAGTATTAAGATCTCCATCTCTCAACCAGGATTCGCGAGCTTTGTCCTTCCAATATAGTTCTTCTCTTGCGAGCAGCTCCGCATGTCAAGAAATCAATTCTTTCTCCATGGTGAATTCTTGCACTGTCATCCCATTCCTAATTATGAAATCATTTAGAGCTTCTAGTTTCAATTCAACTTTCACTTTTTCTGCAAAGATATCTCCAAAGTAGTTCTTATTCCATTCACACAATCTTTTTTTTATATGTCCAAGTTTTTTGAATAACTTGAAACTAGGTGTTCCTCTTGAACAATCACCCTCCCACCACCAAGATTCAATCCGACCTAGCAAGCTAGGGTCCCTCCACCACATCGTTTCAAACTTGAAGTAGCATTTCAGAGGTCTTTTGCTTAGTTGTATTGAGAGCGAGACCGGGAAGTGGTCAGAAACCAAAATTGGAAGGATGTTAGATGCACAGCAAAATTTATCCCCAAGCCATCCCAGGCCTAACAAGAAATGGTCAAGTCTTTCAGAGATATTGGTGAAGCCAGAGCATCGATTTGTCCAGCTGAACATGCCTTCATTAGGGATGCAGTCAACCGCATGGATTTGTGCCAAAAAGGCCTTAAAGTATATCATTGATTTGTTGACCTTTTGAACACCACCACTTTTCTCATCCAAGTTCATAATCGCATTGAAATCCCCCCCCAACACCACCATTTCATTTTGGAGAGAAGTGAGCATACTTTGTATTTCCATCCAAACAGCCTTCTTGTCTTCCATTCGAGAAGGGCCGTAAATATTGAAAAGGGGGAAAGACGTCATGCTGAGAAGACATTTCACCACCCCACAAATCCAATTACCTTTACAACCCAACACTTGAAAGTCCACTGAGTTGGAAAACCAAAGAACTCCCAGCCCCTTTGAGGAGTCGATAGCATCCATGAAGAGACTGTTCCACCTTTTGCAATAATTAGTGAATTTTTTGCCTTCCTGTGAGCTTAACTTTGTCTCTAGTAGTAGAATTATGTCGGCCTTTAAGCGATCAAGATGACGCCTTACCAGGCGACGTTTGTCAGGGGCACCCAGGCCCCTGACATTCCATGAAAGGATCTTCATGGTTGTCCAAGGGAGGCCTTGGCTCCCTTGGATGTGAAGAATTTTGTAACGCTTGGAAGGCCCATCTCCCTAGCCTCCTCCTCACGCTTCTGTTTACTGGTTTTTCGACCCTGAACCTTTTTTTCCATCCCCAATAAGTTTTTTGTAGTCTGTCGAATGCAACGAGGGTCAGTTATATCTAATTCATCCATTTCGAGGGCTAAATCCTCCCCGTCTGGAGAGTCCTCTAAGCCTGAATCAGGACCCAAATCAATGCTAATCGATGAAGCCATCACAGCAGCCACATTCGTGAGGTCGGTTGTAGGCCCTGAACAACCATCACTGGTATTAGAGACCCTTTGGGTCAAGTTTTCCTGAAACGCATTAGAAAATAGCCTGACTTGTTTCTGTGGGTTGTCCTTATAAGGGACTATAGCCACAACAACAGGAGCCAAAGAAGCATGTGATGGCAGGAAAGGCGCTTTGGGCCTCCATACCTTTTTGGTTTTATCCTTTTTCGTGTAGTCACCAACCATATGACTTTTGATCTGACAACTTAAACAAAAAAACTTCTCTTCCTCGATCTCAACCAGTTGAATCTAGTGATTTCCTCCGACACATAGTAAGATCTCCTTCAGAATTTTTCTAACAGCGGTAACCATAAGCTTGGTGTACACATATGAATCCCCGTTGATTATCTCCACATTTGCATTTGCCAGGGTTCCTAATGATCTCCCAATTTTAACCAAGCTCTCCTTGGTCCAATATTCTAGGGGAAGATTATACAATCTTATCCACATTGGGTTATCATAGGGCTTGTGCTTTGTGGCATTGAAATTCAACATCCACTTTTGGATGTACATTGGAGAATCCTTGAATTTCCAGAGACCTTTCTCGAGCACTTCCTCACACGCCTCGACAGAACGAAAGACAACCACAAAAATCCCTTTGGGAGGAATTTCACTATCTCTGCCATCTTCCAATTTTCAACAATCCAGGATCTAAGGGTAGGATGATCCTGTCTAGGGACGATTACCCTAACAATTACTACTAATTCTTCCAACATCACCGACTCTTCCTCAACTTCTCCAATTAAGTCTATGGTGACGAAGGATTTGTGGCAGGCATCCGAACACAGATCTTTGACCTTTGTTGATTCTAAACCATGTTGATGGCCACCATTGGCACCTTTGGAATCTAGCTCCAAATTCACACAATCTACAAATTTTCGCATCCTTTTTCTCATCTCTTACATTATAATATAATATTATATTATTACTATTAATATAATTAATATAATAGTAAATCACTATATTAATAATTATAACAATATTTTAAAAAATGTTAATATTATAATATTACATATTTACTTAGTTTATATAATATAATTTATAAATTATTAATATTAAATTAGAATATGATATATTTATTATAGTAATAGTATATTTAACTTCAACTATAATATGAAGATTTCACTATCAAATTCAAAATCAACTAGAATCAATTTAAGAATTATTTTTAATAATAAATCATTTGATTATTTAATGTTTAGCAAATATGTAATGCCCCGCCAAGGATTCCATTAAAACAAAGCGTAAAGAACAATTTAACCGAATAATTTTATTTTTTAAAAGTCATTCGTTTACATAATTTTCTTAAGGATTCCAAGACGACGTTATATAAACATTATAAAAAAGAACTTTACATCATAACATAAAACATGAGTATAAATTAAATTCATGAATGATCCAATTTTATATATTTATACAGTCAAGATATTTATATATTCAGATTACAACAAGTGAGATTCTCATAAATCTCGTTACATCAAAATATTGATACAAGATTACACTCATACATATGAGGTAAATATACAAAGAGGGTAATGATCACATCGTATCTAACATCCATGTCCACAAACACATTCTGCATCCACTGTCACGAACAATGAAGTAACTGAACCTTGCTACAAGTCTAGTATTAATTGTAAGAGTATCCAATGAAGGTATAGCATGGTTTCCTCCCAACCACATGAAACATGAAGGTCCACTCCCTCCATGCTTGGAGATAATGACAGGTCCACAAAAAAAAAAACAAGAAGACAAAACAATCCATTTACTTGGCTTATATTCACATAACAACATAACAATTTCAAAACATATCGAACAAACTCCTAGAGACAAAACACAACTAGAAATAACACTCCACAAAAGACCACAATCATGTAATAGGAAAAGAGTTTCATCACACTGTCGAGATAGGTTACCCTAGTGAATCTTCTTAGACTATGGACCCTCTCTAAGAGTTACCTTGGTAGTCTATACCGATCCCCAACCCCTATGAAAACTAGTGTGGAATCATTTCATCTTTCAAGAAGACAAGATAGGTGACTAGCCATTCCAATCCTTCTCAACCTTTCCTCAATCTAAATGAGCATTAAGGAAATAGGCGAGGCATAATATTTATCTGAATTTATTTAATGAAGTTCTACCCAAACCCCTAATATACATTAAGTTAAGGTTTTCACTAGATTACAAAACCTACAATAGGTTACCCAGACAACCATTTAGGGTTTCGGCCCCTATCGCAAGCCACTCTTCCTAAAAAACATGACATGACATCAATAATATGGGATAGTCTTCAAACACAAAGAACAAAATCACATATGTACATATAGTTCTATCATGACATAGACTAAAATATCCATAATGTCACCATAATAACAACAAATTGTGCAAGACCATACCCAAAAAAAATTACGGTAATAGTACTCCAAAGTACAAATATTTGACTTAAATCACAGAGTCAATTTCCTAACCTTTGGAAGAAAAGAACGTGTTACACAAATTTCTTAACTATAATCTTTTGATATAAAATACTAAAGTTGATTCATTCTTTAAAAGAATAACATGGCCCCACTAATATGCCACCAACAACAAATCATAGCCATCACAAATGTTATAAACTTAAGGATTTAAGACAATATTTCAACAATTTAAATGCCTTATATCTTCCTATAACAAAGTAATTCTAATTCCTCCATAAATTATGCATATTATAAAATTGAATACATTAATAAATTTATGACAAATATACTTCAATCTAAGAATAAATTAAATACGTATTTTAATTGACAAAGATTTAAGTTATACATATATTTTTATCTTAAATTAGGCTTATCTTATAAATTTTGATAACCACATATGAGAAGGCAAAAGAAATGTACACCCATGATAACATTCACATTTAAACTCATACTCAATTTTTAGTTAACATACAATTCCCAAATATCATGCATGAAGATTGTGTGTACTATTTAATGACTTCCGTTAAGATAGGGAAAAGAGAGAATAGAATAAAATAACCAATCATTAAGTTTGCATGGCGTTGCACTGAAGATGAGACATAAGTTTTAAAGATAAGTCTCTGCTTGCCAAAAGAATATGAATCTAAATTCTTGACCGATAATGATGGAGGAACTAATCACTTAATAAATTTTCTAATCATTTAATGACCAGTTACCATTTTCAAGGAATGAAGATCATTACGCTGGAAAGATAAATTGTATAGTGATTACAATAACCAATTAAAAATTATTTTTAACATAATAGGTATATAAAGGGCGAGTAAGGAGAAAATTAAATGCCAATCTTTCCATGATGAATGTTATAATGTTTTGATCTCCTTACTGTGATGAGCTACAGGAAGACGATAGAGTACAAAATAAAACAACGACAAAGGGATATTTCGGTCATATAAACCCCAATTTGGTTATTTGGAAATCAAGAAATAATTTAAGAAGACAACAAATGGCTTAATTTAACACAACAACCTTGTTTGATTTAACAGATATTAAGTAATATGATAATAAATCATGCACCTATAGAATGTAATCAGACAAATTAAATCACAACCAAGATCAAAAGTCGTTGTCCCCAGAGGAGATTCACAAATATAAGGAATAAAATTCAACGCTAGTCTCCTTAAAGAAATTTAACAAGGCATACGAAGTGATAAGCTTGAGAAATTTGCGAAGTATCTGCTCCATTTCCATTGTACGGAAACAATTACTAAATTTATCAGAGTGAATAAAGGTGATGCTACATGAAGCAACTTGAAAAATAGTTATACATAAGGGAAAACACACAAATCAATTAATAGAGGGAATTTTCTCAAATAGACAGGTATGCATCCAATTCTTTCAGACTTAGCATGTTTAAATACGCGTTTGAAGATATGCCAGAATGATGAATGAGGGGGGGCACATAAATCAATAACCCTCATTGAAATTTATTAGGGGTGAAAAAAACAATCCCTATGGTCACGCTTGCAATGAAATTGCAAATAGAACAACTAAATACAAGCAACACTATAAGCAATTAGGCCGCAATACAGTTAAATGACAGGTTACATTGGAACCAAGAAGGATGATCTAGTTCGTGGTAATATTTTAATTTTAAAAAAAAACTGTAAATTAAAATAGTTCAACGTACATTTAAGGGAAATCCAATACTAATTTCAGTTATATATATTAAATTATAGTTTTGCATCCCTATTTTGCTGTATTTTCTACAAAACTTGAAAATTTGATCTAATGATTTCTTGGTTGTATATGCAGATTTAATTAACAAATTCCTTTTCCATAAAGTTTACTCAAGAACTTGCAACAAATCAAAAAGAAGAAAAACTGGTAAGGTTTGATAACTGAGCTGAAATTCAAATTCTGAAGCTCCAATCAATTATGCTTTAAATACCAAATATTTGATGAAGAAATCCATAAACAAACCAGCCCAACAATTTGTTTTCAAACAAAATCTAAAAGGGAAGCTTTTCTAGAACAACTGTCATGCCAAAATATTCTAAAATCTGCTGCCATGAAAATTCTTCCAGAATATCACTGTGAATAAAAATTGCAACCCCCAAAAGCTTTTAATGCATTTAATTTACTCTCAATCATGAAGCTTAACTGATAGTCAATTATGCATTCATAATTGATCAATCAGTTCTAACTTACCCTTTTAACATTAGATCACATTTTCAACTCCAAATCCAAAATTCATAACATGTTGAAAACAACATCATTTAAAATATCTATCTTTCATGTAAATCCCATTTTGCACAACTAAGTCAACAATTATATTTAATTAAATACTTTTACAAAGTTAACTTTCACTTTTAAAGTAAATAACTTATTTAATTTAAATTAATAAATTAAACCACAGACATAACCATAAGCATTAAATCAAATATAAATATATTAACAAATAATCATTTAACTTAAATATTGAATTCCCAACAAAATAATACAGACAAGTACAACACAACAAAAACAGACTAAACAACAAGGAAGGGTAACAAATAGGTATTCGTTCAATGAAGAACGATGGTTCAATAAGGACTTGTCACTACCTTCGAATCAACATAATTTCATTGGATTAGGGTACGCTTAGACCTGACAAGTAGGTGGAGCCGATACCCAGTACCCGTATCTGCATGAAACATGACTGTTAAACATATAAACTTATATAAAAAAAAACACACCGTGAAGAACAATTGCAGCATAGCAGGGTACTCACGAATGAGTAGTGCTACACTGTCTTCTTCACCGAAACTAACGAGCATCATAAACAACCATTTCATCAAGATAACCTCATAAAAACTTATAAGCAAATAAACCATATCATCACACAAACACAACTAGATGATCAGGGTGTCAAAAGTATCATGCACTAAAACAACATAATGTCAGAGTTATAATTGAAAACAAACAGTATAAAATCATGAGCAACTACAACATCTATCTATCAAACTGAATCAAACTAAAACAGAGTGTCACAACTAAAGGGTCACTGTAACACCCGTCGTGCAAACCCCAGAGAACAAACATTAAAACCAATTTTTTTTTAAACAATACAATTAAAGATGTATTAAACATTAAACACATTCACATTGCACATTACATTATCACACCTAGTTCTTTGGGGCACGCGAGGTTACATCGCAGACATCAATAACGAAAGTAAAAGATAACGATAAACAACATATCCATTAATATTATAATATCCATGAATAAAAGTACATCCATGAACCAAGAGTGAGAGTATTACTACTACACAAATACAATCATAAAGAATCTCTTACAATAATGTTACAAGGGATCCTAACTATTACATCATCGTTATTACATTACATTACATTACCTACTCTTGATAAATGAATTACAACAAATTCTCAAACATGTGGGATGATACAAGGTACAATAACATCTGAATTACAAAGTGAACACTGGGACAACTCCAACTACAAAAATGCTGAGAAGACAGAATGTTGATGGGGAACCCAATGGGTGCAGAGCACGTTCCACCCAACCATGTGAATTATAAATAACTCACCCCCCATGCTCAGAGGTGACAAGGAAGAGATCATGACCATGAATGCCAAACCGACTCCAATGAACAACATAATACAAACTCAAAGATTACAATGACATAATCAGCAACATTCACGAGTCAACATAATAAGACAAAGCTATGAAACTCATCACAATTAACCAAGGCAACAACCATTAACGAAGTAACTAAGTAACAACCATAAATCAATTCCAAAAGAATCTGAGACAACAAAAATAATACAATTCCAGAGGCAACAAGAAACAAGGCACAAAGGTATCTAGTGAAGAGTGTCATCGCATAGCTCTCATAGGATATCCTGGCCCTTCCTCCAAATTGAGGCATCGGCACCCATCTATGGATCTCCTGGCCCTTCCTCCTACTTGAGGCGCCGACACCATAGGGTAGCTCATGCAGAGCCGTTAACCTCTCCTGAGGATGAGGTAATGACCTTGCCAACCATGGCCTTCTTAGCCTTCGATTAGTCTGCGAAAGCCCTAATGAAGAGGAGGTAACCATAATTTTTAATCTTGTTATGTGATTACTACCCATCCCTCCTAAATTCATTTATTATGTTTTCACTTGATTAACAAACTCATTTGTGGGTTATCCTGTGCTCTTCCTCCTACTTGAGGCGCCGACCCCCACGAAGAGCCACTCTCCCTAGAGATCCAAAAACAACTACAAAACCAAGGGTTGTACTACATAAAATGAACATTAGATCTCAACAAAGAAACATGTGAGGCATTACCCATCTTGCTATAACACATAATCAGAGTCTCAACAGTTCCCGTACAGCCCTTTCAAAATCATGATACCAAAATATCTGCCACATCAAGGGCACATAACGAGAGAAACATCAACTGTCAATCATCCCAAGCCTCTGGATGCCAAAAGGAACGACTACCCACAGACGAGGATAAAATGAAACAACAAGAGTTTTTTCCCCAATAAATTCCAACACAAGGATAAAATTCGCCTCCAAAAACCAAGATTAACTCAAGAAAATTCACACCAAGAGAGCTCCATCAAAACCATCCACTAATCAAAACAACCTCAATACTAACATATTCCACCACAAATTCAAATAAGATCCCCATAAATCAAAACAAAATCAACTCAAAAACAAATCCGATAAACTAAGTTGAACATCCAATCCAGACAACCATGATATATATTTTGTTACGCAATAATCCATCCCCAACAAAAAAACCATCAATGAGACACACTATTCTCTCATTTCCTAAAACTCATTACTTAATCATTTATTCCAATACTTCAAAAGCAATTATACAAACGCTTAACACTACTCCATCTTAATTCCATAAAAACAATCATCTTTACCAAAAATAAAATAAAATGATAGATCCTAATATCAAAATTACAACTTAATGCAATAACGATAATTTAATTTACAACCAATTTTACTAGTCAACTATATAAATACCATAAAATAACCACTAGGTTCACTAATAAATCATTAGAGAGTAAATTTAATCATATACTACTTTTTTTTTAAATTACTAATATTTCACTGATTTATTTTAATTTCCCTTATTTACTTTTATATATAATTAATCCATTTAATCTTTACTCTTATAAAATAAATCATAAATTAATAAATTATTAACCTTTCCTTATTTAAAGTAGCTTCCCTAATTATTTGAAAGGAAGAAAATCTAAAAAACATATTTCCTTTCTTTTTAGAACCTAATTTCTATCTTGCTTTTCTGACTTTATTATTAAGCTTTTTCTTTATTTTCTTTTCTTTTCTTAAGAAGATCATAAGGAGGAGGCTTTAATAAAGCTACGTAAGGATTTTAAGGCTATACACTTTAATGACTTTTGTTACTTCTCACGTTTTTCCCCGTTTGCTCCACCCAGGCCTGGAATTTGATGGTCTATTTGACCGTTTTTTCAATTTTAGACCGTATATTACAGCTATAAAATTTATTAGACCGTATAATTTGACATGCTATATTTTTATTCAACCGTAAAAAATTATTATAAGCAAAATATAATATAGTATTTTAATTTATAATATATATCATTTTATAATTTTTATTATAAAAAGATAAATTAATTTAGAATAGAATATAACTTTTTTGAACATTTTCTAATATGAATTTAGAAACTTTGACATTTTTATAACAGTTATCATTTTTTTATATTAATATATGTGATTTATAATATTATTATAAAAATATATTAATTTAGAATCTTTTCAAAATAGAATATAATTATTTTTAGCTTTTAGAATATATTTAATAGGATTTATTTTTAATATGAACTTAGAAACTTTTGTTAATTGTTAATTATAAGAATAGATTTTTATATTTATTACTAATAATTATCATTGTTTTTTTATTGTTCAAGATATTGCATTTATAAAAGATTTTATATAAAAATTCATAAATGAAACAATTTTTTTGACAGGGATTTAAATGACCAAACCGTCATAAAATTTTCATATGACAGGTAGGGGTGACTGTCAAATTCCAGGCCTGGCTCCACCTTATGCATTAACGTTTTCCTATAGTTTTGGCAATATCCTACGATAAAGAATGCGATGCAGTGGACAATAAGGATGAACAATAAAGCTCCAAAAGAAATGAACATTCTAATTAGGAGGTTGAGTAAGCGAAACTTGTATCAAATCAGCTTATTTAAAGATTAACATCATAACTGTAACGCAGCCTAACATAGTAACTAAAATCAAATTTTTAAGGAAAGGTTGCGGCTTAAACAATATCAAATATAGACGCTCACATCAAACAGCATCAAACCAGGAGAGCATGTGAAGACACAGATAAGCATAGATTTGTTTTGCTACCGTTTTCAAGAGCAGTCAATCTGAGAGGTGTGAGCCATTTCCATCAGTTTAAACAATGACAATATTCTCACGGAGAATGCTGGTGATTCTAAATGAAGAAATATGAGAAATAGGCTTGCACTATAAAAATGTGAGTTTGACATGCATACAAAGTGTGTAAGCATAGCCATGTTACAAGAATTGTAAGACAGAATGCCTCAACAAACTGAGTTGATAGAAACCAGAAGCAACTAAGATTCTACACAATTGTGCCCTGCAGTCAACGATGCCAATGAGGAAAAGAAATAGGCAGACTTTACAGGAAAAATGTTACAAACCCTACCAAGCAGAAATTAGGTAGAAAAAGAAAAGAGTCGAATCAAAATCCATCTCCCTACAACGACTGCTTCAATCTATTCACAATAAACAAAAAGTAGATCTAACAGTATCAGGGTTTAGAGCTACTATATTCCTGAGCTTGATACAAGATTTTTACAGCCTTTTAAAGGAAAAATAACAGTTGTGAGTTAAAATTTATTTTCAGGTGTGAGGCTAGTAATGTTTCAACTGTCTGGAAGATGTTAAATTGTTTTCACTGGTTGAGACAACTTTCCCGGTGAAAGCTCTACAAAGAAAATATAGCACATCAGCTAAGTATACACACGCGTATGCATGTGCACACTTCGATGGATGTCCACACGCTATTCCAAAGCTCCCATATTGGCACAGGCAGTGAGGATGCTGTCAAAGGGATAATACACAGTGTATGAGTCAGGTTATGCAGGGTTTACCGAAGGCTCAAAGAACATCATATTAAAACACAAGGTTGATACTACCACTTAAACGATACCCGAGACAGAATATAAATCGATCCTAATAAAATCAAATACAAAATCATAAAATCTTCAATAACAATGTATAATTCCAATGCTGAGAGAAGAAATCGAACTCTATATAAGAAAACAATATTGGGTGCATTACTTATCGACCTCTGTAAATATCATAATGGCTGCAAACAGTGACAAGGGAGGATAGAAGGAATGGCACACATGGCACAACAACACAAGGCTCAGAAGCTAACTATCAAATACCCTAAAGTCATTCCAAACATCATCAATATCACAACAATACATAGGAAGGAGGATAAGGGAGGCGTATCAATCAAGTGTAAGAATTCAGATGTTCATAAATTCGAGCAAGCAAGCAGAAAAGCTAAGACAAGACTCATGGTTTTCTAAACAACCATTAACTCATCTGTGGAAAGTAGTAAGAATATTACGAAAGCTTCAAAAGGTGCAAGAGAAATAATTTAAGATCTAACCTAAATCGAATACAGAGGGGATGATCGCCTAGTTTCCATAGTCCATGTGATTCGTAACTTCCTTCCTTTCCCCAAAACAAGCTGTATTCTTTTTAGAGCTAATTTGTAGAGCCAAAAAAATTTGTTTTTCTTTCCTCTTTTTTTTTTTCGAAAGCCAAAATTAACTAATGATCCCATTTCTCAAAAAAAATCCCCATACATAAAGCCCAAGACAGGATAAGTTTTTGAAAACACAAAGATCAATAAAATTAGCAAGTTACCATTCAAATCTAGTTTCGAGTTGTGCATGTGCTTGCATGCAATTCTTCCCGTCTTTTTTTGCTTTAACATGTATTCAATACTTATCTTTCTTATTTGTTAAAAGTCACTTGATTTTTCCCATCTTTTAGGCTTTACTAAAAAAAACTCCACCTTTTCTATCTTTATTTTGTTTTAACAACAATTTCAATTTTATCTTCTACTTTCATATTCAAAATCCCCGTTTTTTCGTGATTAACCAATTATCTCACAAAATGATAATTTGTAAACTATAATTTAAAACAGACTTCTATCTACACAAATTAAATTTTGTATTTATTAATGACTTAACATTATATTATTACTTTACATTATAATTTTATTTGAATTACCTTATAAGGAATTCTATTTTAATTTTCTAATTTATTATAAACAACCTTGTAATCAATTTAATTTAATTAATTGTTTAAACATGACTAATAACATATTATATTTTTCACACAATCAAATAACACAGTAAACAATGAAGCACAAACAAATACTCACACAAAAGTCCAGAACAACCGACACAAAGGGGCACTACAGTCACTACATCCTCCCCCCCAGGATAAGGCTTACTCCTAGAAGCCTGCAAATAGATAAGGATAAAGCTCACACATGTGTGTTGCATCCTCCCAAGTCGCTGATACCTCATCACTAGGATCCCATTGGACCCTCACCTGATCAATGTCTCGACCCCTGAGGGTGAGCCTCCAACACTGAAGAATGCCCACGGGCTCCAAAGCCAGCTGCCCGTCCTCTACCTGTAACACATTCCAATTGAGCACATGTGAAATATCAAGATGATAAGGTCTAAGAACTGATACATGAAAAACATCATGAATGTGCACGATAAACTGGGTGGTAAAGCAAGTCGATATGCCACAGGACCAATCCTCTCAAGAATCTCAAATGGTCCAACAAATTGAGGCGCAAGCTTAGAGCCTTTTCCATAACAGATTGGACTCTTACACGGCCGCACTCGAAGAAAAAACCTATTGCCAACTGAGAACTATCGATCCACTCTATGCGCATCAACATACTTCTTCTGTCTATCTTATGCCGCAACCAAATGCTCTCTGATGCGATCAACCTGTTGCCCCATATCTCAAAGCATCTCAGGTCCAAGTAGAACTCTATCCTCAAGTCGATCCCAAATCAATGGGGTACGACAAGGACATCCATATAGTTCCTAAAAAGGAGGCATACCTATGGAACTTTGATACCCATTATTATAGGCAAATTCCACTAAGTATAGATAATCTTCCCAATGTGATTGTCGATCCATCACATACATTCTAAGTATATCCTCAAGAATCTGATTGACTCTCTCTATCTGACCATTAGTCTCAGGATGATAAGCTGAACAAAAGTTCAACTGAGTACCTAAAGCATGCTGTAATGATGTCCATAAAGTTGATGTAAATACAGGATCCCTATTTGAAATGATTTTGCGAGGAATCCCATGCAACCAAACAATATCCTTCATGAAAATTCTGGCCACAGAGGAAGCATTGTAAGATGATCGAACTGGAGAAAAATGTGCTACCTTAGTCAATCTATCAACAATAACCATGATAGCATCATGTCGATGTGATGACATAGGTAATCCAACAATGAAATCAACTGATATAATATCTCATTTCCTTTCAGGAATGAGATGTGGTTGTAATAAACTAGCAGGATGTTGATGCTCAGCCTTAATTCTCTGGCACTCAAGACATCTTGAAACAAAATCAGCAATGTCACGCTTCATACTGGGCCAAAAGTATAATTGTCGAAGATCTGCATGCATCTTCTTAACTCCAAGATGAGTTGAGTATGGTGCTCGATGCGCCTCTGTCAAAATCAGAGAGTGAAGACCTTATGTAGGTGGTACATAGATATGACCCAGATGTCACAACAAGCCATCTAACTCAAGAGTATATCATGTGAATCTACCGTCCAAGGGTTTACCCGATCCAACCTCCATCTTCACTTCCTGATACAATCTATCAGTAGGAAGTGTTGCTAAAATCAAGCTCCTCAACTCAATTCCAAGTGTCATAGTAGAAATCTCATGTCTACGCCAACTGAGAGCATCAGCCACTACGTTCTCCTTTCCCTAAACATATCTCACCTCAAAATCATATTCACATAAGAACTCCATCCACCATCTCTGCCTAGCATTCAGATTAGGTTGTGTGAATATATATTGCAGACTACAGTGATCACAATGAAGTTCAAAACGATGCCCCAACAAGAAATGTCTCCATCGAACCAAAGCATGAACAACTGCAGCAAGCTCCAAATCATGAGTGGGATAATTTTGTTCATGATCCTTGAGTTTACGAGACTCATAAGAGATCACTCGTCCATCCTGCACCAGCACAAATCCTAAACCCTCCAAAGACGCATTAGTGCAAACAACAAAATCCTTAGCAAGATTAGGAACGGCTAAGATAGGCGCACTAGTTAGCTTTTCCTTAAGTATTTGAAAATCCCACTGACATTGATCTATCCAGATAAATTTCTTCCCTTTCCTCTGAAGAGAAGTAATGGGGTGTCCAATCCTAGAAAACCCCTGAACAAACTGTCTATAGTATCTAGCAAGACCCATAAAACTACGAACCTCAGCAACATTAGTAGGCACGGGCCAGTCAATGATAGCTTGGATCTTTGCAGGATCCACAACAATACCCTTTCCAAAAATCACATGACCAAAGTATTTCACCTCAGTTTGGAAGAATTCACATTTCTTCAAGTTTGCATACAATTGATTCTCCCTCAAGCACTGCAGTACCTGTCTCAAATGCTCTTCGTGCTCCTTCATATTTCTCGAATAGATCAAAATATCATCGAGAAACACAGGAACACAATGATCAAGATATGTGTGAAAGACACCATTCATCAAACTCATGAAAAATGATGGTGTATTCGTTAACCCAAGTGGTACTACTGTGAACTTGTAATGCCTGTAACGAGTTCAAAATGTCATTTTATGAATGTCTGCTTTTGCAATGCACAACTGATGGTAACCAGATTTTAGATCAATCTTAGAGAACACATTTGCTCCCTTGATCTGATAAAAAAGATCATCGATTCTGGGTAAAGGATATCGATTCTTAATCATCACTTTGTTAAATTGATGATAATTGATGCACAATATGAGAGATCCATCCTTCTTCTTCACGAAGATGACAGGTGCTCCCCAAGGGGAAACACTTAGACAAATAAAACCCTTTGCCAAGAGTTCCTCCAACTAGATACAAAGCTCTTCTAGTTCTTGTGTGGTCATTCTGTATGGGACTCGAGATATGGGCTCTACTCTAGGAACCAGGTCAACTCTGAAATCTATGTCATGCTTCGGTGGCATACCACGAATATCACTAGGAAAAATATCTGCAAATTCCCTAAGAATAGGGTGGTCATCAAGTGATATCTCTTGACTCTCCCCTAAATCCAAGTCATTAACTGTTGTTGCAAATAGTTGACAACCCTAACAAAGGCATCTCTTCAACTACATAGCAAAAATTATCCGCAAAGAGATGGGTCTCTGAACACCAAAGATTTCAACCTTTGTACCAAAATCATCAATACAACGTACTATCTTCTGTTGACAGTCAATCACTGCATGATGAGATTCTAACTAGTCCATCCCCAAAACAATATCATACGAACCTAGAGGTGTGACTCGAAGATCTACTGAAGTAGATAACGGTCCAATCCTTAGTCCACAATTGCGAACAAGGGATTCTACTGTCACCCTCGCCCTAGAAGCAAATTCTACCTGCCACCTATCGCCTTGCTTTACTGCCACAAGTCCACACTGCTCAATGATAGTAGGTGAAATAAATGAATCAATAGCTCTAGAATCAAAGAGAATAGTAACATTAGTACCCTGTAACTGACTTGAAGACTCAACCACAGTGCTCTAATGATCTTCCTAGCGGTTATTTACTGCAACAAAAACTGTATGTGAACAACCTACATCTCCAACTATCGACTTTGAAGCTGTCGGTCACTGAACAAATCCTGAAGTACCTCGCATAGGGCACTGCCTAGCAATGTGACCCTGTTGACCACATAAGAAACAACCAGTACCTCTGCCAAATCCTCTGCCACCCAAAGGTGCATTGAATTTTTGAAAGTTGCCTTTGCTCACTGTAGACTGTGCACTCTAAGCTGGTTGATCCTATCGATTATGCTTATTGCGCCACCAGTTACGGTTCTTTCCAGATTGTGAACTATTACCCTGCTGAAACTGTGAATTCTTATTCTTTGGTGGATTACGCTGCTGCTATTGTCCACCCTTAGAGGGTAGCTATTGGTTTCAAGAGGAACCAACTATTTGTATCTGACCACCTCGCAAACCAAAACCTGTAATAGGAGCACTACCTATCTGAACCCTTGTGTGTCCACCCAATGCCATAGTTAGATTCTCCTCCATAATACGTGCCTTCTCCACAACAACCTCCATAGTATTTGGTTTGAAGACTCTGAGTCCTCTGCTAATATGGGCATTTAAGCCCCTAATGAAATGTTGTACCAACATCGTCTCATTGTCCACAATCCTTGCATACTGTTTGAGCTCATAAAACCTGTGCTCAGACTACTCCACATACATAGCCATTTGACGTAGATCGTGAAACTCATCCACATGTCGCTGCCTCCAATGCTCAGACAAGAAACATGCTCTGAATCTCTCCAAGAACATCTCCCATGAGACTGCACCAATCTCCAGATGGAGCTTTTGCTCCTCCAAACGCCACCATGTAGAGGCAAAGCCTCTAAGATGCATTATGGTGCAACAAGCTCGAGTGTTGCTACCATAAGGGTGCATAGCAAAGCATCGTTCCAAATCAATCAACCAAGTTTTTGCTTCTAAACCACCACCAGTGCCATCAAAAGTAGGAGGGTGTGCCCTCAAAAAATCTCACATATGGCTAGCAATAATGGCATCTTGCTGCACAATATCATCAATTCTCCTCAGAGATCTATCACGTTCCCTGACCAACAACCATTTCATCAAGACAACCTCATAAAAACTTATAAGCAAATAAACCATATCATCACACAAACACAACCAGATGATCAGGGTGTCAAAAGTATCATCCACTAAAACAACATAATGTTGGAGTTATAACTAAAAAACAAATAGTATAAAATCATGAGCAACTACAACATCTATCTATCAAACTAAATCAAACTAAAACAAAGTGTCACAACTGAAGGGTCACTACAAAATATGTATTCTAAGATCAAACTCAGCTTCAACTTTATTAGTCATAGTTATGTCTAGTACAAATAATTCATAAACTACTTCCTTCTCTTCATTATATAAATATTCAAATGTATTCAACTTTATAACACTAAACAATAAACATTTATTCCAATTTATTTTATTTTCAAATATTTAATATCAAACAAGATATTTACATTACATAACCAAAACATATAAAAAAACTAACACTATTAATCACACAAAATACAAAAGTCAAAACTAAAATACAACTCTCTAATTAGAATACTACAAAGACAAGTACTCGCCACTACGTGACACTTGTTAAAAATGGAGTATAATGATACCAATATGTTAACTAAAATTCTATCAAAATATCAATATTTAACAAGTGACGCAAGCATCGAGTTCCTGCCGAAAAGTAGAAAGCATTTAGATCGTAGGGACAATGGAGGGAAAAATGTAATATGAATACTACTGATGCTTTGTTTTTGGTTTAGGGTTATAGTTTTTTCAGCATAGTTCGAGTGCCCCTTGTTTTGAATGTTTGACACTTTGAATGCGAACAAAGTGCTTGCTTAAAAGCGTGCAATTTAAACTATGTTTTCCTAGAGTTAAAGACTTGAAAACTTTGAATTGCTACAATTTGTCATGAACAACTTTTGCCAATGTCAAGAAATAAATAGCAGAGAACGTGACACTGGAAAAAGTAGATTGTGGACATGCACAATAAATAAGTGAATGATAGTAAACTTCAACAGCCCTCGGATCAAGCAAAAGACATGATTTTAATACCTTTATTTTAAGGGAATACGTATCTAATGAGTTTCATTTCCTTAGTATTAAATGTCGAGACTCAAACATAGAAGCTTCTAACCCCATCTAGATGCTTAAAATTTAAAAAATTGGTAAGCATACTAAATGCCACCAAAGCCATTAAAATTACTTGAAATTTTTGAATTCTAGGGAAGGTGTAACCATCTCACATTTTAAGAGACAAACGATAACCTATATAGCATTCCTTTTGACATCAAAAAGACAAAATTAAAAGCCTAATGTACTTGCAACAAAAATCTATGATATGGCCTATAGCTGCATAGCAAGTTGAAGCAAAGAAATAAGATTCCAAGTGAGTGAATCAATGATCACAAGTTAAGCTACAAAAGATCTTAAAGAAAATAAGAATTTGTTGAATTAATCAAAGTGCCAAAACAATTTAACTTTCACATTTTAAGAGACAAACCATAACCTATATAGCATTCCTTTTGACATCAAAAAGACAAAATTAAAAGCCTAATGTACTTGCAACAAAAATTTGTGATATGGCCTATAGATGCATAGCAAGTTGAAGCAAAAAAATAAGATTCCAAGTGAGTGAATCAATGATCACAAGTTAAGCTACAGAAGATCTTAAAGAAAATAAGAATTTGTTGAATTAATCAAAGTGCCAAAACAATTTAACTTTCTGAGCTCCTTGCAAAAACTCTAGAAATTATTTCAAATAACAAAACATCTCCCTAGAAGAGAAAAACAAAAACAAAGAAGCGTGTAAACTAAAAACTAAGCTGCTTTTGGGTGCCTTCACATGTTCTTGGTAGAGAACTTATAATTTAAAGCTCTTGCGCAAAAGCAAATAAGTCTCTGATGCCATCAAAATTCTAAAAATTTATTGAATACACTATGCATACCAAACCTTATCAAAACACTTGAAACTATTACAAATCACAATATTTAGTAGCTCTTGACAGAAAGAGGCTAGAAGCACAAAAACCCACGAGCAAGAAACTTAGTAATTTCTAGAGTTTTGCAAGGGGCTTAGAAAGTTAAATTGTTTTGGCACTTTGATTAATTCAGCAACTTTTTATTTTCTTTAAGATCTTCTGTAGCTTAAGTTGTGATCATTGATTCACTCAACTAGAATCTTATTTTTTTGCTTCAACTTGCTATGCATAGGCCATATCACATATGCTTGTTGCAAGTACAGTAGGCAGTTTAAAGAGAAACTGTTAATGAGGAAACGTGATAGAATAAATAGAGGAATAAACTAATAAAAAGAAAACAAATACCGCAAAAGGTAATGGCCAAAGAAAAACTACCTCAAATAATAGATTACTTAAATTTTCAAGGAAGTAAATAGTAATAAATAAACAAATACCACAAAATATAATGGAATTCAAGAAGCAGTAGATGAAAAGCATATAGTACAAACATTAGCCGCAGAGGGGAGCAAGAACCAAAAAATAATTGAATAAAAAAAAAGAAGCTCCACTACTGTGCAAGCTTCTTATTGAGCTCTAAAGCAACTATGCATAAAATTAACATGAGGTTTTCCAAAAAAGAGAATTTATATCACAACTAATAATGTAAAAAAAGACATTTCTGTTGGAAGAAACATAACAAGTTGCAATATAAGGATCACTTGGAAAATCATTTTGCATAGCTAGTAAGAAATCTTGTGTTCTTGGACAATCATATCACATAACTGATAAGGAGTCATGTGGTCTTAGATAATCTAGTTTATAACATATCTGCTCTTTTAAGATTCCTTTAAGATATTTCCTTTAAGATTTTTTAAAGTTTATTACAGTTACCAACATGACTCGTAGTTGAATTGAACAATGCATCATTAGCACAAAGGATTGGTTCATTTTGGCTCCCCACGATATTTGTATCATGAAATGTATTGCATTTTAGAATCAAAGATAATCAAATAATCTGGAGAGACCATGTCAACATTGGGTCATAAGTCAAACTTAGCACAAGAATGTGTTGCTCATTGATACGTTTTGTACTCTAACATTTCGTCAAACAGAACCCAAATTAATTAAGAATCGACGTGGGAATATAATTGATATTGTTATGGAAAGGAAATACTATTAATATTAAATAAATAACATTTTAATTTAATATTACTACTATTTTAGTAAAGAAATCAAAATGAATGTTATCATTAAATATTATTATAGCTTAATTTTAATACTGTTATTTGACTTTTTAAAAAAGGGAAAGAGAAGAATAAAATTACTTAAAAATAAAATAAAAAATCTCAAAATATATCAAATATGCAACAATAAACTGAAAAATTAGTTTGTTCCCCTCACGTGCCAGGCCTTCCACAATTTGTATGCATTCCTATCGTGGCAAAAGGTTGGCCGAAGGTTGTGAAATTGGTTTTATGTTTGCCACTTGCATTCTTTTGGGCAGGAAGTGGGGCTTAAAAGTTCGAAGGATTTTTTTTTTCAAAGGAGAATTAATGGAAAGGAAAATCTTTCAAGGAGTATTTTGGAGGAGAGAAAGAGGAGCTGGAAATGCCATGGCATCCCCAATGCTGGAATGGTTGCCAAATTACAAGGTTCATTTTGAATTTGCTTTCATAATTATATGTTTATTAATTTTGCTTGATGTGATTATTGGTATAATTGCGAAAGAGGATCCATAATTAATAAGCATGGGAAGTTTCCCTTGTAAGGATAGCAATGCCAATTCGATGCTCATTCACAGACTGCAAAGTGAAATCTTCTCCTTTGTTTTTCTCTTTGTATGAAAGAAAAACATGATAACTGTTTGGGTCATGTTCTTGTTTCAATCTTGTCTGGAATTTTGTATTGCTTGATAATTTGCTTAATCCCAATTTGAAGCACTATAGGAAATGAGTTAAAGAGTGGGAGAATTAGTACTGCAGAGGGTAATTTGAATAAATATGTCATTATAATTCTAATGCATTTTCATCCAATTCTTGCTGCCATCACATGCACGACAGCTATAGCACATCTTGCTATCATTGCTGATAAAACTATTGGCTTATCTAAGTGTATTATACAACTACCCCGTATGGGACACTTGGGATATTGATTGCCTATTACAGGACTGTTGGCACTATTTTTTTTTGATAATATTGGTTTATCTTGCAATTAATTGTGTCATTATCTAATCATGCCACAATCATGAGACTGTTGGTTCATGTATTATTGGTTGAACTTCCTGAACTTGGAGTTAAGTCTGTTTGAAATGCTGTGTGTCAATTTCCATCTTCTTGTTTGATCTGGCTATTAGCATATTCATCTTTCCATTAACATTGTCATGACAGTTTTAAACTAGATCTGTTATTTTCTCATCTATTTTTTTAACAAAATTGTGCTCACTCTATGCACTTTCCTGTAGTAAATAGTAAATACTTTTACCACCAGTGCACACCATAAAATTCAAAATCGGTGCATCCCATCAGAACACTTAAATAATCATATTTTCTTCCCGAGATTTGAATATCATAAGCAAACAACCTTGAGCTAAGACAGTTATGGAAGTTATACTGAAAATTTGAGTTGTTACGTTCTCTCTATGTTTTACTTGTACACATATGTGCCTTGCAAAACAACTATCAATCCTCAATTCCCAAAAGATAAAGGATGCAAGGTCTCTATCTAATGGGTATCAACTTTTCCACGCTTTAAAAAGACAATAAATTTTTCTAACATGAATTTTTTACTATACTTATAGTTATAATTATACCATTGAAAGTTTGGGACCATAAAATTGACCATCTATTGGAATCTTAAAATAGAAATTTAGGGCTTAAAAAACAAGGTCTCAGAGCACAAGATAATAATGTATCATAGCTAATAGTAATTTCTGCGATGGCATAGGTGATAGGACAAAGTAATGTTTTCAACCTCAACAATTATTGTACACAAAGAACAGGAAAATCAGAAAATTGACATTTTGATATAGAAAATTAGGAAGTTAAAAACATGTGGCGTATATAGACACAAGAAAATTTTGTACCAACAGCTATGGTACAACTAAGACCTGAATCAGTGAGATTGGTGAGATTGGGACAGGGGGAGAATGTATGTCAATGTTAACAATTGTCATGGCCCTTGATGATACAGGTTACTGAATTTGACAAATATTTAAAACTAATAAAATTAGGTTTGAAAACATGTAATAACATTTAATCAAAACTTACACACAAATAGATGAGATTGGACAAAATGATGTAACCAAACTTGATGGCTGCTAGGCATGAAGGGTGTCTTAGTATCAAAGTTTTGGATCCGAATGCCTTTTTTGTATTAACTGGAAAGCCAAAGCATATGAGCAGCAGAACCCTCAACATAAGAGCAAACCGATTGAAATTCTAAGGACTTTATAAGCATAAGAGCATATATCAAAAGCGGTGATTTCTCAATTCATCTGCAGTTTGCATTAGCCAACAATGGATTTTGATTTATAGTAATTTTATACCATAAAATATAACAAATAGCGTCCTTAATAGATACACATTTTACATTACATATAAATGCCACTACACAAGATCATTTGAGGCTGAAAGAAACTAACTTCCACTTTAAAAAGAAAAAAGAGCCAATTGAAACACTATAGGTACTAAAACATGCTAACTATGGTTGAAATAAAGAGATGAGAAATTGAAGAATAAATACATGAATTCAAGTATCTCTCATCCACAGCTTTGGCGCTGTGTAAGAAGGTGTCCTAAGATAGTGTTAGATTTCCTCATTTGATGAACCATCTATAGATATGAATGCGTAAATATAAACACCAATAAACTTTCATTCTAGCAGACATGTCCATCATTGACAATAGTACCAAATTTTCCAGCAATTGAAAGGCTACAGTTGACACATAGTACCAAATTTTTCAGCAATTGAAAGCAAGGAATAAAGACGTTTTAGACAAATCTGAGCCTATTTAGATGTAATCACTTAAACACATGTTGAAAGTTACAGTTATCATATAATTAACAGAATACAAAGGCACAAAAACAAACATCAACAGGCAAAAATAAATTGCATAATAAAACATATTCGGAATGGGTTAATATGCATCATCTTAGATAAATAGACATCACATACAAAACCATTAAAATCAAAGAAGCTTGTAAACTAAAAACTAAGCTGCTTGTGGGTGTCTTCACCTTAAATTTTAATAAAAATTTGCAAGGGGTTAAGGTGCAATGGTATTTAGACTCACCAGTAGAAGCATAACTAGAGGTTGAGAATGATAATGAATGACACTTGTATAAATATGATTAGACATTCATCTTGATCCAAAGAATTTTGAAGAGACTCTCAAGACTAAGGCAAGTTTCATCAATAACCAACATAAAACTGTAACTTCAACAACCAGCGTCTTTAGTAGAAGCATAGAAGAATTGAATTACAAAGAAGGCAATCATGTGGAAAGCTGGAAACCATAGTATGCAAAAGACAACATTTTCACTTTATAAGCTATTTTAAACTGTAAATAGAGTTTCAGTGTCATTATATCAACATAGACTGTTGTATGGATATTGCATATAGGCAGAATAATTACTGAACATATATGTCAGAGGGACATAGAGAACAATTGTTTTCGTAGGTGCAAAAAGAAAATTAGATTTATAGATGTTAGTATATGCTGAGACTTCTAAATAGTAACCTACAATGTGACTTGTTCTATTTTTTGGAACCATCGATGGCAACAACTAATACTTTGTTTAAATGTATCATAGCAGTACTGTGTCTACAAATTGAAGATATTTTCAACATGTGAAGAGCAGAGATATCCATTTGCACATTAGAAAGCCAAAAAATTGAAATCCCAAAAATATGAGGTCTCCTTTCTTGTATTCTTTGTTCCCTGTAATATCAGCAGTATGCTTAGTATTAGAGAAATAGTTTTAGTAGAATTTGAGAATAAGTGTTAAAACATTCAAGAAAATAAGTTTGCATACGAGTGATTTTTTTACCTTGTGGTGGTGTTTGTTGTTCATTTGCCAAGGCAAATGGCTTCAATTATGGCATTGTTTTGGTCAAGGCTGAAATGGCCTTCAATGCTAAAGTCTTGTAGTGTGAATATCACTGCTGATTTGTCTTTGATATAGTCTTCATAGCTCATGTTTTGGAGAGTGGGCAGTAGATGTTGCACGGTGAGTTGGTCAATTGAACAGTGGATTGTTTGTTTGTCATATGTTGTGATAGTAGTTTTTAGATGCAAATAATATGTGTAACTGACTTGTTGGTTGCATTGATTGCAATGAGCAGTTTTCTCCTAGAGTGTACCATAACTGGTGAATTTGTATTTGCATTTTGGACAGCATGCATGAAATGGATTGGAAAATGCATTTGCTGCTTTTAGAGTCCCGGAAACCTGTAAAATATGTTTGAATGTTGTTAGAAGAGGCGGAAAATACAAGTTTGAATGTAAGAGTTCAAAATTTTGAAAGTAGTTACCTTAAATGTTGAGTTTAGTAAGCTATTCAGCTTTTCCATGGTTCTTTTGTTGTTCAATTTGCAGATAAATGTTGAGCGGCATGTGTGGAATGTGTTCTTCTAATCTATTTTTTTTACAATATTCTTGAAAAGCATTGCAGGCATTTTATTTCTATGCAGCTGGTCTTCTATTGCAAAGTATTGTTTTTCATATGTTGGTCGTAGTTGTAGCTGTCAATCAATGAGAAAGTTAGTTTTTTCTTAAAGAAATTGTCATAGAGAAAATTGTAGTATGAGAAGAAGTTTAAATTGGATGAGTGGAAAAAGGTTTTGGAGACATATGTACCTGTGCTTTGTCTGTGTCAGCACGCCCATCTTTAATATCAATTGCAAACTGGTTACCTGTTTTCTTGGTACCAACTACCAACACACCTATTGTTCCAGCTGGGTACTCATTTGTAGTTGTTAGTAGTTGGTTGATAGTTGTACTTGGGATGAATTTGTACTCTTGACAGAGGCGTGGGATGTTTTCAACTATGCTTTTGTTTGTTAAAATCAGAATGCAATCACAATCGCCTCTGTCATAATCTGTTCTAGGTGCAATTTCAAAATCTGAAATTGAAATTGTTGATCCTGGAATTATTTTGTGTTCATGTTCATGGACAAGGTTTCCACTAGCATTTAATGTAATCGTCATTTATGCTTTCTCATATGTTAAATCAGCACACAGTATTTCTCATGTTTTGTTGGCTTTGTCCAGTGTTGCTTTGTAGACGACAAGCACATCACCTTGGAAAGTGTATGCTGCTCTTTTTGCATTTAGCTGCTCGATTGAAATGATCTTAGGTTTTTTGACTTTTGTTTTGCAAAGAATTAGAACAATGCTATTTTAATATTGGTAATTTGGGCAAATGGTTGTGAAAGGATAATACTGTGAGTACTTTACCGTTGTATTGATTCTTCTTACGTAGTTTGCATTTGCTTTGCTTGTCTTTTTGTTGCTTCCATTGATATGCTGCAAAGAATTAGAACAATGTTATTTTAATATTGGTAATTTGGGCAAATGGGTGGGAAAGGATAATATTGTAAGTACTTTACCATTGTATTGATTCTTCTTGTGTAGTTTGCATTTGCTTTGCTTGTTTTTTTGTCGCATCAATTGATGTCCTGCAAAGAATTGATATAGTATTGGAAAATGTATTGCAGAATGTATTATTGATATAGGGTTATATGTGGTATAAAGTTGAAATGATCTATTGGGTAAGATGCAATTTTAGAAAAGTTGGATTGTGGTCAGTCCAATATGCTTCTAATTTGTAAATGGAGCATATACTTGTAGTTGTGTTAGACCAAATGTGGTCAATTAGTGGCTTGTTCATGTTGTGTGATTGGTTTAACAAAAATTGTATATTGTTGCTCTGCATATAATTGTGAAGTATTCTTTTGCTTTTGTTTTCTGAAGACATGTCTACATTAAAATCGCCTACAATGTACAACATGTTTTTTGAATTTGTGTATGCAATAATTGTTTGCAAGATTGCTATTATTTCGTCTATGGCAGTTGCAGGTTTTGCATAAATATTAGAAACATTGAGTTCATTGTGAGGTAGTACTATTGTTGATGTGATGGCTTCGATATTTATTGATTCATGTTGCTTTGTTTTTGATAGAAATAGATGTTTTTTGGTTAAAGTTGTTATGCCATGTATGGTATGTACAGTGAAGCTATTAAAATGTTGGAGTAAGATGTTTGGTTCGGAGGGATGCATATGCACTTCTTGTAGACATAAGATGTCAGATTGCATTATGTCATAGTCGTTGAGAATGTCTTTTGCATGTGCTTTTAAGCTATGAGTGTTTAATGTGCATAGAAGCATATGTGATTTATTGTGTGGACATGTACTTTGGTTGTCAAATTGCCATTGTGCACATGATTGAAGGGGAGACATTTCTAGTTGTATTTTGTCCTTAACTTTGAAGTTTTTTGCAGTTAAAGGTTTTAACAGAAATAATGATTCTACTGATTTCGTTCGTGACAGGGCTGTATAAGTTAATCTGTGTTGTCTAATGCCTGTTGGGTCAAAAGCCAAAGCTTGCATTGTCAATCCTTGGGATTGGTGTATGGTTCATGCACATGCTACTTGTATTGGGAATTGTTTTCTAATTGCGATTTTCTTGTTTGCTGTAATTTTTTGGATTGGTCTACTAATGTGTAGTATAGGTACCCATTGTTTGTCAATGATATTAGTGTAGCATTGTGCTAGTTTTGTGCGTTGATGGTGTCCAATTGATGGGTCATTAAATTTAATCCAGACAATATTGATATTGTTTTCTGTTGTATATGCTTTAAATATTCCATTTGAACCGTATACTAGGCCATCTTGTGTGTTGTAGTTGCTAGCATAGATTTCGACAAGAATATTTGGTTTTAAGCATATTTGAGATGGAAGTGTAGTTGTATGACTGTAGAGTCGTATTGCATTGAAATTTTCCTCATGTTCATCTATTGCATCTAGTACTACCATTTGGTTTGGAATGATTGATAGCATTTTATTGTTGTGTGCTTCAACATCAATTTTCCTATAGAAGAGGTGTGGAAGTACTGGATCCAATGGTACAGGACGAAAGAAAACTTGGTTGAGATAATGTATGTCATCATTTGTCTAGATGCCTACTCGTAGTCTATTAAGGATTGAAATAAATTTTTCATCCTTTTGCCTCATAGTTGTGACCAATGAATAGCATTTTATGTGTTCTTTCCATAAAGTATAAGGCATCAATTCAATTGCAGTAGGTTTACTCTCAAATACCACGGAGTCAAGGACAGGTTGTGCTTGGAAGAGGTCACCACAAAATATTGTATCAAGATTTCCAAAGTATGTTGTAGGTATTTGCATTATGTCTTGTAGTCTTCTATCAATATACCGTAGGAATGTTGAGCCCACTAATGATATTTCATCTATAAGGAGTACGCGTAATTGATCATAGTGCTTTGACATAGTGTTTAGCACTTCAGTATTCAATGGTAGGAATTCTGATGTGTTAAAAGGTATGTGAAATGCTGAATGTAATGTGATTCCTCATATGTTGTATGCTGCTTTACCTATATATGTAGTTAGTAAGCCCTTAGGTTTGTCTGGATTGTTGTCAATAGAGTTGCTATAGATGCGAATGAGAGCTTGATATATGGCTTTTGTTGTAAAAGTCTTTCCTGTTCCAGCTCCACCAGTCAAGAACAAGTGCAATGGTTCTTTTATGTTTTTCATTTTTTTTATGAGAACATCTTTAACAATTGCTTGTTGTTCTCTATTTAACATCCATCTTAACTTGTAGTATTCCTTGTTATCTATAATCTATGGATGCTTTGCGATTTCAAATGCATTGCAATGCATGGTATTTGGTTTATTATGACCTATTTTTGGAAGGTCTGTTTGTATGTCATATTGTTCATTTTGTCTAAGTTTTGTTGGGATTGCCAGGTCAGTGTCATTTTCATCTTCAAGAGTCTAGAGATCATTTATAGCTTTTTCAATGTCACCCCATGCGGAGTTTGTGTTACGGGTGAACTTTGCGTTGTTCGTTTGGATGGTTTTCCCATGGTACATGTATGCATGTTCCCAAGAGGTAAAGTTTTGTTTGAGTGTACTCTTGTTTATGGTAAATGGTACATAGAGAACCAATTTCTCTCTACAATGATTTTCTATATCAAAGTGTTTGTTGAAATTGATAAACCGTATTACATTTGGTTTGGCTTTTGGCTTAATTGTAGTACCATATTTGTTGTATCTTGAAACAAATTCTGCAAGGCATATGTCTATCATTGTTTGAGGACGTTTTAAATAGTAGTCTATTATAGATTTGGAAAGTACATTTTCTGATTCATCTGGTTCATTGTTTAATTGTTTGGCATATTTTAGTATAAATGTACGGTCATTGTCAGATCATGTATCAATGAAAATGCATTTTCTTGAGCTGTAATTTAATGGTAGTGATAAAACAATATGAGCAGCTTGTTGTGATGACATTTGTTGCAAGTTAAGCAAGGCATTTCCAAGTTTACTTACCATTCTTATTGCATCAATATTGTCTTGTTGGTGGTCTCTACATATTCTTTTAAATGCATATGTCATTGATTTGTCTACTTTTGCAATATAGGAGCTACAATACATTGCTGCGGTGTATGCATTAAGCACAAATTGCGCATCTGTATTGGCCTTCCAAAGATCTAGAATTTTCCTTGCAAAACTATTGTTCCATATTTGTGATGGTTTTCTCTGTAAAAAAAGTGTAGGTCTGTTTATTATTGAGCTTAAATTTGTAATGTATTCATTGTCAATTAAGTTTATTTCATTTAAAAACATTTTGAAATTGAATGTTTCATCATAGTTTGCTTTTTGGAGTTTTGAAAAAATGTTGGAGGCGTTTGAAGTTATTGCTTCACTCTTCTCTAGTATTGGTAAAAGTATTTTTGTCTTTCGCATTGGTGGGAAAGGGAAATTGTATCTACAAAGTGTTTTTCTTGATCTCTTGCATTTCTTTGTGTGATGATGCTTGTGCAATGTTGCCAAAGCAGGTTGCAAATCTTCAGTGTTGCAATTAATATACTTGCCAACAAAAGCTATGATGTCCATGTTATTTTATGTGTATATTGGTGCATTTTTTACCCATATCAGCAAATGATCGTGTTCATTTCCTCAATTTTGGAACTCAGTCAAAATTTGGATTGTTGTCAGTAAGTGTTCATTTACCTATCAATGTGATTCCATAGGATCTTTCTTGATCAATTCAAATCTGTCAGTATGTGTTGGGCCATTAGATTCTTGATGGTTTTGCACTGGTTGGTGTAGGTTGTGTAACTCTTGTAGTGTGTCAATTAGAGGATCCCAATTTTGCTCAGCACTAGTGAAAGTGATGAAAAATGTTGGTGGTCCTAGTTGTCGTATCATTGCAAATACATTTTTCTTAAGTCGTTGTGTATAGTCTGGAGATATTCTTATTCTTTTGAAGTCGACATATCCAATATCTGATTTAAGAATTTTCTCTAGATTTGGTTTCTGTTTAACGTCCTTGGCCAATAGCTTTCGTCCTTTTAATTGTCCCTTTCGTATTCTTATTGTCATTGTAGACAATACTTGTTGTATTAGTATCTTGATAGCCTTGAAAAATATGTTTGTTGTGTGAAATGCAAATTGTCTTTGTGATTGTAAAAGCTCCCATTGTGCTATTTTCTGATATGTGAAGTTCTTTACAATGTCATCATCATGTGGCTTTCCAAAGAATAAAGTTGGGAAATTCATTTCCTCAGCATACTTGTCTTTAAAGATTCCAATTGGGTAGTTATCTCCTGCAGGTGCAATTTCAATGATTTTGTCCTGCATGCTATGTATACTTCTGGACTCAGTAAATCCGTGTATCAAAGTTTTTGATGGATTTTTATGTTCCATTTCATTATCTGAGTCTGTTTCACTTGTGCTTAGTGGACTGTTGTCTTCATTTTCTTGAATGCTTTGTATAACTTGCTTCCAATCTTGGTTTACTTGGACTTTGTGCATTTTGTATAATGTTGTCTTGGTTAATTGAGTCAAAGCTTGCATGATGATATTTGGTCATACCATGCCTTTTTGAAATGCATTTCTATATTCTAAGCGCCTTTTCAGTGAAACAACAATTGTTTGTGTGTTGTTAATCGACTGTGGTAATGCCTTTTGTATAATGTTCATGTCAACAAGGACATTAATGATTGAACTTGTTAGGCCTATTTGAGATCTTTTGTACCCTAGTTCCCAAATTTGTGCAAAAGCTATTCTAAGTGACACAAGTCATTCTTCTAGTTGGGTTAAAATTTGTACATATGACAATGGCCTATTAGTTCTAATTTTGTGTGGGGTAGCGTACTTTGGGATAGTGGATTGTTTTAATGCAGAGTAGCATACTCGACATAAGGAATTTGTCAATGGCGGGAAATTTGATTGTACCAGTTCATAGTATAGTTGTTTTTGTTTTTCTTTGAATATTCTAATGTCCTTGTTGAAACACAACACTTGACAAATTGTACATGTATATTTTGGTGTATCTTGTATTGTTTTTTCGTAAATTTATATTGGTGACAACGTTTTCTTTGTCTTTGGACTCATAGGTATACTTTGTTTTAGTTTCTTATTTCTAATTAAGTTCTTAAGATGGTTAAGTCTCATTGTTGATTCATGTTTCAAATTGTTTTCTTTGATCATGTGAATCAGATTGTTGTTGTTTCTATGTAGGTTATGTGTCTTGGTGGAATGAGTAGTTTGGTATTGTCTAGTATTTTTGATCAACTTCTTAAGTTGATGTAAGCTTAGTGGCTGTTGGTAAGTGATATTTTGTGTTTCATTTCTTAGAAGTGGTTCAAAGTGTCCACTTAGAGGGTTTATGTCATGGAATAGTATAGAGACTGATTGTGTGTGACCAGAATTGTTGAAGTCTAAGTACTTTCTTGCTGTTGTTGTTGACCAAAGGCATATTTGTATATTCAACCATTTGGATATCCAGTGAATGCAGAATAAGTCACCCCATAATCCACATTCACTGTGGTCTGTGCGTGGTTTGGCAGATAATCGCATTCTGTGGAGATACGTTTCTGGGTCATGTACTTTGTGCACTCTATATAGAGTGTCAGGATCTAGTTCATCATTATATGATTTAATTGCTTCTTTATCTTTGTTTTGAAGGCAATTTAAGAAGTGATCTATAGCTCCATTTCGTAGTTTAATTGATGTGTATTGATTGTTAAGTAGTACTTGTAATGAGTCAAACAAACAATCTCCAACATTGTATGTAAACGTGCTTAATCTACAAAGTCCCTCATTTTTAAGTGCATTGTCAATGTTGAATATTTGGGGTTGCTTTGCAAATTGGTAGGTCTCAACGTCTATCATTTTTTTTTTGGGTATCTTGATGTGTTTGAGGCCAAAAGAGGTTGTCTACTTGTGGTATTCAAAGCTATTATCTAGATTACCAAGGTTGTATGGCCAATGTATAGTTTTTTCCTACCGTACCTATTTTTTTTTATTGTGTCACCTTAGTATGCTACAAGTCCTCTATGTACATGCAACTATTGCAATGATGTTTAACTTTGAAATGCATATAGTATTAAATGCATAGTAATCGTTGAATGCATTATATGCAATTGTAGTACAAAAAAACATAGCAACTAAATGTTTTTCCATAAAGACTACTTGAAGAGACATCTATTTTTATATGACGAAATATAAACATGCTCTAGAACTTTTTGTAAGACAATAATTTCTATGTACATTGGGAAATGAAATTGACTATTTGCATAAGTTTATGTTACATATCATATAGAGAACAATGTTTTTTGAAGTGGGAAGAAAGGAAAGGATTGATTCTCCAATCTGACCTTGTAGTTTATTGTTGAATGGTTCAGTATACTTGCACTGTTGTAGATATTTGTCTCCCACTGTGATTGGATGTACTAATTCCTGTTACATTGACAAATTAGACAAATGAGTACAGTGGATGACATATACTATGCAAGTCATAAACATTAAATAGTATTGTCATGTAGCTTTGTTTGCATGCAACACACAATCAACAAGAATACTTTTTGCTCACATTTCCAATCTTAGTCTATGATCTTTAAATGTTTCTTTTAATTTCTTTAGTTTGCATTTGGCAACATATTTCTCATATTAAGTGGATACATTTGGGCTGTATTATAAGAATTTTTGATAAAATTTAAGCTCTAATAAGTGTCGAAAGAAAATTTTTTATTCGTGTGAGTAGCTCTATAAATCATTTTTTGTTTAAGAAAAATAGAGGAATAGGAAGGCATAGATTGATTAAATAGAAAATGGAATATTAAAACTGATGGCTGGGGGTACAAAGTCCGTCAATGCATAGTTAATGCATTAAATGGCATCTAGCTAGAGGAGAACTTGTTGGAACTGCGAGGTGGCTATGTGCGGTCAGTGTACTTTGTTTATTTAATATAGATTAAAATCCAACAAATTGTTGTGGATATCTTTGCTTTGTTAATTATAGGTACAATTTAAGCAAAAATCCAATTGGTCCAATGCATTTAATGCCAAGGTATTTGATGCAATTGTGATGAGAAAACATAAAACTTCATGTAATGGAATTTACTGCATTGTGTAGACATTTACATCAAAGCTTTTGCAATTTGCTTGGAATGGGAAAATAAAAAAATTGAAATCTATCTATGTCACCTTAATTCTTGAAATTATTTTTGAAAAGTGAATTAGAGAGCTTCACTCACCATTAGAAAAACAAGTAAATAATAATGTGTAAATACGAAAAATATGTTGTTAAATGCAAAGTATAGATATAGAATCTTATATATTTAAATTACATAGTGTGATTGGCTAAATGAGCAAAAAAGATTGTTATTCAAGTTGTTTTGCATGCAAAGAAAACTATAGAAGGATTTTGTTTCACCTTTATGAGTTACACAATACGTCATTCACTGTACCCATGTACAATGTCAGATTTTCAAATTAACTTTCTAGTTTTCCTGCAATGCAATAAGAATAATCCTATGCACACTTTTAGATTCACCAAACCTATGCATGGAGGTTTCAAGTGCGAGAGCTTTCATTGTGTATTTGCTATCTTGTAACAGAAAAGCAAAAACGTAAAATGCATGTAAAGCAATTTGCACAAAAAGGACTTGTTGCACGTGTAGTTAGCCTACTCAACAAAACAGGCTTAAATGCATATAGGTGGAAACCATTATACCTAAAAGAGAGGCTTATCACTTTATAAGTTATTTGAAACTGTAAACTGAGTTTCTAAGTAGCATTATACTAGCATATTGTATTCTATGGATATTGCACACAGGCAGAATAATTAGTTAACATATAAGTGAGGGTAGCATAGAAAACAGTTGTTTTCATAAGTGTTGAAGGAAAATTATATCTATAGATGTTGGTATATGCTGAGACTTCAAAATAGTGATTTACGATGTGACTTGTTCTATTTTGAAAGACAAGTTACTATTGCAATTGTTCGATATGCATTTGGCATGCAGCATCGGCTAATCACATGCTATTGTTTTAAGATATTACTTTCTATTTCTATAGTCTGAATTTGAAATTAGCATTTATCTCTTTTTCTATTCATGCAAGTAGCTCTATAAATCATTTTTGTTTAAGAAAATTAGGAATATAGGATGACAAAATGAAAATATGTTGCAAAACTTTATGTAATGCCTATATAGAAGAATTTTCATTGCACTTCAAGGAAAGCAGAAAGTTAATTTGTAAAGCTGACCTTGCACTTTGCTATTAAATGATTGAGCACAGTTGTAGCAATGTGGATCTTTGTCTCCTACTGCAATCACAAGTATTTATTCCTGGTACGAGGAAAAATTTGACAAATGAGCACAGTGAAAAACATATACTATTTTATTTATAATCACGGAAAATTATTCTTGTGTAATTTTTTCTACATGTAAATCAAGTTTAATTGGAATCTTTTTTGCTCATCTACTTCATCACAGTGTAATTTTAGAATTTTTTTGTGTTTTGTCACCAAAATTCTGCAAAAATATGTTGGCATAATACACACATTGTGAGAGCTTCACAACAACCATTGGAATCTTGCAACAACATCCATCAACTTCTAGGCAATTTGCACCGATTCATTTAAACAATGCATCATAGCTTGTTATGCCTTTATGTACAATTTTTTTGTCATGCTTTATCTATTCTGACAATCACAATTGTGATGATTTATATGGGCCCATGAGACCAACAAGATCTCTTAGACCTTTGTCAAAATAAGTCAGCAAGCTTTTTCTGATTCATCCGTAGTTTTATGTACATTTTACTTTAATTCATGTATCAATTACCATGACTTTAAGCGAACAAAGTGCCTGCTTAAAAACATGCAGTTTAAACTATGTTTTTCTACAGCTAAAGACTTGAAAACTTTAGAAAGCAATTTGACAAACATGTAAAGAACTGAATAGTTGCAGGTTTACATTTGGTATGGCTTCATTTAGACAAGAAGCACTTTTCAAAGCAGTAGTATTACACCATAGCTGACAATAGACAACTGAAGTCTTGTACACCCATTCTAGCAGATTTTGAGAACAAATTGAGTATGGTGGTTTACAATCAGAACTTTGGGACTGCAGGATACTTTGGAGGTCTGGTTTGAGAAGATTAGGATCTCATTCAACACAGAGAGGCATCGATTGCACAATACTCTCAAAAACAATACGAGAGAATTTAATTGCTATTAACAGGTATGCTAGCACTTTGATGGATTTTTGCTATATGCATGTGGTAGTTTTGTGACTGTTAATTAAGTCACTTTTTCCTTTTTTCTATGGTTTGCGTTTACATTCATTGATTTTTCTCTTAGTTTAATAAATATATATATTTAGGCATAAATACAATTACAACAAAGTATCTGACATCCCAACTATGTTTAGAATGTATTTATTTATCTGTTGATAAATTGTTGATGTCTGATTTAGCAGAATTGATGTCCATGGTCACCTTATTAAGAATCTGTATATAGGAGATTGAAAATATTGAGGAAATAAGAATGCAAAGGATTTTGGGGGTTTTCAAATTTAAGGATTTTAGATTTTTGTTTTTCACTTTGAGACTCAAAGCTGAAAAGATT
>VDFB02271358.1:467192298-467240851 GCA_007258455.2 Sequoia sempervirens
TATCTAAAACCAAGAAACTCAGAAATGAGGATGAAATATGATAACATGTTCCCTACGATGTGGATGGTATTATATCAAAATTACACAAATGCAAGCACCAAAAGGTGGAAAACTTGATTTTTGATTAAATATTCTCTAGAAAAAAACATGTTCCCTAGAATTGTTGAGTACATTTTAACAGAGAATAATAATAAACAAAAAACACCTCTGAAACATTTTTTACCATCAAAATATTATTTATAAATTTTTGATTAAATATTCTATTTTAAAGCTTATTACTAAGCATGTTATGTGATTTTTAGATAATGTAAAATCTATGTTTAGATAATGTAAAAGCTATGCTAGTTGGAGGCCTTCTTTTACCTGATGTTTATATATTGCTTATTTTCGTCACAAATAAACCCCATCCACATACTATGTGTGTAGGCGTCTAAACAAGTCTAAATCAATTATGAGGTCCATATGATTTATGTATTTATAAAAGAAAAACTCCAGTGAGCCCTTGAATGTTTTGGAGTATTAATGTTTTGTTACTCTTTTTTTCAAAACAAATTATCTGTTGCAGGTTTGTATATTGTTGATAGGCATCTTTGCAATGTCATTTATAGTATGATTAAGATTGGGCAACAGCGTCATAAAAACCGAGACATCGAAGACTGTCGATGACAGAGTAGAGATCCTAAGAGAATCCTAAGAGAACCCATCATTACTTGCCTCTTATTTGATAGAGCTCCCAGAGGAGAACCCAGCAGCAGCCTAGTCATTGACAGGGCGGGGATTCAAGGAGAACCCTGTTTAAGAAAAAGACCCATAGGGCAAAAGCCTATCGGCCAAATATACTTTTAAAAAAATTAAATTTAGATGCCATAAGTATTTAAGTATATACAAAAATAATTACCTTGGACAATATCAAACAAGTGACGCAAGCATCGAGTTCCTGCCGAAAAGTAGAAAGCATTTAGATCGTAGGGACAATGGAGGGAAAAATGTAATATGAATACTACTGATGCTTTGTTTTTGGTTTAGGGTTATAGTTTTTTCAGCATAGTTCGAGTGCCCCTTGTTTTGAATGTTTGACACTTTGAATGCGAACAAAGTGCTTGCTTAAAAGCGTGCAATTTAAACTATGTTTTCCTAGAGTTAAAGACTTGAAAACTTTGAATTGCTACAATTTGTCATGAACAACTTTTGCCAATGTCAAGAAATAAATAGCAGAGAACGTGACACTGGAAAAAGTAGATTGTGGACATGCACAATAAATAAGTGAATGATAGTAAACTTCAACAGCCCTCGGATCAAGCAAAAGACATGATTTTAATACCTTTATTTTAAGGGAATACGTATCTAATGAGTTTCATTTCCTTAGTATTAAATGTCGAGACTCAAACATAGAAGCTTCTAACCCCATCTAGATGCTTAAAATTTAAAAAATTGGTAAGCATACTAAATGCCACCAAAGCCATTAAAATTACTTGAAATTTTTGAATTCTAGGGAAGGTGTAACCATCTCACATTTTAAGAGACAAACGATAACCTATATAGCATTCCTTTTGACATCAAAAAGACAAAATTAAAAGCCTAATGTACTTGCAACAAAAATCTATGATATGGCCTATAGCTGCATAGCAAGTTGAAGCAAAGAAATAAGATTCCAAGTGAGTGAATCAATGATCACAAGTTAAGCTACAAAAGATCTTAAAGAAAATAAGAATTTGTTGAATTAATCAAAGTGCCAAAACAATTTAACTTTCACATTTTAAGAGACAAACCATAACCTATATAGCATTCCTTTTGACATCAAAAAGACAAAATTAAAAGCCTAATGTACTTGCAACAAAAATTTGTGATATGGCCTATAGATGCATAGCAAGTTGAAGCAAAAAAATAAGATTCCAAGTGAGTGAATCAATGATCACAAGTTAAGCTACAGAAGATCTTAAAGAAAATAAGAATTTGTTGAATTAATCAAAGTGCCAAAACAATTTAACTTTCTGAGCTCCTTGCAAAAACTCTAGAAATTATTTCAAATAACAAAACATCTCCCTAGAAGAGAAAAACAAAAACAAAGAAGCGTGTAAACTAAAAAACTAAGCTGCTTTTGGGTGCCTTCACATGTTCTTGGTAGAGAACTTATAATTTAAAGCTCTTGCGCAAAAGCAAATAAGTCTCTGATGCCATCAAAATTCTAAAAATTTATTGAATACACTATGCATACCAAACCTTATCAAAACACTTGAAACTATTACAAATCACAATATTTAGTAGCTCTTGACAGAAAGAGGCTAGAAGCACAAAAACCCACGAGCAAGAAACTTAGTAATTTCTAGAGTTTTGCAAGGGGCTTAGAAAGTTAAATTGTTTTGGCACTTTGATTAATTCAGCAACTTTTTATTTTCTTTAAGATCTTCTGTAGCTTAAGTTGTGATCATTGATTCACTCAACTAGAATCTTATTTTTTTGCTTCAACTTGCTATGCATAGGCCATATCACATATGCTTGTTGCAAGTACAGTAGGCAGTTTAAAGAGAAACTGTTAATGAGGAAACGTGATAGAATAAATAGAGGAATAAACTAATAAAAAGAAAACAAATACCGCAAAAGGTAATGGCCAAAGAAAAACTACCTCAAATAATAGATTACTTAAATTTTCAAGGAAGTAAATAGTAATAAATAAACAAATACCACAAAATATAATGGAATTCAAGAAGCAGTAGATGAAAAGCATATAGTACAAACATTAGCCGCAGAGGGGAGCAAGAACCAAAAAATAATTGAATAAAAAAAAAGAAGCTCCACTACTGTGCAAGCTTCTTATTGAGCTCTAAAGCAACTATGCATAAAATTAACATGAGGTTTTCCAAAAAAGAGAATTTATATCACAACTAATAATGTAAAAAAAGACATTTCTGTTGGAAGAAACATAACAAGTTGCAATATAAGGATCACTTGGAAAATCATTTTGCATAGCTAGTAAGAAATCTTGTGTTCTTGGACAATCATATCACATAACTGATAAGGAGTCATGTGGTCTTAGATAATCTAGTTTATAACATATCTGCTCTTTTAAGATTCCTTTAAGATATTTCCTTTAAGATTTTTTAAAGTTTATTACAGTTACCAACATGACTCGTAGTTGAATTGAACAATGCATCATTAGCACAAAGGATTGGTTCATTTTGGCTCCCCACGATATTTGTATCATGAAATGTATTGCATTTTAGAATCAAAGATAATCAAATAATCTGGAGAGACCATGTCAACATTGGGTCATAAGTCAAACTTAGCACAAGAATGTGTTGCTCATTGATACGTTTTGTACTCTAACATTTCGTCAAACAGAACCCAAATTAATTAAGAATCGACGTGGGAATATAATTGATATTGTTATGGAAAGGAAATACTATTAATATTAAATAAATAACATTTTAATTTAATATTACTACTATTTTAGTAAAGAAATCAAAATGAATGTTATCATTAAATATTATTATAGCTTAATTTTAATACTGTTATTTGACTTTTTAAAAAAGGGAAAGAGAAGAATAAAATTACTTAAAAATAAAATAAAAAATCTCAAAATATATCAAATATGCAACAATAAACTGAAAAATTAGTTTGTTCCCCTCACGTGCCAGGCCTTCCACAATTTGTATGCATTCCTATCGTGGCAAAAGGTTGGCCGAAGGTTGTGAAATTGGTTTTATGTTTGCCACTTGCATTCTTTTGGGCAGGAAGTGGGGCTTAAAAGTTCGAAGGATTTTTTTTTTCAAAGGAGAATTAATGGAAAGGAAAATCTTTCAAGGAGTATTTTGGAGGAGAGAAAGAGGAGCTGGAAATGCCATGGCATCCCCAATGCTGGAATGGTTGCCAAATTACAAGGTTCATTTTGAATTTGCTTTCATAATTATATGTTTATTAATTTTGCTTGATGTGATTATTGGTATAATTGCGAAAGAGGATCCATAATTAATAAGCATGGGAAGTTTCCCTTGTAAGGATAGCAATGCCAATTCGATGCTCATTCACAGACTGCAAAGTGAAATCTTCTCCTTTGTTTTTCTCTTTGTATGAAAGAAAAACATGATAACTGTTTAGGTCATGTTCTTGTTTCAATCTTGTCTGAAATTTTGTATTGTTGATAATTCTAATGTATTTTCATTCAATTTTGCTGCCATCACATGCACGACAGTTAGATTTGCTGTCATTGCTGATAAAACTATCATTAACATTATCCACCACAATCATGAGACTGTTGGTTCATGTAATATTACACCACCTTCCGAGCTCATGTTCACTCTAGTCATGACACCATCCTCTTCAGATGCTTGGATATATCATGTTACTATTCTTACCTAACTGTTGGCTAACCGATTCAATCATTAGGATTGTTGACCAAATATGATTCATCGCAAGGGTCGCCATCCCTTCTAAATTTTTTAGTCAAATTCTAATTTCTGTACAAATAAATAGCCATTCCAAATGCACAGGAGTTGTTTCATAGCATATAAGAATAAATATCTACTATTGAATCCAATGACCTCTTGAGGATTCAGTTATAAGCTTTGTTGTGGAGCCAAGGCCTTCTTGGGTTTGAATATGTTGAACTTCTTGAACTTGGAGTTAAGTCTGTTTGAAATGCTCTGTCTCAATTTCCATCTTCTTGTTTGATCTGGCTATTAGCATACTCATCTTTCCATTAACATTGTCATGACAGTTTTAAACCAGATCTGTTATTTTCTCATCTATTTTTTAACAAAATTGTGGCCACTCTATGCGCTTTCCTGTACTAAATAGTAAATACTTTTACCACCAGTGCACACCATAAAATTCTAAATCGGTGCATCCCATCAGAACACTTAAATAATCATATTTTCTTCTCGAGATTTGAATATCATAAGCAAACAACCTTGAGCTAAGACATAGTTATGGAAGTTACTCTAAAATTTGAGTTGTTATGTTCTCTCTATGTTTTACTTGTACATACATATGTGCCTTGCAAAACAACTATCAATCCTCAAATCCCAAAAGATAAAGGCTGCAAGGTCTCTATCTAATGGGTATCAACTTTTCCACGCTTTTAAAAAGACACTAAATTTTTCTAAGGACTTTATAGGCATAAGAGCATATATCAGAAGCGGTGATTTCTCAATTCATCTGCAGTTTGCATTAGCCAACAATGGATTTTGATTTATAGTAATTTTATACCATAAAATATAACAAATAACGTCCTTAATAGATACACATTTTACATTACATATAGAATGCCACTACACAAGATCATTTGAGGCTGAAAAAAACTGACTTCCACTTTAAAAAGAAAAAAAGTGAATTGAAACACTATAGGTACTGAAACATGCTAACTATGGTTGAAATAAAGAGACGAGAAATTGAAGAATAAATACATGAATTCAAGTATCTCTCATCCACAGCTTTGGCGCTGTATAAGGTGTCCTAAGATAGTGTTAGATTTCCTCATTTGATGAACCATCTGTAGATATGAATGCGTAAATATAAACACCAATAAACTTTCATTCTAGCAGACATGCCCATCATTGACAATAGTACCAAATTTTCCAGCAATCAAAAGGCTACAGTTGACACATAGTACCAAATTTTCCAGCAATCGAAAGCAAGTAATAAAGACGTTTTAGACAAAGCTGAGTTTATTTAGATATCATCACTTAAACACATGTTGAAAGTTACAGTTATCATATAATTAACAGAATACAAAGGCACAGAAACAAACATCAACAGGCAAAAATAAATTGCATAATAAAACATATTCAGAATGGGTTAATATGCATCATCTTAGATAAATAGACATCACATACAAAACCATTAAAATCAAAGAAGCGCGTAAACTAAAAACTAAGCTGCTTGTGGGTGTCTTCACATCAAATTTTATTAAAAATTTGCAAGGGGTTAAGGTGCAATGGTATTTAGACTCACCAGTAGAAGCATAACTAGAGGTTGAGAATGATAATGAATGACACTTGTATAAATATGATTTGGGTTTAAATCTCTCACCAGTACAAAACAAAAAATATCAATCAAAATTCAAATCTGTTATACATTTAGAAGACACATATACATAATATCTACAAAGAACATATCTAGTCGGAACATATATGGTTAGCTTCAACATGGCACAAAGATGTTTGTGAAACAATGCAACTGGTTATTGCTATTAATCTTCTCAGGGAGAAAGTCACAGTGCAGGAAGAAAAATGAACCATCAGCCATCCCAACTGCTAGATGTAATATTTTACTACTTAAGTTTGTAACAGTACACAATAGAACAAAATCTGATTAGACATTCATCTTGATCCAAAGAATTTTGAAGAGACTCTCAAGACTAAGGCAAGTTTCATCAATAACCAACATAAAACTGTAACTTCAACAACCAGCGTCTTTAGTAGAGGCATAGAAGAATTGAATTACAAAGAAGGCAATCATGTGGAAAGCTGGAAACCATAGTATGCAAAAGACAACATTTTCACTTTATAAGCTATTTTAAACTGTAAATAGAGTTTCAGTGTCATTATATCAACATAGACTGTTGTATGGATATTGCATATAGGCAGAATAATTACTGAACATATATGTCAGAGGGACATAGAGAACAATTGTTTTCGTAGGTGCAAAAAGAAAATTAGATTTATAGATGTTAGTATATGCTGAGACTTCTAAATAGTAACCTACAATGTGACTTGTTCTATTTTTTGGAACCATCGATGGCAACAACTAATACTTTGTTTAAATGTATCATAGCAGTACTGTGTCTACAAATTGAAGATATTTTCAACATGTGAAGAGCAGAGATATCCATTTGCACATTAGAAAGCCAAAAAATTGAAATCCCAAAAATATGAGGTCTCCTTTCTTGTATTCTTTGTTCCCTGTAATATCAGCAGTATGCTTAGTATTAGAGAAATAGTTTTAGTAGAATTTGAGAATAAGTGTTAAAACATTCAAGAAAATAAGTTTGCATACGAGTGATTTTTTTACCTTGTGGTGGTGTTTGTTGTTCATTTGCCAAGGCAAATGGCTTCAATTATGGCATTGTTTTGGTCAAGGCTGAAATGGCCTTCAATGCTAAAGTCTTGTAGTGTGAATATCACTGCTGATTTGTCTTTGATATAGTCTTCATAGCTCATGTTTTGGAGAGTGGGCAGTAGATGTTGCACGGTGAGTTGGTCAATTGAACAGTGGATTGTTTGTTTGTCATATGTTGTGATAGTAGTTTTTAGATGCAAATAATATGTGTAACTGACTTGTTGGTTGCATTGATTGCAATGAGCAGTTTTCTCCTAGAGTGTACCATAACTGGTGAATTTGTATTTGCATTTTGGACAGCATGCATGAAATGGATTGGAAAATGCATTTGCTGCTTTTAGAGTCCCGGAAACCTGTAAAATATGTTTGAATGTTGTTAGAAGAGGCGGAAAATACAAGTTTGAATGTAAGAGTTCAAAATTTTGAAAGTAGTTACCTTAAATGTTGAGTTTAGTAAGCTATTCAGCTTTTCCATGGTTCTTTTGTTGTTCAATTTGCAGATAAATGTTGAGCGGCATGTGTGGAATGTGTTCTTCTAATCTATTTTTTTTACAATATTCTTGAAAAGCATTGCAGGCATTTTATTTCTATGCAGCTGGTCTTCTATTGCAAAGTATTGTTTTTCATATGTTGGTCGTAGTTGTAGCTGTCAATCAATGAGAAAGTTAGTTTTTTCTTAAAGAAATTGTCATAGAGAAAATTGTAGTATGAGAAGAAGTTTAAATTGGATGAGTGGAAAAAGGTTTTGGAGACATATGTACCTGTGCTTTGTCTGTGTCAGCACGCCCATCTTTAATATCAATTGCAAACTGGTTACCTGTTTTCTTGGTACCAACTACCAACACACCTATTGTTCCAGCTGGGTACTCATTTGTAGTTGTTAGTAGTTGGTTGATAGTTGTACTTGGGATGAATTTGTACTCTTGACAGAGGCGTGGGATGTTTTCAACTATGCTTTTGTTTGTTAAAATCAGAATGCAATCACAATCGCCTCTGTCATAATCTGTTCTAGGTGCAATTTCAAAATCTGAAATTGAAATTGTTGATCCTGGAATTATTTTGTGTTCATGTTCATGGACAAGGTTTCCACTAGCATTTAATGTAATCGTCATTTATGCTTTCTCATATGTTAAATCAGCACACAGTATTTCTCATGTTTTGTTGGCTTTGTCCAGTGTTGCTTTGTAGACGACAAGCACATCACCTTGGAAAGTGTATGCTGCTCTTTTTGCATTTAGCTGCTCGATTGAAATGATCTTAGGTTTTTTGACTTTTGTTTTGCAAAGAATTAGAACAATGCTATTTTAATATTGGTAATTTGGGCAAATGGTTGTGAAAGGATAATACTGTGAGTACTTTACCGTTGTATTGATTCTTCTTACGTAGTTTGCATTTGCTTTGCTTGTCTTTTTGTTGCTTCCATTGATATGCTGCAAAGAATTAGAACAATGTTATTTTAATATTGGTAATTTGGGCAAATGGGTGGGAAAGGATAATATTGTAAGTACTTTACCATTGTATTGATTCTTCTTGTGTAGTTTGCATTTGCTTTGCTTGTTTTTTTGTCGCATCAATTGATGTCCTGCAAAGAATTGATATAGTATTGGAAAATGTATTGCAGAATGTATTATTGATATAGGGTTATATGTGGTATAAAGTTGAAATGATCTATTGGGTAAGATGCAATTTTAGAAAAGTTGGATTGTGGTCAGTCCAATATGCTTCTAATTTGTAAATGGAGCATATACTTGTAGTTGTGTTAGACCAAATGTGGTCAATTAGTGGCTTGTTCATGTTGTGTGATTGGTTTAACAAAAATTGTATATTGTTGCTCTGCATATAATTGTGAAGTATTCTTTTGCTTTTGTTTTCTGAAGACATGTCTACATTAAAATCGCCTACAATGTACAACATGTTTTTTGAATTTGTGTATGCAATAATTGTTTGCAAGATTGCTATTATTTCGTCTATGGCAGTTGCAGGTTTTGCATAAATATTAGAAACATTGAGTTCATTGTGAGGTAGTACTATTGTTGATGTGATGGCTTCGATATTTGTTGATTCATGTTGCTTTGTTTTTGATAGAAATAGATGTTTTTTGGTTAAAGTTGTTATGCCATGTATGGTATGTACAGTGAAGCTATTAAAATGTTGGAGTAAGATGTTTGGTTCGGAGGGATGCATATGCACTTCTTGTAGACATAAGATGTCAGATTGCATTATGTCATAGTCATTGAGAATGTCTTTTGCATGTGCTTTTAAGCTATGAGTGTTTAATGTGCATAGAAGCATATGTGATTTATTGTGTGGACATGTACTTTGGTTGTCAAATTGCCATTGTGCACATGATTGAAGGCGAGACATTTCTAGTTGTATTTTGTCCTTAACTTTGAAGTTTTTTGTAGTTAAAGGTTTTAACAGAAATAATGATTCTACTGATTTCGTTCGTGACAGGGCTGTATAAGTTAATCCGTGTTGTCTAATGCCTGTTGGGTCAAAAGCCAAAGCTTGCATTGTCAATCCTTGGGATCGGTGTATGGTTCGTGCACATGCTACTTGTATTGGGAATTGTTTTCTAATTGTGATTTTCTTGTTTGCTGTAATTTTTTGGATTGGTCTACTAATGCGTAGTATAGGTACCCATTGTTTGTCAATGATATTAGTGTAGCATTGTGCTAGTTTTGTGCGTTGCTGGTGTCCAATTGATGGGTCATTAAATTTAATCCAGACAATATCGATATTGTTTTCTGTTGTATATGCTTTAAATATTCCATCTGAACCGTTTACTAGGCCATCTTGTGTGTTGTAGTTTCCTGCATAGATTTCGACAAGAATATTTGGTTTTAAGCATATTTGAGATGGAAGTGTAGTTGTATGACTGTAGAGTCGTATTGCATTGAAATTTTCCTCATGTTCATCTATTGCATCTAGTACTACCATTTGGTTTGGAATGATTGATAGCATTTTATTGTTGTGTGCTTCAACATCAATTTTCCTATAGAAGAGGTGTGGAAGTACTGGATCCAATGGTACAGGACGAAAGAAAACTTGGTTGAGATAATGTATGTCATCATTTGTCTAGATGCCTACTCGTAGTCTATTAAGGATTGAAATAAATTTTTCATCCTTTTGCCTCATAGTTGTGACCAATGAATAGCATTTTATGTGTTCTTTCCATAAAGTATAAGGCATCAATTCAATTGCAGTAGGTTTACTCTCAAATACCACGGAGTCAAGGACAGGTTGTGCTTGGAAGAGGTCACCACAAAATATTGTATCAAGATTTCCAAAGTATGTTGTAGGTATTTGCATTATGTCTTGTAGTCTTCTATCAATATACCGTAGGAATGTTGAGCCCACTAATGATATTTCATCTATAAGGAGTACGCGTAATTGATCATAGTGCTTTGACATAGTGTTTAGCACTTCAGTATTCAATGGTAGGAATTCTGATGTGTTAAAAGGTATGTGAAATGCTGAATGTAATGTGATTCCTCATATGTTGTATGCTGCTTTACCTATATATGTAGTTAGTAAGCCCTTAGGTTTGTCTGGATTGTTGTCAATAGAGTTGCTATAGATGCGAATGAGAGCTTGATATATGGCTTTTGTTGTAAAAGTCTTTCCTGTTCCAGCTCCACCAGTCAAGAACAAGTGCAATGGTTCTTTTATGTTTTTCATTTTTTTTATGAGAACATCTTTAACAATTGCTTGTTGTTCTCTATTTAACATCCATCTTAACTTGTAGTATTCCTTGTTATCTATAATCTATGGATGCTTTGCGATTTCAAATGCATTGCAATGCATGGTATTTGGTTTATTATGACCTATTTTTGGAAGGTCTGTTTGTATGTCATATTGTTCATTTTGTCTAAGTTTTGTTGGGATTGCCAGGTCAGTGTCATTTTCATCTTCAAGAGTCTAGAGATCATTTATAGCTTTTTCAATGTCACCCCATGCGGAGTTTGTGTTACGGGTGAACTTTGCGTTGTTCGTTTGGATGGTTTTCCCATGGTACATGTATGCATGTTCCCAAGAGGTAAAGTTTTGTTTGAGTGTACTCTTGTTTATGGTAAATGGTACATAGAGAACCAATTTCTCTCTACAATGATTTTCTATATCAAAGTGTTTGTTGAAATTGATAAACCGTATTACATTTGGTTTGGCTTTTGGCTTAATTGTAGTACCATATTTGTTGTATCTTGAAACAAATTCTGCAAGGCATATGTCTATCATTGTTTGAGGACGTTTTAAATAGTAGTCTATTATAGATTTGGAAAGTACATTTTCTGATTCATCTGGTTCATTGTTTAATTGTTTGGCATATTTTAGTATAAATGTACGGTCATTGTCAGATCATGTATCAATGAAAATGCATTTTCTTGAGCTGTAATTTAATGGTAGTGATAAAACAATATGAGCAGCTTGTTGTGATGACATTTGTTGCAAGTTAAGCAAGGCATTTCCAAGTTTACTTACCATTCTTATTGCATCAATATTGTCTTGTTGGTGGTCTCTACATATTCTTTTAAATGCATATGTCATTGATTTGTCTACTTTTGCAATATAGGAGCTACAATACATTGCTGCGGTGTATGCATTAAGCACAAATTGCGCATCTGTATTGGCCTTCCAAAGATCTAGAATTTTCCTTGCAAAACTATTGTTCCATATTTGTGATGGTTTTCTCTGTAAAAAAAGTGTAGGTCTGTTTATTATTGAGCTTAAATTTGTAATGTATTCATTGTCAATTAAGTTTATTTCATTTAAAAACATTTTGAAATTGAATGTTTCATCATAGTTTGCTTTTTGGAGTTTTGAAAAAATGTTGGAGGCGTTTGAAGTTATTGCTTCACTCTTCTCTAGTATTGGTAAAAGTATTTTTGTCTTTCGCATTGGTGGGAAAGGGAAATTGTATCTACAAAGTGTTTTTCTTGATCTCTTGCATTTCTTTGTGTGATGATGCTTGTGCAATGTTGCCAAAGCAGGTTGCAAATCTTCAGTGTTGCAATTAATATACTTGCCAACAAAAGCTATGATGTCCATGTTATTTTATGTGTATATTGGTGCATTTTTTACCCATATCAGCAAATGATCGTGTTCATTTCCTCAATTTTGGAACTCAGTCAAAATTTGGATTGTTGTCAGTAAGTGTTCATTTACCTATCAATGTGATTCCATAGGATCTTTCTTGATCAATTCAAATCTGTCAGTATGTGTTGGGCCATTAGATTCTTGATGGTTTTGCACTGGTTGGTGTAGGTTGTGTAACTCTTGTAGTGTGTCAATTAGAGGATCCCAATTTTGCTCAGCACTAGTGAAAGTGATGAAAAATGTTGGTGGTCCTAGTTGTCGTATCATTGCAAATACATTTTTCTTAAGTCGTTGTGTATAGTCTGGAGATATTCTTATTCTTTTGAAGTCGACATATCCAATATCTGATTTAAGAATTTTCTCTAGATTTGGTTTCTGTTTAACGTCCTTGGCCAATAGCTTTCGTCCTTTTAATTGTCCCTTTCGTATTCTTATTGTCATTGTAGACAATACTTGTTGTATTAGTATCTTGATAGCCTTGAAAAATATGTTTGTTGTGTGAAATGCAAATTGTCTTTGTGATTGTAAAAGCTCCCATTGTGCTATTTTCTGATATGTGAAGTTCTTTACAATGTCATCATCATGTGGCTTTCCAAAGAATAAAGTTGGGAAATTCATTTCCTCAGCATACTTGTCTTTAAAGATTCCAATTGGGTAGTTATCTCCTGCAGGTGCAATTTCAATGATTTTGTCCTGCATGCTATGTATACTTCTGGACTCAGTAAATCCGTGTATCAAAGTTTTTGATGGATTTTTATGTTCCATTTCATTATCTGAGTCTGTTTCACTTGTGCTTAGTGGACTGTTGTCTTCATTTTCTTGAATGCTTTGTATAACTTGCTTCCAATCTTGGTTTACTTGGACTTTGTGCATTTTGTATAATGTTGTCTTGGTTAATTGAGTCAAAGCTTGCATGATGATATTTGGTCATACCATGCCTTTTTGAAATGCATTTCTATATTCTAAGCGCCTTTTCAGTGAAACAACAATTGTTTGTGTGTTGTTAATCGACTGTGGTAATGCCTTTTGTATAATGTTCATGTCAACAAGGACATTAATGATTGAACTTGTTAGGCCTATTTGAGATCTTTTGTACCCTAGTTCCCAAATTTGTGCAAAAGCTATTCTAAGTGACACAAGTCATTCTTCTAGTTGGGTTAAAATTTGTACATATGACAATGGCCTATTAGTTCTAATTTTGTGTGGGGTAGCGTACTTTGGGATAGTGGATTGTTTTAATGCAGAGTAGCATACTCGACATAAGGAATTTGTCAATGGCGGGAAATTTGATTGTACCAGTTCATAGTATAGTTGTTTTTGTTTTTCTTTGAATATTCTAATGTCCTTGTTGAAACACAACACTTGACAAATTGTACATGTATATTTTGGTGTATCTTGTATTGTTTTTTCGTAAATTTATATTGGTGACAACGTTTTCTTTGTCTTTGGACTCATAGGTATACTTTGTTTTAGTTTCTTATTTCTAATTAAGTTCTTAAGATGGTTAAGTCTCATTGTTGATTCATGTTTCAAATTGTTTTCTTTGATCATGTGAATCAGATTGTTGTTGTTTCTATGTAGGTTATGTGTCTTGGTGGAATGAGTAGTTTGGTATTGTCTAGTATTTTTGATCAACTTCTTAAGTTGATGTAAGCTTAGTGGCTGTTGGTAAGTGATATTTTGTGTTTCATTTCTTAGAAGTGGTTCAAAGTGTCCACTTAGAGGGTTTATGTCATGGAATAGTATAGAGACTGATTGTGTGTGACCAGAATTGTTGAAGTCTAAGTACTTTCTTGCTGTTGTTGTTGACCAAAGGCATATTTGTATATTCAACCATTTGGATATCCAGTGAATGCAGAATAAGTCACCCCATAATCCACATTCACTGTGGTCTGTGCGTGGTTTGGCAGATAATCGCATTCTGTGGAGATACGTTTCTGGGTCATGTACTTTGTGCACTCTATATAGAGTGTCAGGATCTAGTTCATCATTATATGATTTAATTGCTTCTTTATCTTTGTTTTGAAGGCAATTTAAGAAGTGATCTATAGCTCCATTTCGTAGTTTAATTGATGTGTATTGATTGTTAAGTAGTACTTGTAATGAGTCAAACAAACAATCTCCAACATTGTATGTAAACGTGCTTAATCTACAAAGTCCCTCATTTTTAAGTGCATTGTCAATGTTGAATATTTGGGGTTGCTTTGCAAATTGGTAGGTCTCAACGTCTATCATTTTTTTTTTGGGTATCTTGATGTGTTTGAGGCCAAAAGAGGTTGTCTACTTGTGGTATTCAAAGCTATTATCTAGATTACCAAGGTTGTATGGCCAATGTATAGTTTTTTCCTACCGTACCTATTTTTTTTTATTGTGTCACCTTAGTATGCTACAAGTCCTCTATGTACATGCAACTATTGCAATGATGTTTAACTTTGAAATGCATATAGTATTAAATGCATAGTAATCGTTGAATGCATTATATGCAATTGTAGTACAAAAAAACATAGCAACTAAATGTTTTTCCATAAAGACTACTTGAAGAGACATCTATTTTTATATGACGAAATATAAACATGCTCTAGAACTTTTTGTAAGACAATAATTTCTATGTACATTGGGAAATGAAATTGACTATTTGCATAAGTTTATGTTACATATCATATAGAGAACAATGTTTTTTGAAGTGGGAAGAAAGGAAAGGATTGATTCTCCAATCTGACCTTGTAGTTTATTGTTGAATGGTTCAGTATACTTGCACTGTTGTAGATATTTGTCTCCCACTGTGATTGGATGTACTAATTCCTGTTACATTGACAAATTAGACAAATGAGTACAGTGGATGACATATACTATGCAAGTCATAAACATTAAATAGTATTGTCATGTAGCTTTGTTTGCATGCAACACACAATCAACAAGAATACTTTTTGCTCACATTTCCAATCTTAGTCTATGATCTTTAAATGTTTCTTTTAATTTCTTTAGTTTGCATTTGGCAACATATTTCTCATATTAAGTGGATACATTTGGGCTGTATTATAAGAATTTTTGATAAAATTTAAGCTCTAATAAGTGTCGAAAGAAAATTTTTTATTCGTGTGAGTAGCTCTATAAATCATTTTTTGTTTAAGAAAAATAGAGGAATAGGAAGGCATAGATTGATTAAATAGAAAATGGAATATTAAAACTGATGGCTGGGGGTACAAAGTCCGTCAATGCATAGTTAATGCATTAAATGGCATCTAGCTAGAGGAGAACTTGTTGGAACTGCGAGGTGGCTATGTGCGGTCAGTGTACTTTGTTTATTTAATATAGATTAAAATCCAACAAATTGTTGTGGATATCTTTGCTTTGTTAATTATAGGTACAATTTAAGCAAAAATCCAATTGGTCCAATGCATTTAATGCCAAGGTATTTGATGCAATTGTGATGAGAAAACATAAAACTTCATGTAATGGAATTTACTGCATTGTGTAGACATTTACATCAAAGCTTTTGCAATTTGCTTGGAATGGGAAAATAAAAAAATTGAAATCTATCTATGTCACCTTAATTCTTGAAATTATTTTTGAAAAGTGAATTAGAGAGCTTCACTCACCATTAGAAAAACAAGTAAATAATAATGTGTAAATACGAAAAATATGTTGTTAAATGCAAAGTATAGATATAGAATCTTATATATTTAAATTACATAGTGTGATTGGCTAAATGAGCAAAAAAGATTGTTATTCAAGTTGTTTTGCATGCAAAGAAAACTATAGAAGGATTTTGTTTCACCTTTATGAGTTACACAATACGTCATTCACTGTACCCATGTACAATGTCAGATTTTCAAATTAACTTTCTAGTTTTCCTGCAATGCAATAAGAATAATCCTATGCACACTTTTAGATTCACCAAACCTATGCATGGAGGTTTCAAGTGCGAGAGCTTTCATTGTGTATTTGCTATCTTGTAACAGAAAAGCAAAAACGTAAAATGCATGTAAAGCAATTTGCACAAAAAGGACTTGTTGCACGTGTAGTTAGCCTACTCAACAAAACAGGCTTAAATGCATATAGGTGGAAACCATTATACCTAAAAGAGAGGCTTATCACTTTATAAGTTATTTGAAACTGTAAACTGAGTTTCTAAGTAGCATTATACTAGCATATTGTATTCTATGGATATTGCACACAGGCAGAATAATTAGTTAACATATAAGTGAGGGTAGCATAGAAAACAGTTGTTTTCATAAGTGTTGAAGGAAAATTATATCTATAGATGTTGGTATATGCTGAGACTTCAAAATAGTGATTTACGATGTGACTTGTTCTATTTTGAAAGACAAGTTACTATTGCAATTGTTCGATATGCATTTGGCATGCAGCATCGGCTAATCACATGCTATTGTTTTAAGATATTACTTTCTATTTCTATAGTCTGAATTTGAAATTAGCATTTATCTCTTTTTCTATTCATGCAAGTAGCTCTATAAATCATTTTTGTTTAAGAAAATTAGGAATATAGGATGACAAAATGAAAATATGTTGCAAAACTTTATGTAATGCCTATATAGAAGAATTTTCATTGCACTTCAAGGAAAGCAGAAAGTTAATTTGTAAAGCTGACCTTGCACTTTGCTATTAAATGATTGAGCACAGTTGTAGCAATGTGGATCTTTGTCTCCTACTGCAATCACAAGTATTTATTCCTGGTACGAGGAAAAATTTGACAAATGAGCACAGTGAAAAACATATACTATTTTATTTATAATCACGGAAAATTATTCTTGTGTAATTTTTTCTACATGTAAATCAAGTTTAATTGGAATCTTTTTTGCTCATCTACTTCATCACAGTGTAATTTTAGAATTTTTTTGTGTTTTGTCACCAAAATTCTGCAAAAATATGTTGGCATAATACACACATTGTGAGAGCTTCACAACAACCATTGGAATCTTGCAACAACATCCATCAACTTCTAGGCAATTTGCACCGATTCATTTAAACAATGCATCATAGCTTGTTATGCCTTTATGTACAATTTTTTTGTCATGCTTTATCTATTCTGACAATCACAATTGTGATGATTTATATGGGCCCATGAGACCAACAAGATCTCTTAGACCTTTGTCAAAATAAGTCAGCAAGCTTTTTCTGATTCATCCGTAGTTTTATGTACATTTTACTTTAATTCATGTATCAATTACCATGACTTTAAGCGAACAAAGTGCCTGCTTAAAAACATGCAGTTTAAACTATGTTTTTCTACAGCTAAAGACTTGAAAACTTTAGAAAGCAATTTGACAAACATGTAAAGAACTGAATAGTTGCAGGTTTACATTTGGTATGGCTTCATTTAGACAAGAAGCACTTTTCAAAGCAGTAGTATTACACCATAGCTGACAATAGACAACTGAAGTCTTGTACACCCATTCTAGCAGATTTTGAGAACAAATTGAGTATGGTGGTTTACAATCAGAACTTTGGGACTGCAGGATACTTTGGAGGTCTGGTTTGAGAAGATTAGGATCTCATTCAACACAGAGAGGCATCGATTGCACAATACTCTCAAAAACAATACGAGAGAATTTAATTGCTATTAACAGGTATGCTAGCACTTTGATGGATTTTTGCTATATGCATGTGGTAGTTTTGTGACTGTTAATTAAGTCACTTTTTCCTTTTTTCTATGGTTTGCGTTTACATTCATTGATTTTTCTCTTAGTTTAATAAATATATATATTTAGGCATAAATACAATTACAACAAAGTATCTGACATCCCAACTATGTTTAGAATGTATTTATTTATCTGTTGATAAATTGTTGATGTCTGATTTAGCAGAATTGATGTCCATGGTCACCTTATTAAGAATCTGTATATAGGAGATTGAAAATATTGAGGAAATAAGAATGCAAAGGATTTTGGGGGTTTTCAAATTTAAGGATTTTAGATTTTTGTTTTTCACTTTGAGACTCAAAGCTGAAAAGATTTCAGATGGCAAAGGCACAAAAGAATGCAATCTTTTTTGGAGAGTATTTTCAATGGGGAGCTTGTAAGCTTATGAGAAGCCACACCTAAAGCATACCAATGAGGTAATGGGGAATAAATCTAAAATTACCATCTTGGTAATGTCATTTGAAGGAATGCCCTGAAATTCTCAGCCATTTTAGGCACCAGATTGCTGTAGAGCTGCACCACCCTATTTTTTAGGGTTTGGTTTTGTTAGGATTTGAAAAGTTATGGTTTAAAATTCTATGATTTGATTTTTCCTGGCCCAAACCTGTGAGTCTATGATTAATGCAGAATTTTGAAGTACTTTGAAGTTGTTAATTCTGGTTTACACTATTCTAATATTGTAAGGTTTTCTAAATTATTCTTATTCTATACTTCATCTGGTTTAAGAGTGACAAATTTTTTTACTTAAACTATTATTTTTTAATTATACTCTTTAAAAATTAAATGCATGAAAATAAAAGCATTTCCAAACTGAACCCTAGCAAGGATCAACAATAAGATATATTTGAAGCCTTCATATACCTGTTGATATGCTGATTATCTAATCCACAAGGAAAGCCTTAATCTTGATCCTACAACTAGGGAGTTTTGTCAACATTGACTGAAACAAGGGACTCTATATGTTTAAATAAATCTTAGTCAGCTCAAACTTGTCTGATTTATCTTTAGTGGTTGACAAGATCATTTCTTTGCTGCTTAAGATTCTGCTGCATACATCTTTTTTTATCTAATGAAACCAGTGAAACTCATTGCTTATTTTTTGAATTCCATCAGAAGACTTTTGAAGAAAAGATGTTTATTGACATGTTCTGTTGTAGCCTCTCTGCACCTACTGTTGAGTAAAGGCTCCTAAATTTTCTTAGCAACACCCACTGAGAAAAATTAGGTACCCACTCGCAATTGGGCTATAGTCTTATCCAACTGCCATTATCAGCTTAATAAACCCATAAAAGAGAAAAATTAAGTAGAGCTCTCAAAGAAACCCATAAAAAGAGAAAAATTAAAAAGAGATCTCAAAGAAACCCATCATTCAGGTATAGCAAAAATTAGTTTTACACATCATTTGGCACAACATTAAGAGTAATTGATATCATTTTTAGAATTTCTCACCATACATTAAGAGATATTAAAAAATGAATTTCAAAACCAACAAAGTATTGTAGAATTTCCATGATCATTACATAGTTTTTTAGTTGGTAAAACGAAGAGCAAACTCTGCCTCCATTTATCTTTCCTGCCTGGGAGGAGTTTATTAACACATTTTCTAACAAGCAACTATCATTAAGAATACTACACTAGTTTTTATTAGGATTAAAAAAAATCCAGCTCATTAGGAAGATGACAAGGATTGATGAGAGATGACTAAAAATGGTAGAAATAGGAGCTGATTGTGGCTACCTAGGGCATGACAATGACAACTACATTTACCCAAAATTTCCAACCTTTTACAAGCTATTTGAGCGCGTATTTATAGAGGGGAAAGGTGCTATGAAGGGATAATCTTGAGAGAGACGAAATGAAATGTTTGGGGAAGAGAAAATAAGGAGACAAGGTCATTTGGTGCTTGAATTTCCCATTCACATGATTTTGACAAAACCACCAGTTTTCAGCAGGGAGTGATTTCAAAACTACCATGCTGATTGGAAAATTGCTGCAGCAATTACGGTATCACAGGAGCAGTTTTGTAACCAGCACCTAAATAAAACTGGCAGTTCACCTAGCTCAAGGAAATGCCAGCAAGAAAAAACCCAAAAAGAGGGAAAAGACACTAAGGAGCTAAATGGGCTATGAAGCATGTCAGAAGATATATAGGAGAGTTGTGCTGGTTGCCGCTTTTCCGGCCACTTAGGCTTTTTAGGGTATTGTTCATCATTGGACTCAATATTGGCCCATGCTTTTTTTGTATTTATTGTGATAGTCTCCCACTGCCTAAAACTTGGTGCTATTATGAACAAACAGATGAATCATTTATCACTAACATGAGGTTCTGTTTGAGGTTAATTGCAGAGGGTAAATGTTTTCCTATTTCAAGTTAAAGTTGATCTATTGAAGAATTCTGCTAATAAAATGGTTTGTCCAAAGTTGAACAGAGCTTCAACAATATTACAAGTTTCAACTATGTGTAGATTCAGAACCGAACTATAATCCAGACAATGAGTTTCATTTCATTAGCTTGAATACAGAAAACTCAGAGAACATACGAGAGACTTACAAAATATATTCATTGTCAGAAGAAGAAAAAATTGACAAGCACAACAGTAAAATGTTAAATAAATATTCAATTTCATTTTAAATTTCATTATTTAATTTAGGACTGGTGAATTCTAGCTGGGTTGTGGGGAAAATTAAAATTCTTCATCCAGTCATAGACACCAGTAGAGAAAGACCGTCTCAGTATTACAACTAATTATCAGAGCAATCACTCTGGTCCCTTAAATGGTGAAAAAACCTATAACCTCACCTCTACGCAACCAGTAAAGCCTGACACAAAGTCTATCCTACCTAATTGGACATACCCAACAGGCACCAAAAGGTACAGAAATAAATAAATAAGCTTTCACCACTATCACTCCAGAAAACTGTCACCTGCAATACAAATAATGCAGAAAATTTTTACTTTATCAAATTCTCCTGCATTACCTATACTTCAACTCACGCATTGCACAAGTCTAGAACTCAAGTCTGCAATTCCCAACACAACCAGAAATTACTTAACTGACACTGTTAAATCATCAAACACAAAACTAGCACTGCTGAAAATTCTAACGTCTACCCAACCCCAACCCACTTTACACCTACACAACACTAGTATTTTTAAACACGCATCATATTTCAACTACGTGCATACCCTCCACTAGTATTCTTAAACATTTGAAGGACATTTTTTTTTTACACAATGTGCAACACTCATCTTTGAAATCAAATTCAATATGCGAAAAAATGTTTTAGAATCCTTACCCAACACGCAGGTGGGTTGTTCCACTAGTGCACTTGCAATGTTCCTGCTTTAACACCACGACCACAACCCTAATAGCACCTGAAATTGTCGCCCTTTTTGTGTTTAGTTCTGTAGCGAGAGAAAACCCAAATTTGATAAAGAAAATAAGCTGGACATAGGCAATTCATTACAACGGATGTCAGGCATTTTATTGATATTAATGATTTTATTACAAGCCGCCACCCAGTATTGCGATTTAGTCAGGACAGTAAATGAAAGAGTACGAAATGCCTCCATCTCCAAGAGAAAATGCCTTCGTATGCCTGCCAACAAGGAATGAAATAAGACATTAAATTGAATCCTTAAATGCGCAAATCCACCACTCCAGATATGCCGAGATTTTTATATTATATTAAGTACCATTTCTATCCAAGAGCAATTAAATTAAATATTTATGACATCATTTAAAATTAAATAAAAATGATTTTCCTCCTTACTGTTTGTAATATAAATCAATAGGAAGAAAGAAAAATAGCATTTTAATAATAACTTAAAATATAAATTAAATTTAAACTATAAAACTTTTGTGCAAAAAAATTTAATTCTTTATTATGATTGGTTGCATTAATTTTGAAAATAGAATCCAATGGATGCAATAGTAACCTGCCTATGGAGGAACTAATAATAACCATAATAAATTTCCATTTAATTTGAAAGTAAAATGGGTAGACTATGTTTATGCTTTTGCAGTGTATCAAACAAGTAAACGCAATTATTTCAAAACAAACAACCGTTGAAACGTATAAATTTATTGAGCTATGGTTGTCCAAGACTTGTGCAGGGTGCAGCTACAGTGGCTAGCCGAGGGTGGAGACCGAAAGAATCATCACTGGGGCGTTCGGTTCTGTAGCTGTCCCTGTTGCTTGGCAAAAGAACAGTAAAAAATTTAAAGGTAGGGTTTCTTTTGTCAATAGAATTGGTGGATGAGGAATAGCAGGTGTATTTTTCGCAATGCTTTGCGCTTAGACAATTTATTAAATACAGCTCACTTCGTGCCCGAGCCCATGTCTATGTTTAATGCCATTTTTCTTTGCTCCTCAGCGAATGATAACTGTGTCTGTTCCTCAGTAAAATGCAGGTCCCGATAAATCCATGGTTTTGAATTAGGGTTTTCCAAGACAAAAGTGCTGGCAGTGGATGGCAATGCTTGCAGGTGTGGAGGAAATTGGAACGTTTTGTTAAAGTAAAACAAACACGTTTTTATCAGGGTTGGGAATTGAATAATTACTGTTATTTCTGTATGTCGAGAAAATTAAAGGTTTTTATGAGTGCTGATCAATAGCTCATGATTTTTCTTTTTATTTTGATTCTCCCAGCACTGCTGCATCTACGGCAGTGGCTGCAAGTTATTTTTGTTTCGTTTGTGGGCATAGTTTGTCTTACTTTTACAAAGTATTTTTTTTGGTAATAATATATCATTTTTTTGAATAAATATTTAGGATCTTGACAGTATGTGAGGATAATATGAGCCGCAATAATTCTTGTTCTGGTTCTAGAAAATGCTGTATGCAAATTGTAATGTCTTTAAGGATAATTTGTATTAATTGAAGTCTTCTTCTGTTTGATTTGAACTTTTTGAGTGTTTACTCAATCCGTGGAGACCTCAGAAGTTTGCAAGTGGCAAATTTGAACTACTTAAAAAAACTGAAAAGTTAAAGAGAATTAAATTAGTTGAGATACTACTTTATTTTATCTTGCATGATTACCTTTATACATCTAAATGTCGTAGATTTATTAAAGCACTTCGTTATAATAACAATAAGATGCTTGAGAGGGTGACAAAAGTTTTCTTCAAATCCTTGAGCAAATCAATACACGAAGAGAGAGTTAGCTGAACAACAAAGAGTTCCAAGTGTCCAGCTAAAAATGTATTTTCCTGTGTCAAAGTCATATTATACAAGTATTGCAAGTAAAACACAATGCTGATTCTTGTAGAAACTCAATAATTGGATTGACCACATTTGTGTTTACATTTGGTGCAGTAACATCTGGATTAAGGCATGAATCGTTTGGGATTGCATAACTCTAGAATTAATTGTATCTCAGAGCTTCGATATCAACTTAATTGGGGAAGAATGGTGGGCAATTTTTTAGTTTTTTGCAATATGTCTTTGCACATTAGAATGAATCCTAGAAAACAGTATATGTAGCAAAGAATTAATGCAGACTATGAAAACAATTTCTCTGCTAATGTCCTATTACATTTCTTTTAACAATTCTTTTCATGCCATGTCACCAATTTTATATTTTCAGGTTGAATTAGACATTTTCCAGATGTGATAGAGCATATTATAGGCTACTTGCAGATGTTTTTATGTATCAATCTATGTTGTTTTATATGAGAAATTGTTTGAAAAGTATGCATCCAACAAGCAATCTTTGCAAAATCAATTCCAATAGAAAAAACTGCTTTGGAAGCACAGAGATAAAAGTTCACGTGAGTGTGTTTTTGTTGTCTCAGATTTAGCATGGTCAATCAAATTTCAAAAGCCTCTATGAATTTCTTAAGACATGCAACTACTTGGAAACCTTGCAGTGTAAAGCATCTCTGTACCTGCACAGGTGAATATCAAGACCTTCAGTCCCAGATTTTTTTTTGAAGCATTATACAAGCACAAACCACACAGACCAACTGCTATGTTATTTATGGTAGCTGTCGGATGGTTTGACAATACTAGAAATGAAGTAGGAGAATGCTAACCTTGGAAACTATCAGCCATTTTAGCAGGGGTTGCTGTTGGTTTTCCAAGTCCATTGATCAATGTTGGTGTGAATGGGGTATATCCACCTAATTGATTTCTCTTTTAGGTCCTTTTCACATCTAGCTAACTTAATTAACTTAGGGCATTTACTTTCTAGGTCTCAAGTTGTATAATCTTATGTTGTCCTAAGTTGTCTCTTTTGAAGCCAGAGCACGATTTGGCACCAATCTGCAGAAGTTGGCATAATATAGAACAACTTTGGCATCTTCTCTGTGTATATCCAGTTGCCAAATGTAATCTGCAGCAAGAGCACAATAGTTACATTCATGTTCAGTTTTAGATTAGCAACATTTTTTTATTAGTGTCCAACTCAAATTACCTTATTTTAACATCAGTCCTCACCATGCATGCACTACCAGAAAAAATTCTAACCATGCATGCCTATAACATGCTTGTAACTCTTAAATGCGGCAAGAAAATTGGTTTACTAAAATAATTAAAAATAATAAAAACCAACTTCTGCATTCTTCTGTATAAACATTAGTATTTGCCAGGTTTATTGAAGTCAAAACTTGTAATCGAATATGGATTTATAGTGAAAGTATTTTTTTGGTATATATCTTTATCTGTTATTATTCTGTTTTAGATTAGAGCCTGGTACGATAATAATATTGGTCAAAGGCTTCTGTGGTGCCACTTGAACAACACTGGATTTCTTTCTTAACACTATGTCTTGCATATAGAACTGCAAATGGCTCAGCATCTGATTGACATTATCACAATTTACATGCTCTGCATTTACACTTTGATGACAAATCACAAGCACCATCATCAAGACATCCAATGTTTAAGGGTTTATTCATGATAAGCTATAAGCCTATAACCAAAATTAGTAGATGAACAAAGGACCATAAAGAAGCAATTGCATGTATATATGTGTGAGTGGGGAATGTAGTTTAGTTGATCTTTATAGCAGCTGGGGGATGAAATTTTCATGACAAAATAAAGGAAAGATGTGGTAAGGATCTTGAATACATGTATGTTTTTTTTGTGCTTACCAATGTCTTTGTTTTCTAAAGGGAGTTTTTAATCAGGCCTTTCGATAAAATGATCATTGTTTCTTCTTGACAACATTTGCTCACCTAAACCTTAAATGTGGATTGAAAATTTTCCAACCGGCCCATACAATGTCAATGAAATTAGTTGGGTAAACTATACGCCTGTACATTCTCAGTTTTTCCGGGACTGGGGTACACATGATATGGGAATGTGGTTTCAGGGACAGCAAAAGTTTCCTGAATATTGGGAATGGTGGGGATACAACTATTAAAATAACTTAAACAAACTAAAAACAGCTGAAATTTCAAATTTCCGTTCTCCTCGTTTAGCTTTTCAACTATGTTGACTGTTTGGGTTCAAGATTTGGGATTGTTTGTTCACCTATTAATTGTCGGAGTTTGGTACAGCTGGGTTAGATAGAACATAGAAGCATAAATCTGCAAAAAATCGCAAAAATCGCGATTTTTAAAAAATCGTGGGGGTTCCCGATTTTTCCCCCCTGAAAATCACGATTTTTTCAGTTGAGTTGACCGCACAAAAAATCGTTGAAAATCGGGAAAAAATCAGGTTTAAATCGCGAAAAAATCGGGAAAAAAACGTCAAAAAATCGAGAACCCTAAAAAGCGCGAAAAAAAACCCTAAAAAACGTGATAAATCTATTTTTTTGGCCGCCATAAACAGAGTTGCAGGATACGTCACCCTCCCTCCTCTAATACGCGTAAAATCTAATAAAAATTGACCGGAATCTTAAAATAAAACTGCCGTAAAATCTAAATTTGGGTAGTTAAAATTGATTTTTTTTGAAAAAAAAGAAAATAAAAACTCTCGCTGGGAGAATCCGTACAGCGTTCCCAGTTTTTCGCGAGTCTTTCCCTGCTACCAGTGTGACGCGACTTCATCAGGTATGCTTGTTCACTGTTAATTTTTTGTTTCAATGGTCTTTTCTTTTCTGGCATATCGTGCGACTGCAGAATGTTGTAAAAAATCATTTCCCTAAAACTTTAAAAACTTTTTATTTCCGTAAAGGTTTTAAATTTTTTCATTTCCGTAAAGGTTTTAAATTTTTTTATTTCCTTAAGTTTGCAATGGTTTTTCCCCTTTCGATTCATATTATTTAAAATCTTTATTTTCCTATATTACACGATTTTAAACTTTTCGGCAAAATTTTAATGATATTTTTTATTTTTTTAATATCGATTTAGTTTACATTGTAAAATATCATTTGATTATTCTATTTTAAGTTTCTTTAAAATAAAATATCTTTTAAATTAAAAAATATATAATTATATTGAATACTTGTAAAAGTTAATTTAAATTTTTTATTTAAATATTTAAATATTCTATTTTAATTATTTTACAAAAATTGATTTAACTTTATTATCTATTAAAAAATAAACTTAATTTTTTTATATAAATATAAATATTTTATTTTTAAAAATAAAAAAGTAGAACATTTATATTTATATAACAAAAATTATTATTTTTGTTATATAAATATAAATATTCTACTTTAAAAAATAAAAATAAGAATATTTAGATTTATATAAAAAATTTAAATTAGTTTTTGAAAATTATTAATGTATAACTATCAAATTTTTTCCCGATTTTTTCACGATTTTTTCCCGATTTTTTCCCGATTTTTCAAAAATCCTGATATTTTGGTTTGCCGATTTTTTCCCCAAACGATTTATGCTGCTATGAGATAGAACTCTCTCTATATATAAACCCATAATTTGCACAAAATTGATCATAGAATTGAGAACACAACTGATAATGATAATTAATAATGCAATGTCAGTTGTTGAATTGTAAATGTTAAAGATAAATCAAAATGGTTTGTATCATACTAGCATATTTTTTAAATAAAAAGAGAGGCTTTATTTAATCAGCAAAATATTACAAATAAATATAATAATTGAATAACAAAAGTAACAAAGAGGCTATGCCAAGAACGATCTAGCAAAGCCACAAAAGGTGTCAGGATCTGTTAGAGGAAAAAACAATCCCCAAGTTTGAAAATGTCTGACATAGGCTGAATGTGGATAGAGATGTATGCCTTCATTGGCCATTTGCTAGGCAAGAGAGTTCAAGTTTCTAGAAATATGCTGCCAACTGATCTGGTCAAAGTCTTGTATGATCTTTGAAGCCTTATTTTGCAAAAGATGTGGGAAAATCCAATTACATGCTTTCCTGAAAGGCACTAGATTGTCAATTTGGAATCTCCATAAACAGTAAGGTTCTTGGATTTTTTCTTGGTTGCAAGAAAACGACCAAACTTGCAGTTTGTGAGTTCAGCATTATTGTTGGAGGCCTGTTTGAGATTTATGCAGAAGTCTAAAATCATATGTTGAGGATTGGACAAAGCATACCACCATCAGTCGCTATGCCAGGATTAGCTTTTGAGGCACCACAAAAAATTAGCACTGGATAATTAAAATAGATTTCCAGAGTGAGACAGGAAGTCAGGGCTGTGTTAATGAAACTGAATATCCCCAATGGGGATCTGCCCTAAAATTTTGATTTTGATTTCTGCTCAAACCCTAATTCTGATTTCTGATTTCAAACAAAATAACACAGTGAACATATAGGTGCCCAAACATGACAAATAAACATGCCAAATGATGCTACCAATTGATATTCATATCAAACATGAAATCCACCATGAAAAACACAAGATAGGGCATCCGAATGCAACATATAGGTCTGATTTTCTGTAGATAACTTCTGTTACAAAACTGAATATTCTGGACTGATTTTACAAGGAACTCAAGGGCTCAAACATGCCAAACATATGCCCAAATTTCTGCTCTACAAATCAGATCTGAAACTATGATTATGTATACTAAATATATGCAAAATAGTCTCCAAATATTAAACCCTAGATGGACGAAATTCCTCCTTGGTAAGTGCTTAGGGTTTGCTGCTCCAAATATGCTCCAAATAATGCAAAATCACCCTCCAAAGGCGGGTGCTCAGGTCTGCTCCAAGTGGTGCTCCAAATTAGGGCAAAACCCTAATGCAATCTGCTCACAAAATGCCACAATGATGCTGCTCCAAATCTGATCTTCAAATATGGTTATGCAATGATTCTCCAAACCTCCAATTGTCTCCAATGAAGTGCAAATAGAACTCTGTTATGAGTCCTCCTCAAGATGAGCTAGGTTTTCATCCAACTCACCATATTCACAAGGGTTTTTGTCCTTGGAATAAAGCCCGACTAAAGTTGCAACCAAAGAGAAGAATTTCCAAAATGAAAAAATGATATGAATGGATGCCAAATGACTTGCACTTTACTTTCTTTTATAGCCCTCCCAAAATAACCTTAACAAGGCCGATCTCCTTTATTTTATTTATTTATATTTTTTATATTTTATATTTTATATTTTAATATTTTAATATCTTAATTTTATTTATTTATTTAAAATATTATTATTATATTTAATTAAAATATGGAAACTAGTGTTCAAAAACACTTTTTCCCACCCTTGCAAAATTTGAATTTCAAATCAAATTGGGGACATGATAGAAACTCAAAAGGTTCCATTCCATTATTGAGGAAATGGAGCTCAGCATTGGATAGCACATTCATATTTTGTTTTTACTTGAAGTGGGCCTTAACATTTTCCCCCATAGCTAGTTGGATTTTGTAGATCAGAGTGTTCTTTGTAGTGGCCATATTTAAAAAAAATCTTTTTTTCTTGTCAATCCAAATAAACCACATACAAAAGAAAGATAAGGAAGACCATCAAATTTTTATGAGAGGGTTACCTCTAAGTGGGTTGAATCGATAAAAGTTCCATTGCTTGGTGCAGATTTGAAGGCTCAATTTGTTTCAAAAGGAGACCCCAAAATAGAGAGAGAAATCCAAATGGAGAAGGCCTCTTTGTAGTCAAAAAGGTGAGATTGGGATTCACAAGCTTTGAAAACATTTGAAGCAGGTATATGGTTCCATTATACCCCTCTTAATGAGATTTTCACCAACAAGAATCTTGTTTAGCCAGACAAGCCATTGATTTTTTTTACTTTGGGAGTAACGTTGAAGTTCCATATGCTATGCAAATAGGGGCCAAGAGGTTCTCCAGCAAGGAGAGAATGAGCGCTAGCCTTGACTGAATACTATTAGCAACCTAAAGAGCTGATTTCACCTTAAATCAAATTGTCAACACCATGATGAGGATTAGTAGGAAGGATACCCAAAAATTTCTTTCTGATTAGCACCCATTCGTTTGGAAGTTCCTCAGAAAGACCATCGAGGCGAGACCATTTAGGTAGATTTGCCTCCCACTCAATGAGGTGATCAAATATTTCCACCCCAAGCTGCTTCATGGGTGAAAGAATGCCGCTTGGCATGAGAGAGCATAAAAGTTTATGGCCTAGAATTGGATCCTCCCAATATTTGATGCTATGGCTGTTTCTTGGGTCCATGAAGTATTATTCTTTATCAAATCTATAGCTCTAACAATTTGGTGCTAGATTTTAGAGACACTGGGCTTTTGAAGGATGGAATTGAGCAAGTACATGCCATCTTTACCATTGCCATATTTAAGAACAAGAATATGCTTCCAAAGAGTTGGAGGATTGAGGAGAGCCCAAACAAGCTTAGCTCCCAGAGTGGTGCTCATAACAAGCATAGATTTGATTGGACCTCTTTGCTGTTCTTCTTTAGAGATTCTATGGCAGCCAACAAGGTGAAATTTTTCTCTTGTGGTTTTGCTAAACCCTTTGCCATAAGAAGTCTTTAGTATTTTTTTTTGTTTAAAGCATGTAAAATGGAGATGGGGGCATGCTAAATTATGAGCTGGTAGATGAGAATGTTAGTGATGATTGATTTAATTAAAACCAATTGGTCTATGAGACTTAGCTACCTATTGCTGAAACATTGAATGCACTTGATAATTTTCTGCAAAACATTGAGCTATTAACCAAAGCTCTTCAGTTTGAAGCTCATATGAACACCTAAATACTTAAATAGGCCAGCACCATCATGCACAAATTGAAGAATCCGAGAAAAACTTTGGTTTTCATTAGTAGAGGTGTCAAAGGTGTAAAATGCATTTGTTGGCATTAATGGCAGCTCCTAAATCAAATGAAAAAAATGTTAAGACAACTCTTTAACCTTTTTTCATTCATCCTGGTAGCTTCCCCTAACAAGATGGCATCATCAACAAATTGGGCACGAGTAATCTCTAACCCCATCAACAATCTCAGTTCCAATAATTTTTAAAGCTCTCCTTTCAGTTGAGAGGGACCTGTCCAAAGCTTCAACTAAGATAATATAAAGGTAGGGAGAGAGAGGGTAGCCTTGATATAAACCTTCATTAACCTATCACCAAGGCCAAATTAAGCCCATTGAGACGACAAGGCCTTCATGGCACATGCCATTTTTCATGATTTTATTGATTTTAATCAAGCTCCAAATTCTTTAAAAAATGCATGTTTAGGTTTAGTTACGTTTTTTCAAAAATGCAATTTTTGGCTAGGGCCAAACCTATGTTGGACTTTGACTGGGATTAGAACTAGGCATGGATTGGTTGATTGCAGTGCATGAGACCACAATTTATAGAGCCATTTTATCTTGCAATCTGCATTCCTTCTGTGTGTATCTATATTTTGCGTATGTGTTCACTCACAGTTTCAGAATTCTGCAGTTTATAGCATATGGGTCTCTATGGTTTACACTCTGCACTAAGTTCCCATTTTGGGACAAGTCAGGAGGATGATGGAACAGGTTGTTGCGTTTTTATTTTTTTTAGGTTGTTGCATTTTGCTATGCATCTGCCAATTGCATATGAAACTCTGTGTTGTTAACAACAAGCACATTTTGTGCATGTACAGCAGTGATTGCAGCTCATAAAATCATTGAGGAGCTCCTTTGCAAATCCTCAGATTCTCATCCAGATTATTACCTATTGATGGCTTTTGGTTGAACTTAGGTTCAATGGTTCCTGTTTAATGTCCCCAATTAGTTAATTTTGTAGTATTCTGATTTTTGTGTATTCTTTGGGAATTTTCAATTTCGAGTTAAATATTGTCCCAACAACGAACTCTATATTAAATGCAAGGCTTATCACACAAAATTGCAAGGCTTATCACACAAAATTGCAAGGCTGATCACACAATAGGTTACTGTAATTTCTTGTATCAATTCAAGTTTATTGACAGCTATCATAGCTTTTGGTTGAACTGAGCTTCAATGGTTCCTGTGTAATGTCCTTAATTAGTTATTTTTGTAGCATTCTGATTTTTGTGCATTCTTTGGGATTTTTGAGTCAAATATTGACCCAACAACTAACTGTATATTAATTGCAAGGCTGATCACACAATAGGTTACTGCAATTTCTTGTATCAATTCAAGTTTATCGATAGCTATCATAAACTCCTCATACTGAAAATCTATCAAATTCAGAGTAGAAACTTAATGATATATTGCTGCTGGCAGTGTCTGACAGACATACATTTAGAATACAACTTATGAATCCTAAACTATCAATTTACCCACCGAAAATAAATATAGTCTGATTATGCAGAATGATAATACAAATTCAGAACTTTTACATAAATAAACCCACTCACAAGTTGCTTGAAAGTGCTGATACAACAGAATGCATTGAGTTATGACAAATCTGCAACTTGTACAACTGCTGCTTGCTGCTATGACTTTATATGGATTCTCTCAACTATGAACAGGAGATGCACGATGATAGTATAAGCTGTCCCAGTGAATCACAAAGTCTGCAACAACATCAATAAGGTTTGGACTGCATAAATCTGCCAACCAGATCTGTACAGACTCTTCTTGGGGTTTGGCGCTCAGTAAGAATGCAGTGATCGGCTCCCTAGTTGGAGCAGCTCTAAAAATGTCCACTGATATTTATAGTGAACCTTCCTTGTATGTGGCGCTCAGATCCAGCCTCAAATGTTGGTAATCAGCCTCTAAAAGAACACAAGAAAATACTTGAAATTTCCAGTCGCAGGTTTGGCTGATAAAGTGCCCTAAATGTCTGAATTCTACTTTGTCAATGTAGCACTCAGCTAGTGTAACTCTGATCCAACTCCAAATGATGTCCAAAATCTATAAAATAAAATAAATTCTGAAACTCAATATATAAATCCTCAAATATGTGTTGCTGTTGTAGATGAAATGATGATTTTTGCTTGCATATACACTGTAGCAACACTAGCAGATTGAGAAAATCTCCAAATCCTTTACAAACCAGGACAGTTGTGATTCCCGGATGGAATCATCCAAGATTGGAAGCAAGGGTTTTTACGTTTGATCCCAAATGTGGAATTTAAGAGAGTTTTTGTCCTCTCAAACCTCAATCAAACCAAGGGTTTTTGTCCCTGGATGCCCTAGATTGAACAAACTGCCCAAATCTGAAAACTGGATGCAAATGATAACTTGAATGATTTCCAAATGAAGAAAGGCACCTCCTTGATATACCTTTTCAAATTGGGCCCTTGGGTCTTAAATTTCCCTCCAAGTATTTAAAAATACTTTTAATTTTTCTATATTTTTAAATACTTTTATTTTTATACTAGTGTTTAAAAACACCTTTTATTTTAATTATAATAATATTATTAAGTTGCCCTTAAACTTAGAGATTATTGGGCCCAATTTAAATAATATTGTTATTTATTAATTATCTTAATTCAAATAAAGGGACTTGATATCCTGGCCCCCTATTGTTTTTGAATCAGCTGCAGTAGCTTTCATTGGGAAGCCCATAAAATTTCAGAAGTCAAGAGATCCATGATGGTAATAGTCTGAGTCCATCAGTGAGGCCTTGAAAATTGTAGATTAACGCTCTCCAATCTACTAAGGACTTCTGGTTTCTCACCCATGGAAGCCCCTAATGAACAGATGTGCCTGGTACTGTTCTACTGTTAAGTCATCTGAGAAATTGGAACTAATCAGTGCAAGCAGTACTAGCTACTAGCTTTGTAGAGGAGAAACCCCAGAGAATGTTTTTCTATTTCATCATGTATGCTGATTTACTGTCATCAACTACGTTGTTTAGTGGCAAGAAATCAGAGAGTAAAAGTTCCAAATCCATATAACAAAAAGACTGAAAAGTTCCCATTCATTATTCCATAGTCAAATTTCCTCAAATTGCTGATATAGATAATCTGATATAATCTAAGTCTTGGGTATTGAAACAATTCATGTGCTCTGTACAATGCTGCATAGTTGTAGTTGTTGTGCACCTAGAGTATGCAAGCACAGGTTGCTGAGTTACTGTTCTCCTGCTGAATGGGATGTTTAAACCCTTGAAGGTTCTTTGAACGCATCTTCTTTTGTGCATAAGATACATTCATTGCATTCACAACTACAACAGATTAAAGAAACTGTTTTTGATTATGGATGGATTTTCTGACCCTGTTACAAAGTTAGCAATTTGGCACATGCCTAGAGGAATCTGGAAAAGGCTGTTCAGAATGGCTTTATGCTTTTCAATAGTATTTGCATGTGTAGCCATGATTGCATTCTATATGACCAAATCTTATTAGTTGCTTATAATTGCAGGTCTGCTGTCTGCTTCTACATTAACCAAACAAGGCAAGCAGCATGTCCAGCATATTAATGCTAACAATTAAATTATAATCTGTGTTCCTGAAAACCATGAATTACAAATAAGGCAAACGAAGGAGAAGAACTGACAATGTCACAAGAGCAAACCCATGCCAATCATATTTTGATGAATCTCTGTACCATAGAAGCATAAATCCTCAAAAAATTGCAAAAATCACAATTTTTAAAAAATCTCTGGCTGAAATGATTTTTTCCCCAAAAAATCGTGATTTAATCAGCTGGATTTTCAACGATGTTCAATGATTTTTAAGGGTTTAAATCATGAAAAAATACCCAACCAACCCATCACAAAACCCTAACCACACGAAATCACTATTTAATCGGTTTTTTTGTTGATTTTTAGCACAAAATTGAGCGCTAGCCACTAGGACATGGTTCACCATCAAAGATTCACTAGATTTCATTAGGTTGCTGAGGCAAATTGCAGGTAGGCAACCTTGAATGGATTTATATTTCTAATAGATGTTAAGGACATTAAAATAGTGACATGTTCTTTGGTATGCTTCTATGTTTGATGTCAAGGATATTAACATGGAATGGTTAAGAGATGTGCTTCTTTTTCTCTATATTCCACACTACTGTCATTTGCCTTAGGCTTGTAGTAATGTTTTCCATGTATATAAATCCAAAGACACAATTTAGTGGGAAATCGTAGACAATATCATAAATACTAAGGCTTCTATCTGTTTTTTTTAACATATCTGATCTTGACCATTCAAAAGAATTTTAACATTTCAATTGTCAACAATAATACCAAGGTGGTTGTTTAGATTATCAAGGTTAGGTTGGGACAAATTTTTTCAGATGCAAACAAAGTGTGATAATTTGGAGCTTCAATTTGACAATGGCCATCAAGTTTTAATGACAAGTAGTTAGGGTAGTGACAGAATAATCAAGTGGAAAGCAAAAGCATATACATAACAATATATAGACATTGTGGAACGGGAAGCAGAATGGTTCCTATTAGAAAGATAAAAATCAGTTTGTAGTGCTGAAAAAAATGAACTGTAGCAATATTTTATATCAAAATGAAGGATTGTTTTTTTTGTATTTAAATTTCCTATATTTTATGCAGGCTTAATGCTCTGTTAATTGGTGAAACTCATTGCTTAAGTGCATTCCCTACACTTGTTAGGGAACTACATTCCATTTAGGATTGTCATATACATGGAGGTTTAGAAGGTCTCCAAGGAGTACAATAGCAATACATGAATTCTTTAGACATGTATAGTGTAGCATTCCATGCATGTTAAATAGGTATTAGGCAAACTAATACATGCCTTGAGAGAAGTCATATCCTAATCTTGTGGGCCCATCTTAATTCCTCCCGAAGCAGGCCTCATATATTTTCTCTTTAACGATCTAGATAGATGTCAACAACAAGTGTCCCATTGAAAGGGAATGTTCCTTGTGCTTTGATTTTCCATTGAAACTTGTACCTATAATCTCTCAAATTCTCAACTCAAATTCCATCAATGTATTTAACTCATCATCCACTTGTATGCAAAATCAAGGAAAATTTACTTGAATAATAATAGCTAAAACTGTGGTTCAAATAGTTGCTCTCTTCTTTTGTACTAGCAAGTCTTGATTATCTAATGGAAAAATATTTAACACTCCCTTTGTTGTTTTACAAATCTGCTAAAATAGTTACCAATGAGAACATTTCAATATCATTTATGGTCTTTTGAGATGTAAGGTTTTGTTTCGAAAGCATTTTCTATTGCTCTATCTTGAGCTATTTGATTCAAAACCTATTAAGTTGAACTTTGAAATTGCTTCCTTTGTCAAATAATTTCCCTTTTACACTCTTCATATTGTTCTCTTTGACACTGTTCTAGAAATTACAAGTACTGTTAAATCACAAATATGAACCAGTTGATTCCCGTTTTGTAGTTTATGATGTTTGCTCAGCAAAGGAAAACTATCTTTTTTAATGACTTTCTTGAGCCTGAGGATTTTGAGATCCTAGAGGCCAACTTGGATAGTTATGAGGTTGAATGACTTAGGAGAGACTTTGAACTAGGAGCTTCATCATCAAGACCTGCAGCCCTCCAGCATAGCTCTATTTGTAGTAGCAAGAGTCATTGGCTACATTTGATTTTTTGGAAGTTTGTACTTAGTTTCTAGGTTGACTTTGTACAAACTATATTGTAATTGAAATTTTGTCAACTGTAACCATCTGGTTATTATTTATGCACTATGAAGTATGCTTTGTGCAATGCAATGTAATTAGCGATATGAATATAAACAACACAATCTTATTTTCTACAATTCATGGGTTTAACTCTCTATTTTAGTTGCTCTCTATATCTCTATGCTATCGAAATGCCCTTAAATTTTAAAAAAGTAGTTTTTGTCTCTTTTTCTACAATTTTTTATGTTTTTTTTTCAAATCTGATTTTTTCAAAAAATCTTATACTTTTGGTTTGCCGATTTTTTACCCAAACAATTTTTCCTGCTATGCTCTGTACTCAAGGTCCAAAGCTTCCACATGGGCAGCATTTCGCCTTTCACATTCCAATAATATTTGCTTGAACTGCATTGCATTAGACTTTAGTTATTCCTGTTTGTTGGGAATATTCTTTAATATGAATCAACCCTTTAGCCATTTGTTCCTTTTCTTTGGACTCAAAAGATTTCCTGCAGGCCTTAGCCAATGTAGATTTGAATGCCTTGCACCTCAATTCCTTGAAGCATCTCATCACATAATTCACCTTTTCAATGTAGGAATGTATGCTTCATCTGATCTTGAAACCTTTGTCACCTTGGTTGTCTATCTATTTGCATAATATAGCTAGCTGCTCATGAATTTGAAGCTGAAATTAGAGAATTAGGATTGTGGAATTCACTTCATAGAGCATCCCTTTCAATTCATTGCTTTACAGTTATAGTTTGTGGTTGCCCTCAGTGCTACCATATCCTGGAGTATGAAGGCATAGTTTACTGACCATACGTGTGATGCCCTTATGTTTGTCTCAGAAATCTGCTTCAAATACTGATACTGAAACACAGTAATGATCTACTCATTTCAACAGTGGCAATAAATTTGAATGCTAAAGTATTGTCAATATTTGTGACGAATTCATAACCAAACACATCCATTCCACTGCTCGTACCTTCATTTATTTAAGTTTTTGACAAAATAGACCTTGGTGAAATGATATAATACTGTGATAAATATTTGACAGATTATGTAGTATATCTATGAAAGAAATGTCAATAACCTTTAGTTGTTTGCACCGATTATGGATATATGTTGATCAAAATGTATTGATTCCATTTAATTGTTTGTATTTTGAAAACTTAATTTTCTTGACGTCATTTAATGCTGCAGGTTTTAGTTGGTTGGAATTGTTTTTTGTTCACAAAGAATTAGTGAAGATGAGGGTTTTGACACACAATATGCGTCAATGGCAAAATCTGATTACTACATTTAAGTGGTTTGCATCTAGTGATGGAATACACTACCTTAACCTATTAACTCAAATAATTGTTCTAAATTTTTATAGCACTCAATTTAGAGATCTTGCTATGTCTACTTCAAATTTATTTCATCGAACTCTCCTGAGTCTCAAACACATTCAAACCCAAAACAATTAAAAGCCATAAATTAGCATGCTTTTTAAACTTTTATGTTCATTTAGCCATTGCTATGCCCTACACTTGTATGGCAAAGTCCTTAAAACACTGTTTTTCTGACATAATTTTTTGTAATCTTTCTGCATACCCAAGTTAATATTTGTGTGGCAATCATTCAAAAGTTAAAAATCCCAAAAGACTGTGGTTTGAAACTGGTGCCCTTTGATTTTCAGGGGATTGAGTTTAGAATGTGCAGCATTGGGCATGCATACATGAATTAAATACCAAAGAAAAACAGTTTATTATTATGTTGTAACATTGCAATCATAATGAGTGTGGTGGCAGAATCGCTATCTCCTTCTAGCAATGATGATTATGCGAGGTTTCTAGATGTGGAACTGCAGTCCAGCAATGAAGAAAACTCCAAAGATGAAACCCAGTCTGAATTTGTGCAGAATGAAAATGCACAACATGAAAAGGAGGAAGAATATTTTTTCGAGTACGATCAAGTGGAAGCCCAAAGGTAGGTTTATTTTGTCATAATTTGCTATCATGAAATTTTGGTTTTCTTTTAAGGCTTCTTTGGTCAAAGTTGCGAATTCAAGGTACTTACACACATTCGGTGGGATTTTGGGCAATTTGCAGGGTAACACCTAGGCTCAACCATTAGACCATATCTCAACTAACTAATCTAATAATTTTTTATTTATCATATAAGGGAATCAATTTAATAATTTTTGTTTGTTGGATATCCTTCCATTTAGATGCCAGGACCAGGGTATGGGACTTTCATCTGGCCTCATTTACTGAAATTAAACAACATTTTGTCATGTCTTTTGGATATTTAAACACGAGGTTTACATGTTTTTAATAACTACTGTGAAATGCCACAACCTCCAATATTAGAGGTCATGTTGTCATTAGCAATGACCTGCCTTGCCCTAGTTTTTTGCCCAATGAGTTTACAATTTGACATGTTGGGTGCTATTAAAGCCTATTATTGGATGTCTATCATTCCTCTACATTGCCTGGATTGCACCTAACTTGCCTTTTTTAACTAGACTTGAAATCAGGTGACTGTAGATTTCATGGGAAGTTTGAAATTGTAAAACAAGATGAATAGAAAAGGCCAATTTCTTTTTCCTATTTTCTCTATCTCATGGGATTGGGACTAAGTTTGTGGAATGTCTTATTGGGTTGTGAGTGGAGTTGGGTTGAACCCCACAAGCTATTTTTGTTCAGTAGGTTAAATTTTTTACAAATTTTGCGAATTGATAGAACTTAAAAAGCATTCACAAATTTTAGAAAAAATGCACGTAAAGTTAGTAGACATGGTATGGTTTACGAGTATTCTTACCAAATCTTGTTTTCTACCTTGTTTAATAGCATTAGTTACTTATGTTTGAAAATGGAGAGATTTGCTTGCTATTTTACATTTTCTAAAATAATCCAACTACTAAATATTTTCCCTACACTACATAGAATGTACTTTGTTTTCAATTCTCCGAGGGCTGCCTTCTCCATATTCATTACCCTAGAATCTTCTTGGCATGTACATCTAGTTATAGGTTGTGTCATTGTAATGTGGGAATTTGAATTGGGGTCACTCTCATTACAAATGCATTTTTTCATTATTTAATATATTACAAATGAAAGCCAACAACTGGACTACTTGTAATATGCCCCAGACAAGCTACTAGACAACACACATTAGGTTTGATACGAGTAGAGACCATTGGCAAATTGCCTTTGGCAGGCAGGTGTTCCTTGATGTTCATTGCCCTAATGCATCACTAGCTTGGTGCATGCTACTTTTGGAATAAGACTGACCGTGGGGTCCTATGGGTGGAGTAAGACTATACCACTGTACTATTTGGGGTAAAGTGTAACTTGCTATTGGATTAAGTCCATTTGGTGTACACCATGAGTGGAGTAAGAATGTACTATTGGTGTAATCCATACTTGTAGAGAGCCTACTAGGTGTAACCTCAGTGTGAAGGGAGACCATGATAAGAGATTGTGACCTGGTTTTTGGAGTAGGGCCCATAGAAGACATAATGAAAAGCAAATGAATTTCTTGTCAAACCCATGGCAAACAAAATCGGCAATTGAATAGCTGAAATAATTATTGAAAGAGTACAAGAATGGACACATGAATGGTATTTGTCAATTATTGCTTCAATGTATTTTGATATTTTATTTGGTTGTGCGATGGAGACATTATTTGTTGCAGTCCCAAACTAGGTATGCCTTTGGGAGATGAATGCTGAGATGCTTTGTTAGACATGGCTTGGTAGTGGTAACTGGCTACCTTTTCATACTATATCTGATGTATTTTTCTCGCTAACTCTTCCTTGAGTGTGTGCATGTGCCATGGTCATTGGCCTTGTAAACTATTGTTTGGTGTAGATACAGGTTCTATATTTCGCAACAGCTTTTCTCTTTCTTTCTTTAAATTTAAATTTAAGCCCTTGGCCATAGCCATAAATAAACATGGCAGCAAAGAATCTTCTTTCTTTGATCCTCTTGAAAAGTGGAAGGGCAAGCCTGAGCCTACATTTATCAGCACAGAGCTGGCTGGAACAGGATGTGTTTGCTGGTCCTTGCATGTGTTTTTATGAAAGCAAAATCTTTTCACTTTGTCTATTTATTTTATTAACTTACAATTTCTTGCGTCAAATCCCTTTGACACATCAAATTTTATGAGTAGTGCTGGGTGTCCTTGTTTTTATGCCATTATAATTTCTATAACAGATTTTCCTTACTTTGACAAAGTAAATCCGTGCAAGGGATATGTTGTTTTGCAACAAAAATGGAATTTTATTTGTTATTATCTTTGAGATTATTTTTATGCCAATAGGCTTTCCTTACTATGTCATCAGGTTCTTGGGGTATCCATTACAGGACCGAACAGCCCTGGTTTTCTGGGCAAGTTCTGGTATCTGGATGGAATTACCACGACACGACTCTTCTGCCCCAGGTACCCCGAAACGTCTGGGACATACCCACAGGGTACCTGGGGCGGTAGCTGTCTGTCAGCGCACTGCCAGTGGGATTTCAATAAAAAAGGTTCAAACATTTGCAAGTTACTAAAAAAACATTTATAAAGTTAAAAGGGAATTAAGAAATCGTTGTACTGGATAAGTTGTGCCTTGATATTGTAAATTTGTAAAGAAATTATATCAAGTATATTTTCTTCCTTCCATATCATATTGACAATGTGCAGTAGCGAGTGGTGATATTGATGTTTTCATTACACGTTTGCATTTATGGAAGGAAGATAAAACTGTCATTTTTATAGCACAAGCTTAACACTGATACTATTATTTGTTTTTCTTATTTAATTTATTTCAATTTTCTTTGGATTTATTTGTTTTTAATAACCTAAGTTATTAGATTTTTATTTATTAAGATTTATTATTTTATATTTAATATTAATTAATTTAATAAATACATATTTATGAAATTATATATTTATTATTAATAATCTAAGTTGCCGGTTTTGGTATGGGATTGGGTACATGTACGGGGTTTTGGTATGCTAGTATGGCAATTTTTTTCTTGGGTATGGTACATTTGATACGGCTTTATTATATATGCATTTTTTTTAAAAAATATATAGAATTGTAAATACATTTGATAATATGATACTTCATCATTGATCAATGGTAGTGATAAAGATAAATGTCAATTGATAGTTCAAAATTTCACTATTATGTTTTTTGGTTTTGTTTAGCATTAAAAATTAGTGGTTTTTTTAATCAAATTTCATGCTTGTTGTTACATCCCAAACTGTGAAGTTACTATTTACCGTTACTAGATAGGGTAAATGTAAAGTAAATTCTGGAAATGAATTAATGATGCTTGGACCTTGTTTTCAATATGAATGCTATCTCACTTGATGTTGTTTCATTTGAGGTTATCTCAGTTGATGTTATTCATGGTGAAATATTGCATAAAGAGGTTAATGAATCATGTTGATTTATCTTGTGATGTTTATATATACTGCTATTGTTGTGAACATATGACTGTCGCGAGTTTATGTCAGTGCATGCAAGTATGTGAATCATTCCTCTGGGCGGAGGGGAAATATCACTTGGGAGAGGGGTTTGGTCGTTTAACGGGTAATGTGAACTGTCTAAGCATACACACACGTCATTGTAGTTTGGGAGAACCAAGTCAGTTATGTTGGTCTAGATAAGTCATCTGTAGCTCGTACATTGGCATTAGGAGCCTTAGCTACTTCTTTACGCTTTTGTGAGTGATGTTTATTTGTATATTTGTCTTGTTGTATCATGATCATTATGATGGTAATGTGAATGGATATAAGTGAATAGGTTGAGTGGGTATATATATACATATATAGTATATACACGTATCCATATGTATATACGCATCGATATAGGTGTATGATCGACATATGGATATGCTCATACGGATGTGTCGATATGCTATACCTACACATACGTGTACGTCGAGGTATATACACGTATATACATGTATATATAAACACACTACCTATTATCTGTGGATATTAATAATATTATATTGTTATTGCTTGGCAATTTACATATATATGTACATATCGGATTACAATATGGTTACAAAATGATATATATATATATATATTACAGTAAAATAATATATATATGTATATATAAATTACATGGAGTAATTAAATATATATATATATATATAGATAGATAGTATATGTAAAGATTAATATTATAAATCTCATTATTGGAAAATATATATATAGTTACAGTAAAGATTAATTATTACTTTGAATGATTTAAAATATTGCCTTTGGCAAAAGGAAAATTAATGCATCATTCTTCATATAGTTGAAATTAAAATATTTCACATCCAAACTTTTGAAACTACGAAAAATAAAATGAAAAATGTGAATGAATGAAATACATGCCTATTGAAGCGCACGGCCATGACCAAGTCGCAAGAATTGAAACGCATCCTGTATGTTGTCAATTGAGCCTTGAATGTAGGCTAAGTGGATTGCAAATAACCATGACCATTTCCTATAAAATGAATCACCCGCCAGATTGCTGGATTGGCACCATATTTGGGAGACGCTTGTAGGTGTCGATTCTTCATTTTTAAACATGTGCAAGTTTGAAATGTTCTCCATTTTACTGTCAAGTAATGGAGGTCGACTCACCTCTTTGGAGTTGAGTATGAGAGTGGAAACCCGCTACATTTCATGTTGAAATATTCAAAACATAGTTTTGTCAAGTTACATGCCAGTAAAAGTGGAAATTCGTTGGGCTGGGGGCTCTATAAATAGCCGCCCAATTCATTCTTCTAAACTTACTTGCTTATTACAAATTTCACCTGATTTACTTTCTAATTACTTAGTTTCTGAAAAATTCACTCTAAGAGCTTAATTTCTGTAGAGTATTATCATATTTTCTAAGAAATATATATATCCTGTGAGCTAAGAGTCTTCAATATCAAATTACCAGAGAATTACACTTTTGTTCAGCTGCAATCCATAATAGTTTGAATATACATATTTGAGTATTAATTTTGAGTGAGGGATAGCCAACTGTGGGTTAATTGTGAAAGAGAGAATTGGGAACTTGTGAGAAGTTAGCAATTGATTGACAGAGTTGGAAGTGCTGTGAGGATTAGCTGAGACATCATCATCATTTGAAGGATAGCTGAATACCAAGCATGGGATATTCTCCTATTAATATTTCAATTATGAATTTTGAATGTCTATGGAATTTGTGGTTATTACTTGTGTATAGATAGGGAATTGCATTATACTTTGCATTTCTATGTGCATAGATAGGGAATTGCATTATACTTTGTATATCTGTTGTGCATAGATAGGGAATTGCATTATACTCTGTATTTTATTGTGTATAGAAAATAAGATGTTTAAGAGTTGCAAAACTGTTTACATCTAGAGAGTAGATTGTATAATGGATGAAAGATGCAGACTTGTGTGATTGCATTTATTGTATGATCTTCGTATAAGGAGAGTATGGCTGCATTAGTTATTATATACTATGACTGAAATGAGGACAAAAGTCAAGTAATTCTATGGGCTTAAGTTATTAGGTTAACTGAGGTAAAAAAACTCCTAGGATAAAGATTTCCAGTATAGGAGGGATTATGCTGATTCATTTCTAGTAGTTAGAATGTTGTAGGTAGTCTGGGGTGACTGATTACCCATTGAAGGACATAGCCTATGCGTAGTGTAAGATAGCCTTAAGTTAAATCGGCCCTGAGTAGTGTATGTGATAGATGACTCTCTTAGTCGTTTACTGAACTAAAACTCTTTGATCAAAGTAGTGTAATGTACCTACATTCTCTTAGATCGGGCGATGATTACACTGTTAGTTCATCTTGATCCAATAATACATGCTAGTTCGGGATTGTGGGATTACAAGGATCTAGTCATGTAGGACACACCACTATGCTCAGTTGGTTAACAATATTGGTTACTCTACCAATCTCTTCGTCGAAGGGAGGGCCATCTATTGAATAATAGATGTGCGGGGGATTGCATTATAAGTCCGTGGTTGGCGGAAAAGCGTTCGAGTGATGTTTCTCCTCCACAGCAGGCGACTGAAGAACCAAGATTTGAAAGGGAAGATCCTAGACCGTCCTACTACTATTTGTTCTAAAGCTCATTGGAGCTATATTAGTTAAGGTATGTATTATTGTTTTATGTACTTGTGGGGTGCTGCCACAATAGTGGTTTACAATTTCTGGGAGATCCTGATTTTTGCTGAAATCACATATTTTTAGAAAATATAATGATTTAAATTCCAATTGAAGAGGGTTTGATCAAACCACCTTAGACCAAGCCCCCTTGGATAGAACCCTGCTAGTTTTAAACCATACCATAACGGAGTCTCCTTTACACCTATCAAAATGCTGATAAAAATCCACTTTTGATTTACCTTTTGGGGGATCAAATGAACTCATTTAAAATTTATTTTTTTGTAAGAATGTATTCCTTATATAAGCTTCCAAAAAATTATAATTTTAATAAAAATTAATTTGATTATTATATTTATTTTTTATTTCTTGTGAATGTAGGTTTTTCACCGAAAATCAAGCTCGTTCACATATTGGAAAATAGCAGTTATCAAAAAATTTGAAAATATGAGTGCATAGATATTGAAGTCCTTGATCCAACAAAAAAATTGAATTTTGATACAAACAAAAAAAGTTATGCGTTATACGGTCGCGCTATGTGTCTGAATTGTAATTGGTTTGACTTTAAAACTTGATTAAAGAAAAAATATTCAATAAAAACCTATCTAACCAAGTGGAAGCACTAGATATCAAAGTTACAAATCTAAATTCGAAACAATTAGAATTTTATCTTTCATGGAAAAAAAGTTATGCGTTATATAGTGAACGTCACTTTTTAAAAATGTTGTTTTATGAAAAAAACTAGTTTTCGAGGGAGATGGAAAAATAAGTGTAATATTATTCCAAATTTTTTGAAAATAATATATTTAGAATCTATAGACAAAATTTCACGAAACTCTAGTTTGCATCATCTTCAAATTCCTCACGCTTTAGCTGTTGTAGGTTCCCGAAAGTGAAGATGTAGTTAAAAAAAATTATTTGAGTGTCCAGTTTGGCCAAAAATTGTAAACCACTATTGTAGGATCAGCCTGTGAAGTTATTATAATGAAATGGAATCTTTATTGTAAATGGATATGGCAACTTGTTCATGTATTATCAATAAAGAAAAGGAAATTTTTTATTGCAATGTCATGTTAACACGTTTATTTACTTGTATGATGTAAATTTAGGAAATTATACTATATTGAAAGGTTGGCACGTTACACTCGTGATACATTGGCACTTATGGGAGCGCCCAAGGAGCACCTCGACCACCTCGGGTTCCTTGTGGGTACGTGTGTTGTGTACCCATAGGGAACCCAAGGTGTCCGGAGCACTCTCATTGCCACTCCCGCTCTTGGAGCATTTTGGAGTGGGCATGGGAGGGTTTTTTGACAATTATAATTTATTATATATATCTATTATTTGTAGAATTATAAAGTATTTATTTAAGTTTAATATATTTATATTTTATTATGAGTTTTTTTGGGGTGCAAATTATGGGTATTTTAATATTATATTTCTGTAACAACTTAGCTTACTATGAGAGCATGTGTCTAGATTAACAACAATGCTAGGCATGGAAAATTATCAATGACCAAATTTTGCCATATGTAGTGGAATATTTGAAAAAATAAAATAAAATTTGAGATTTTGAGCATTCTAGTCTACAATGATGTATTGAATTTACTTTTTAGCTTGTGCTTGGTAGAGCTAAATAAATGAGTATAGCAATCATGTGATGACAACAACAATGCATACATCAAAATAGCTTGGGATTGATTTGTGAAAATATTTTCAAACTCTGCCACCCAAAACTCAATAAATGGGCTTAGTTATCATGTCGAAGTCACAACAAAATGGTGAGGTTGGGCATTTGGATACACAGATAATAAGGAAAATAGAAATAGTCGTAGAGTCTGTGGGTCGAATGGCTACGACTTCTAATATTACCGAAACAGATATTCTAGGGCTTCCATTACAAACTTATAAGAATTTTTTTGATTCTCAAGTTCGCATGAAGCGCAAGAGAAGAGCATATGATTGCTTAGACACATTAAGGCTTAGGATATCAAATGACTCCTTTGAGGCCTTATTTATAGATTCTAGATGACCTATCGATTTGGTGATTGCCGAATTTTACTTAGACTACCGGGTGAATTGATAAATATGAGTGGAGGAATATCGTACCATATTGGTCAACATTGTCTATCCATCACATGTTCTAACTTTATTGTTCACTATGGACATGATATTCATCATTACTTTCGGATGATGAAGATTCCAAAATGTTAATATTCTGTTGGTCCCACCATGCTTCTAGTTTGGCTTCGTTAAATAGGTCTTCAACATCGATGGCTCGCCATAAAGTAGAGATTTGAAAATGATATTGCAAATCCCAATTCGTATTATCATCATTTCGCCTGAGATTGATTGTGAAATAAGATTCCCAACCAAGTAGATGAATAATAGTTGTCACCACCAGGTTTGATGAAAATTCTTCATCGAGATGGAGGGATGGAGGTGCTACATATTTAATTTTTTTATACAACTGATATGACGATCTTGATTGAACTGAAATTATCCACTCAAAGTTTGGTCTTCTTACAAGATAATAAGTCTTAGGTATGTGTTGGCATAACAATTAGCACCTCTGGAGTATGAGTTGGTATGGACAGCTATGCACAGTGCATAATGAATGCTTTTCAAATTAGGAGGGGAAGCTCCCTCTTTTGTTGATTAATCTAGACCTGTATCTGCAATGAAATTTGAAAAATAATACATGTGTCTTTGAATGTTGATTGCTGAGAAAATTCGCTCACACAATGAGAAAATTCGCTTGCTCAATGAAGAAAATTTGCTTGCTCTTCAACCTGTTGTGAGAGAAATGGACACCATCTTGAAATAAATAAAGAAATTTGTAGGTAATGGCACCAACTACAAGAGAAAACCTGATTTCAAAAGGAATTATCTAATTGGACCCCACTTTGCTCAACAAAAACTGACTTGGAGTTTCAAAATATTTAAAATATTAAAATATTCAGTCTCACTCATCATGTGAATTTGCAATCGAGTCTCAAAAAGGCGCCAATATTAAAATATTGAGAAAAATTGCAACATTAAAGCTGGCATGTTGAAATTGAAAATTTAATATTATTTTATCGAGTTAACTAGAATCTCTCATTCTAGGTTTGCTTAGAATATTTTATTGATTCCGAAAAGTCCAAGTTTGACTCTCCAAGCGTCCCCTAGCAAAAGTTGAGATTTTTAGCTAACTTCCTATTTTGTAGCTTGTTGAAACGTCATGATAGCCCTTGTCAAACTTTGATTTCTAGATACTTGGTTGATGATGGAACTGAGTTGACACATCCATTATGAAGCCAAAACTATTGAGATGAAATGTCTGCTAGGAGCTGCAATCATTAAAAACCACGTCTGGTGCCTCAAAATAAAAGTCGCCTTTTATTAAAATAATGTATAGGCCACTAGACTTGGCCATTTCTCTGTTTTGCCATTTCGCACTTCAAACTGCCGCCGCCGATGAATGATGACTCCTGTCGATTGGATGCTGGATCCATTGCGTAGCTAGAAGAATTCCGCAAACAATTACTATATGTAAGGTGTTTGAAAGTTGGTTTAATGTCCTCAAAAGCAAGGGCACCCCTGACCTGTAGAGGCGCAATTACCATTTTGAGAATGATTTTGCAAATTACAACTTTCACACAAACGTTGTACTTTGACCCTTGACACCGAGAGCTGGATTGCTCTGATGCGTGTGCCGTTGATCGCATTGCGAAATTGGAACAACTTGGAAGAGATGTTCCTGGAAGTGACGAAGCGAGAAAACTGCTTCTAAGATCTCCAGTAGAAGGGCGCCTTTTCCAAGGGAGTATGTAAATTCCATAGCCATTTTTCTGCTTGTTTACATTCTTTAGTATTTTCTGCTGATCCTTCACTCACAATTGACTAACAAATCCTGAGGGTTGACGGTTGTATTCACTAAATAGCTAGGAGGATTCTACATAGGTCTCGTGAAGATGACGACTGCTAAAAACCCCATCTAGCTGGCCAAAAGGCTAGGCGCCCCTGGCCTATAGAGGTATAGTTTGATATTTTTACTTTTATTCACCCTCCATTTTACGTGCTTATTGGAACAATTGCCATGGTCACTTAGCACATTTGACGAGCTCACGAACCGATGCATCGCAGAGCTGGGCTGAATCAGAAAAGATCCCTCGGAAACAAAAATTGCAAATTCATTCATTTGACATGTCAAATTCAAGGGCGCCCTTGGGCTACAGGGTGCAAAAATTGCAAATTTGACTGTCTCTGTGATGTGTAAACTCTTTGTTGTGTCTACTTCCGCCTTCGAAATAAATAAATCTGAGCCTCCAAATTGAAGGGCACCTTTGAGCTACAGGGGAGTAGATTTTCTCTGGAAGTAATATTTCCTCCATTTCACGCTCTGAGAACACCATTTTGATTGTTGAGTTGACCACGTAGAAGCATTACTGCTGCTAACGCGTGTATGTGACTGTATTTTACCACTTTCACATGTACGTACACTGTAAAGTTGATTTGCACGTTGATTGCGCAAGTGTCTCCCACGTTACAAAGTGAAATGTTTCCAGACTTAGAATATTTTTTGCGCTTTTCACCATTTGAAAATCCCCTCCGTCGTGAAGCATCTTTTTCAACATCTTTCATTATAAAATGTTCTGCTTTGAGTTTCAGGCTTAGATTTTGACACTTGGTATTGGCCAACTGCCATTGACGACCTCAAAGGTCCTAACTTTTCTCCTAAAAAAGTGAAAACTACCCACCAAGCTTAAACTGACTTTTAATTGAAACTGACTTC
>VDFB02271358.1:467240951-467355556 GCA_007258455.2 Sequoia sempervirens
TTATAATAATATTATTAAGTTGTCCTTAAACTTAGAGATTATTGGGCCCAATTTAAATAATATTGTTATTTATTAATTATCTTAATTCAAATAAAGGGACTTGATATCCTGGCCCCCTATTGTTTTTGAATCAGCTGCAGTAGCTTTCATTGGGAAGCCCATAAAATTTCAGAAGTCAAGAGATCCATGATGGTAATAGTCTGAGTCCATCAGTGAGGCCTTGAAAATTGTAGATTAACGCTCTCCAATCTACTAAGGACTTCTGGTTTCTGACCCATGGAAGCCCCTAATGAACAGATGTGCCTGGTACTGTTCTACTGTTAAGTCATCTGAGAAATTGGAACTAATCAGTGCAAGCAGTACTAGCTACTAGCTTTGTAGAGGAGAAACCCCAGAGAATGTTTTTCTATTTCATCGTGTATGCTGATTTACTGTCATCAACTACATTGTTTAGTGGCAAGAAATCAGAGAGTAAAAGTTCCAAATCCATATAACAAAAAGACTGAAAAGTTCCCATTCATTATTCCATAGTCAAATTTCCTCAAATTGCTGATATAGATAATCTGATATAATCTAAGTCTTGGGTATTGAAACAATTCATGTGCTCCGTACAATGCTCCATAGTTGTAGTTGTTGTGCACCTAGAGTATGCAAGCACGGGTTGCTGAGTTACTGTTCTCCTGCTGAATGGGATGTTTAAACTTCTTGAAGGTTCTTTGAACGCATCTTCTTTTGTGCATAAGATACATTCATTGCATTCACAACTACAACAGATTAAAGAAACTTTTTTTGATTATGGATGGATTTTCTGACTCTGTTACAAAGTTAGCAATTTGGCACATGCCTAGAGGAATCTGGAAAAGGCTGTTCAGAATGGCTTTATGCTTTTCAGTAGTATTTGCATGTGTAGCCATTATTGCATTCTATATGACCAAATCTTATTAGTTGCTTATAATTGCAGGTCTGCTGTCTGCTTCTACATTAACCAAACAAGGCAAGCAGCATGTCCAGCATATTAATGCTAACAATTAAATTATAATCTGTGTTCCTGAAAACCATGAATTACAAATAAGGCAAACGAAGGAGAAGAACTGACAATGTCACAAGAGCAAACCCATGCCAATCATATTTTGATGAATCTCTGTACCATAGAAGCATAAATCCTCAAAAAATTGCAAAAATCACAATTTTTAAAAAATCTCTGGCTGAAATAATTTTTTCCCCAAAAAATCGTGATTTAATCAGCTGGATTTTCAACGATGTTCAATGATTTTTAAGGGTTTAAATCATGAAAAAATACCCAACCCACCCATCACAAAACCCTAACCACACGAAATCACTATTTAATTGGTTTTTTTGTTGATTTTTAGCACAAAATTGAGCACTAGCCACTAGGACATGGTTCACCATAAAAAATTCACTAGATTTCATTAGGTTGCTGAGGCAAATTGTAGGTAGGCAACCTTGAATGGATTTATATTTCTAATAGATGTTAAGGACATTAAAATAGTGACATGTTCTTTGGTATGCTTCTATGTTTGATGTCAAGGATATTAACATGGAATGGTTAAGAGATGTGCTTCTTTTTCTCTATATTCCACACTACTGTCATTTGCCTTAGGCTTGTAGTAATGTTTTCCATGTATATAAATCCAAAGACACAATTTAGTGGGAAATCGTAGACAATATCATAAATACTAAGGCTTCTATCTGTTTCTTTTAACATATCTAAACTTTATAAGAGTACTTGCCCAAAGTAAATATAGAAAGCTAGACTAAATTGAAATGAAACTCTATTGGCTTGATATCAACCTGAAGAGGTTTGGTTTCGTGGAATTCTTGTGATCCTGACCATTCAAAAGAATTTTAACATTTCAATTGTCAACAATAATACCAAGGTGGCTGTTTAGATTATTAAGGTTAGGTTGGGACAAATTTTCTTTTCAGATGCAAACAAAGTGTGATAATTTGGAGCTTCAATTTGACAATGGCCATCAAGTTTTAATGACAAGTGGTTAGGGTAGTGACAGAATAATCAAGTGGAAAGCAAAAGCATATACATAACAATATATAGACATTGTGGAATGGGAAGCAGAATGGTTCCTATTAGAAAGATAAAAATCAGTTTGTAGTGCTGAAAAAAATGAACTGTAGCAATATTTTATATCAAAATGAAGGATTGTTTATTTTTGTATTTAGCAGAGTGTTCCACGAGGTTTGAGGGGCCAGTGTGAGGAATGATGGGAGCGTTGTGAGGAGATCACGGGAGACGAAGTCCTAAGTTTAGAAGGCCAGTGAGAGGGCAATGGTGGGAGGAAGCGGTAGGAGTGCTGAAATACATATAGTACTTGAAAAAATAGTTATAAAAGATGTATAAGAATTATACATCTTGGAGACAACTAGGAGTTCCCTAGACGTCTTGAGGACACCCCAACATCCTCGAAGTCCTAGCAGCGTCTTGGAGACAATGACATTGGTGGTGGGATGGTAAGCTGGTGGGCAAATTTGATGGGGGCGTCCCCAAGTCCCCTAGATCTCGAGGCGTCCCCTCACAGAAGCCTTGGCGAGGATTTTGAGAGGGGCCAGCGTCCGTGGAACTCTTAGTATTTAAATTTCCTATATTTTATGCAGGCTTAATGCTCTGTTAATTGGTGAAACTCATTGCTTAAGTGCATTCCTTACACTTGTTAGGGAACTACATTCCATTTAGGATTGTCATATACATGGAGGTTTAGAAGGCCTGCAAGGAGTACAAGAGCAATACATGAATTCTTTAGACATGTATAGTGTAGCATTCCATGCATGTTAAATAGGTATTAGGCAAACTAATACATGCCTTGAGAGAAGTCATATCCTAATCTTGTGGGCCCATCTTAATTCCTCCCGAAGCAGGCCTCATATATTTTCTCTTTAACGATCTAGATAGATGTCAACAACAAGTGTCCCATTGAAAGGGAATGTTCCTTGTGCTTTGATTTTCCATTGAAACTTGTACCTATAATCTCTCAAATTCTCAACTCAAATTCCATCAATGTATTTAACTCATCATCCACTTGTATGCAAAATCAAGGAAAATTTACTTGAATAATAATAGCTAAAACTGTGGTTCAAATAGTTGCTCTCTTCTTTTGTACTAGCAAGTCTTGATTATCTAATGGAAAAATATTTAACACTCCCTTTGTTGTTTTACAAATCTGCTAAAATAGTTACCAATGAGAACATTTCAATATCATTTATGGTCTTTTGAGATGTAAGGTTTTGTTTCGAAAGCATTTTCTATTGCTCTATCTTGAGCTATTTGATTCAAAACCTATTAAGTTGAACTTTGAAATTGCTTCCTTTGTCAAATAATTTCCCTTTTACACTCTTCATATTGTTCTCTTTGACACTGTTCTAGAAATTACAAGTACTGTTAAATCACAAATATGAACCAGTTGATTCCCGTTTTGTAGTTTATGATGTTTGCTCAGCAAAGGAAAACTATCTTTTTTAATGACTTTCTTGAGCCTGAGGATTTTGAGATCCTAGAGGCCAACTTGGATAGTTATGAGGTTGAATGACTTAGGAGAGACTTTGAACTAGGAGCTTCATCATCAAGACCTGCAGCCCTCCAGCATAGCTCTATTTGTAGTAGCAAGAGTCATTGGCTACATTTGATTTTTTGGAAGTTTGTACTTAGTTTCTAGGTTGACTTTGTACAAACTATATTGTAATTGAAATTTTGTCAACTGTAACCATCTGGTTATTATTTATGCACTATGAAGTATGCTTTGTGCAATGCAATGTAATTAGCGATATGAATATAAACAACACAATCTTATTTTCTACAATTCATGGGTTTAACTCTCTATTTTAGTTGCTCTCTATATCTCTATGCTATCGAAATGCCCTTAAATTTTAAAAAAGTAGTTTTGTCTCTTTTTGTACAATTTTTTATGTTTTTTTTTCAAATCTGATTTTTTCAAAAAATCTTATACTTTTGGTTTGCCGATTTTTTCCCCAAACAATTTTTCCTGCTATGCTCTGTACTCAAGGTCCAAAGCTTCCACATGGGCAGCATTTCGCCTTTCACATTCCAATAATATTTGCTTGAACTGCATTGCATTAGACTTTAGTTATTCCTGTTTGTTGGGAATATTCTTTAATATGAATAAACCCTTTAGCCATTTGTTCCTTTTCTTTGGACTCAAAAGATTTCCTGCAGGCCTTAGCCAGTGTAGATCTGAATGCTTTGCACCTCAATTCCTTGAAGCATCTCATCACATAATTCACCTTTTCAATGTAGGAATGTATGCTTCATCTGATCTTGAAACCTTTGTCACCTTGGTTGCCTATCTATTTGCATAATATAGCTAGCTGCTCATGAATTTGAAACTGAAATTAGAGAATTAGGATTGTGGAATTCACTTCATAGAGCAACCCTTTAATTCATTGCTTTACAGTTATAGTTTGTGGTTGCCCTCAGTGCTACCATATCCTGGAGTATGAAGGCATAGTTTACTGATGCCATACGAAGACTGTGATGCCCTTATGTTTGTCTCAGAAATCTGCTTCAAATACTCATACTGAAACACAGTAATGATCTACTCATTTCAACAGTGGCAATAAATTTGAATGCTAAAGTATTGTCAATATTTGTGACGAATTCATAACCAAACACATCCATTCCACTGCTCGTACCTTCATTTATTTAAGTTTTTGACAAAATAGACCTTGGTGAAATGATATAATACTGTGATAAATATTTGACAGATTATGTAGTATATCTATGAAAGAAATGTCAATAACCTTTAGTTGTTTGCACCGATTATGGATATATGTTGATCAAAATGTATTGATTCCATTTAATTGTTTGTATTTTGAAAACTTAATTTTCTTGACGTCATTTAATGCTGCAGGTTTTAGTTGGTTGGAATTGTTTTTTGTTCACAAAGAATTAGTGAAGATGAGGGTTTTGACACACAATATGCGTCAATGGCAAAATCTGATTACTACATTTAAGTGGTTTGCATCTAGTGATGGAATACACTACCTTAACCTATTAACTCAAATAATTGTTCTAAATTTTTATAGCACTCAATTTAGAGATCTTGCTATGTCTACTTCAAATTTATTTCATCGAACTCTCCTGAGTCTCAAACACATTCAAACCCAAAACAATTAAAAGCCATAAATTAGCATGCTTTTTAAACTTTTATGTTCATTTAGCCATTGCTATGCCCTACACTTGTATGGCAAAGTCCTTAAAACACTGTTTTTCTGACATAATTTTTTGTAATCTTTCTGCATACCCAAGTTAATATTTGTGTGGCAATCATTCAAAAGTTAAAAATCCCAAAAGACTGTGGTTTGAAACTGGTGCCCTTTGATTTTCAGGGGATTGAGTTTAGAATGTGCAGCATTGGGCATGCATACATGAATTAAATACCAAAGAAAAACAGTTTATTATTATGTTGTAACATTGCAATCATAATGAGTGTGGTGGCAGAATCGCTATCTCCTTCTAGCAATGATGATTATGCGAGGTTTCTAGATGTGGAACTGCAGTCCAGCAATGAAGAAAACTCCAAAGATGAAACCCAGTCTGAATTTGTGCAGAATGAAAATGCACAACATGAAAAGGAGGAAGAATATTTTTTCGAGTACGATCAAGTGGAAGCCCAAAGGTAGGTTTATTTTGTCATAATTTGCTATCATGAAATTTTGGTTTTCTTTTAAGGCTTCTTTGGTCAAAGTTGCGAATTCAAGGTACTTACACACATTCGGTGGGATTTTGGGCAATTTGCAGGGTAACACCTAGGCTCAACCATTAGACCATATCTCAACTAACTAATCTAATAATTTTTTATTTATCATATAAGGGAATCAATTTAATAATTTTTGTTTGTTGGATATCCTTCCATTTAGATGCCAGGACCAGGGTATGGGACTTTCATCTGGCCTCATTTACTGAAATTAAACAACATTTTGTCATGTCTTTTGGATATTTAAACACGAGGTTTACATGTTTTTAATAACTACTGTGAAATGCCACAACCTCCAATATTAGAGGTCATGTTGTCATTAGCAATGACCTGCCTTGCCCTAGTTTTTTGCCCAATGAGTTTACAATTTGACATGTTGGGTGCTATTAAAGCCTATTATTGGATGTCTATCATTCCTCTACATTGCCTGGATTGCACCTAACTTGCCTTTTTTAACTAGACTTGAAATCAGGTGACTGTAGATTTCATGGGAAGTTTGAAATTGTAAAACAAGATGAATAGAAAAGGCCAATTTCTTTTTCCTATTTTCTCTATCTCATGGGATTGGGACTAAGTTTGTGGAATGTCTTATTGGGTTGTGAGTGGAGTTGGGTTGAACCCCACAAGCTATTTTTGTTCAGTAGGTTAAATTTTTTACAAATTTTGCGAATTGATAGAACTTAAAAAGCATTCACAAATTTTAGAAAAAATGCACGTAAAGTTAGTAGACATGGTATGGTTTACGAGTATTCTTACCAAATCTTGTTTTCTACCTTGTTTAATAGCATTAGTTACTTATGTTTGAAAATGGAGAGATTTGCTTGCTATTTTACATTTTCTAAAATAATCCAACTACTAAATATTTTCCCTACACTACATAGAATGTACTTTGTTTTCAATTCTCCGAGGGCTGCCTTCTCCATATTCATTACCCTAGAATCTTCTTGGCATGTACATCTAGTTATAGGTTGTGTCATTGTAATGTGGGAATTTGAATTGGGGTCACTCTCATTACAAATGCATTTTTTCATTATTTAATATATTACAAATGAAAGCCAACAACTGGACTACTTGTAATATGCCCCAGACAAGCTACTAGACAACACACATTAGGTTTGATACGAGTAGAGACCATTGGCAAATTGCCTTTGGCAGGCAGGTGTTCCTTGATGTTCATTGCCCTAATGCATCACTAGCTTGGTGCATGCTACTTTTGGAATAAGACTGACCGTGGGGTCCTATGGGTGGAGTAAGACTATACCACTGTACTATTTGGGGTAAAGTGTAACTTGCTATTGGATTAAGTCCATTTGGTGTACACCATGAGTGGAGTAAGAATGTACTATTGGTGTAATCCATACTTGTAGAGAGCCTACTAGGTGTAACCTCAGTGTGAAGGGAGACCATGATAAGAGATTGTGACCTGGTTTTTGGAGTAGGGCCCATAGAAGACATAATGAAAAGCAAATGAATTTCTTGTCAAACCCATGGCAAACAAAATCGGCAATTGAATAGCTGAAATAATTATTGAAAGAGTACAAGAATGGACACATGAATGGTATTTGTCAATTATTGCTTCAATGTATTTTGATATTTTATTTGGTTGTGCGATGGAGACATTATTTGTTGCAGTCCCAAACTAGGTATGCCTTTGGGAGATGAATGCTGAGATGCTTTGTTAGACATGGCTTGGTAGTGGTAACTGGCTACCTTTTCATACTATATCTGATGTATTTTTCTCGCTAACTCTTCCTTGAGTGTGTGCATGTGCCATGGTCATTGGCCTTGTAAACTATTGTTTGGTGTAGATACAGGTTCTATATTTCGCAACAGCTTTTCTCTTTCTTTCTTTAAATTTAAATTTAAGCCCTTGGCCATAGCCATAAATAAACATGGCAGCAAAGAATCTTCTTTCTTTGATCCTCTTGAAAAGTGGAAGGGCAAGCCTGAGCCTACATTTATCAGCACAGAGCTGGCTGGAACAGGATGTGTTTGCTGGTCCTTGCATGTGTTTTTATGAAAGCAAAATCTTTTCACTTTGTCTATTTATTTTATTAACTTACAATTTCTTGCGTCAAATCCCTTTGACACATCAAATTTTATGAGTAGTGCTGGGTGTCCTTGTTTTTATGCCATTATAATTTCTATAACAGATTTTCCTTACTTTGACAAAGTAAATCCGTGCAAGGGATATGTTGTTTTGCAACAAAAATGGAATTTTATTTGTTATTATCTTTGAGATTATTTTTATGCCAATAGGCTTTCCTTACTATGTCATCAGGTTCTTGGGGTATCCATTACAGGACCGAACAGCCCTGGTTTTCTGGGCAAGTTCTGGTATCTGGATGGAATTACCACGACACGACTCTTCTGCCCCAGGTACCCCGAAACGTCTGGGACATACCCACAGGGTACCTGGGGCGGTAGCTGTCTGTCAGCGCACTGCCAGTGGGATTTCAATAAAAAAGGTTCAAACATTTGCAAGTTACTAAAAAAACATTTATAAAGTTAAAAGGGAATTAAGAAATCGTTGTACTGGATAAGTTGTGCCTTGATATTGTAAATTTGTAAAGAAATTATATCAAGTATATTTTCTTCCTTCCATATCATATTGACAATGTGCAGTAGCGAGTGGTGATATTGATGTTTTCATTACACGTTTGCATTTATGGAAGGAAGATAAAACTGTCATTTTTATAGCACAAGCTTAACACTGATACTATTATTTGTTTTTCTTATTTAATTTATTTCAATTTTCTTTGGATTTATTTGTTTTTAATAACCTAAGTTATTAGATTTTTATTTATTAAGATTTATTATTTTATATTTAATATTAATTAATTTAATAAATACATATTTATGAAATTATATATTTATTATTAATAATCTAAGTTGCCGGTTTTGGTATGGGATTGGGTACATGTACGGGGTTTTGGTATGCTAGTATGGCAATTTTTTTCTTGGGTATGGTACATTTGATACGGCTTTATTATATATGCATTTTTTTTAAAAAATATATAGAATTGTAAATACATTTGATAATATGATACTTCATCATTGATCAATGGTAGTGATAAAGATAAATGTCAATTGATAGTTCAAAATTTCACTATTATGTTTTTTGGTTTTGTTTAGCATTAAAAATTAGTGGTTTTTTTAATCAAATTTCATGCTTGTTGTTACATCCCAAACTGTGAAGTTACTATTTACCGTTACTAGATAGGGTAAATGTAAAGTAAATTCTGGAAATGAATTAATGATGCTTGGACCTTGTTTTCAATATGAATGCTATCTCACTTGATGTTGTTTCATTTGAGGTTATCTCAGTTGATGTTATTCATGGTGAAATATTGCATAAAGAGGTTAATGAATCATGTTGATTTATCTTGTGATGTTTATATATACTGCTATTGTTGTGAACATATGACTGTCGCGAGTTTATGTCAGTGCATGCAAGTATGTGAATCATTCCTCTGGGCGGAGGGGAAATATCACTTGGGAGAGGGGTTTGGTCGTTTAACGGGTAATGTGAACTGTCTAAGCATACACACACGTCATTGTAGTTTGGGAGAACCAAGTCAGTTATGTTGGTCTAGATAAGTCATCTGTAGCTCGTACATTGGCATTAGGAGCCTTAGCTACTTCTTTACGCTTTTGTGAGTGATGTTTATTTGTATATTTGTCTTGTTGTATCATGATCATTATGATGGTAATGTGAATGGATATAAGTGAATAGGTTGAGTGGGTATATATATACATATATAGTATATACACGTATCCATATGTATATACGCATCGATATAGGTGTATGATCGACATATGGATATGCTCATACGGATGTGTCGATATGCTATACCTACACATACGTGTACGTCGAGGTATATACACGTATATACATGTATATATAAACACACTACCTATTATCTGTGGATATTAATAATATTATATTGTTATTGCTTGGCAATTTACATATATATGTACATATCGGATTACAATATGGTTACAAAATGATATATATATATATATATTACAGTAAAATAATATATATATGTATATATAAATTACATGGAGTAATTAAATATATATATATATATATAGATAGATAGTATATGTAAAGATTAATATTATAAATCTCATTATTGGAAAATATATATATAGTTACAGTAAAGATTAATTATTACTTTGAATGATTTAAAATATTGCCTTTGGCAAAAGGAAAATTAATGCATCATTCTTCATATAGTTGAAATTAAAATATTTCACATCCAAACTTTTGAAACTACGAAAAATAAAATGAAAAATGTGAATGAATGAAATACATGCCTATTGAAGCGCACGGCCATGACCAAGTCGCAAGAATTGAAACGCATCCTGTATGTTGTCAATTGAGCCTTGAATGTAGGCTAAGTGGATTGCAAATAACCATGACCATTTCCTATAAAATGAATCACCCGCCAGATTGCTGGATTGGCACCATATTTGGGAGACGCTTGTAGGTGTCGATTCTTCATTTTTAAACATGTGCAAGTTTGAAATGTTCTCCATTTTACTGTCAAGTAATGGAGGTCGACTCACCTCTTTGGAGTTGAGTATGAGAGTGGAAACCCGCTACATTTCATGTTGAAATATTCAAAACATAGTTTTGTCAAGTTACATGCCAGTAAAAGTGGAAATTCGTTGGGCTGGGGGCTCTATAAATAGCCGCCCAATTCATTCTTCTAAACTTACTTGCTTATTACAAATTTCACCTGATTTACTTTCTAATTACTTAGTTTCTGAAAAATTCACTCTAAGAGCTTAATTTCTGTAGAGTATTATCATATTTTCTAAGAAATATATATATCCTGTGAGCTAAGAGTCTTCAATATCAAATTACCAGAGAATTACACTTTTGTTCAGCTGCAATCCATAATAGTTTGAATATACATATTTGAGTATTAATTTTGAGTGAGGGATAGCCAACTGTGGGTTAATTGTGAAAGAGAGAATTGGGAACTTGTGAGAAGTTAGCAATTGATTGACAGAGTTGGAAGTGCTGTGAGGATTAGCTGAGACATCATCATCATTTGAAGGATAGCTGAATACCAAGCATGGGATATTCTCCTATTAATATTTCAATTATGAATTTTGAATGTCTATGGAATTTGTGGTTATTACTTGTGTATAGATAGGGAATTGCATTATACTTTGCATTTCTATGTGCATAGATAGGGAATTGCATTATACTTTGTATATCTGTTGTGCATAGATAGGGAATTGCATTATACTCTGTATTTTATTGTGTATAGAAAATAAGATGTTTAAGAGTTGCAAAACTGTTTACATCTAGAGAGTAGATTGTATAATGGATGAAAGATGCAGACTTGTGTGATTGCATTTATTGTATGATCTTCGTATAAGGAGAGTATGGCTGCATTAGTTATTATATACTATGACTGAAATGAGGACAAAAGTCAAGTAATTCTATGGGCTTAAGTTATTAGGTTAACTGAGGTAAAAAAACTCCTAGGATAAAGATTTCCAGTATAGGAGGGATTATGCTGATTCATTTCTAGTAGTTAGAATGTTGTAGGTAGTCTGGGGTGACTGATTACCCATTGAAGGACATAGCCTATGCGTAGTGTAAGATAGCCTTAAGTTAAATCGGCCCTGAGTAGTGTATGTGATAGATGACTCTCTTAGTCGTTTACTGAACTAAAACTCTTTGATCAAAGTAGTGTAATGTACCTACATTCTCTTAGATCGGGCGATGATTACACTGTTAGTTCATCTTGATCCAATAATACATGCTAGTTCGGGATTGTGGGATTACAAGGATCTAGTCATGTAGGACACACCACTATGCTCAGTTGGTTAACAATATTGGTTACTCTACCAATCTCTTCGTCGAAGGGAGGGCCATCTATTGAATAATAGATGTGCGGGGGATTGCATTATAAGTCCGTGGTTGGCGGAAAAGCGTTCGAGTGATGTTTCTCCTCCACAGCAGGCGACTGAAGAACCAAGATTTGAAAGGGAAGATCCTAGACCGTCCTACTACTATTTGTTCTAAAGCTCATTGGAGCTATATTAGTTAAGGTATGTATTATTGTTTTATGTACTTGTGGGGTGCTGCCACAATAGTGGTTTACAATTTCTGGGAGATCCTGATTTTTGCTGAAATCACATATTTTTAGAAAATATAATGATTTAAATTCCAATTGAAGAGGGTTTGATCAAACCACCTTAGACCAAGCCCCCTTGGATAGAACCCTGCTAGTTTTAAACCATACCATAACGGAGTCTCCTTTACACCTATCAAAATGCTGATAAAAATCCACTTTTGATTTACCTTTTGGGGGATCAAATGAACTCATTTAAAATTTATTTTTTTGTAAGAATGTATTCCTTATATAAGCTTCCAAAAAATTATAATTTTAATAAAAATTAATTTGATTATTATATTTATTTTTTATTTCTTGTGAATGTAGGTTTTTCACCGAAAATCAAGCTCGTTCACATGTGGAAAAATAGCGATTATCAAAAAAAATTTGAAAAAATATGAGTGCACTAGATATTGAAGTCCTTGATCCAACAAAAAAAAGAAAAATTGAATTTTGATACAAACAAAAAAAGTTATGCGTTATACGGTCGCGCTATGTCTGAATTGTAATTGGTTTGACTTTAAAACTTGATTAAAGAAAAAATATTCAATAAAAACCTATCTAACCAAGTGGAAGCACTAGATATCAAAGTTACAAATCTAAATTCGAAACAATTAGAATTTTATCTTTCATGGAAAAAAAGTTATGCGTTATATAGTGAACGTCACTTTTTAAAAATGTTGTTTTATGAAAAAAACTAGTTTTCGAGGGAGATGGAAAAATAAGTGTAATATTATTCCAAATTTTTTGAAAATAATATATTTAGAATCTATAGACAAAATTTCACGAAACTCTAGTTTGCATCATCTTCAAATTCCTCACGCTTTAGCTGTTGTAGGTTCCCGAAAGTGAAGATGTAGTTAAAAAAAATTATTTGAGTGTCCAGTTTGGCCAAAAATTGTAAACCACTATTGTAGGATCAGCCTGTGAAGTTATTATAATGAAATGGAATCTTTATTGTAAATGGATATGGCAACTTGTTCATGTATTATCAATAAAGAAAAGGAAATTTTTTATTGCAATGTCATGTTAACACGTTTATTTACTTGTATGATGTAAATTTAGGAAATTATACTATATTGAAAGGTTGGCACGTTACACTCGTGATACATTGGCACTTATGGGAGCGCCCAAGGAGCACCTCGACCACCTCGGGTTCCTTGTGGGTACGTGTGTTGTGTACCCATAGGGAACCCAAGGTGTCCGGAGCACTCTCATTGCCACTCCCGCTCTTGGAGCATTTTGGAGTGGGCATGGGAGGGTTTTTTGACAATTATAATTTATTATATATATCTATTATTTGTAGAATTATAAAGTATTTATTTAAGTTTAATATATTTATATTTTATTATGAGTTTTTTTGGGGTGCAAATTATGGGTATTTTAATATTATATTTCTGTAACAACTTAGCTTACTATGAGAGCATGTGTCTAGATTAACAACAATGCTAGGCATGGAAAATTATCAATGACCAAATTTTGCCATATGTAGTGGAATATTTGAAAAAATAAAATAAAATTTGAGATTTTGAGCATTCTAGTCTACAATGATGTATTGAATTTACTTTTTAGCTTGTGCTTGGTAGAGCTAAATAAATGAGTATAGCAATCATGTGATGACAACAACAATGCATACATCAAAATAGCTTGGGATTGATTTGTGAAAATATTTTCAAACTCTGCCACCCAAAACTCAATAAATGGGCTTAGTTATCATGTCGAAGTCACAACAAAATGGTGAGGTTGGGCATTTGGATACACAGATAATAAGGAAAATAGAAATAGTCGTAGAGTCTGTGGGTCGAATGGCTACGACTTCTAATATTACCGAAACAGATATTCTAGGGCTTCCATTACAAACTTATAAGAATTTTTTTGATTCTCAAGTTCGCATGAAGCGCAAGAGAAGAGCATATGATTGCTTAGACACATTAAGGCTTAGGATATCAAATGACTCCTTTGAGGCCTTATTTATAGATTCTAGATGACCTATCGATTTGGTGATTGCCGAATTTTACTTAGACTACCGGGTGAATTGATAAATATGAGTGGAGGAATATCGTACCATATTGGTCAACATTGTCTATCCATCACATGTTCTAACTTTATTGTTCACTATGGACATGATATTCATCATTACTTTCGGATGATGAAGATTCCAAAATGTTAATATTCTGTTGGTCCCACCATGCTTCTAGTTTGGCTTCGTTAAATAGGTCTTCAACATCGATGGCTCGCCATAAAGTAGAGATTTGAAAATGATATTGCAAATCCCAATTCGTATTATCATCATTTCGCCTGAGATTGATTGTGAAATAAGATTCCCAACCAAGTAGATGAATAATAGTTGTCACCACCAGGTTTGATGAAAATTCTTCATCGAGATGGAGGGATGGAGGTGCTACATATTTAATTTTTTTATACAACTGATATGACGATCTTGATTGAACTGAAATTATCCACTCAAAGTTTGGTCTTCTTACAAGATAATAAGTCTTAGGTATGTGTTGGCATAACAATTAGCACCTCTGGAGTATGAGTTGGTATGGACAGCTATGCACAGTGCATAATGAATGCTTTTCAAATTAGGAGGGGAAGCTCCCTCTTTTGTTGATTAATCTAGACCTGTATCTGCAATGAAATTTGAAAAATAATACATGTGTCTTTGAATGTTGATTGCTGAGAAAATTCGCTCACACAATGAGAAAATTCGCTTGCTCAATGAAGAAAATTTGCTTGCTCTTCAACCTGTTGTGAGAGAAATGGACACCATCTTGAAATAAATAAAGAAATTTGTAGTTAATGGCACCAACTACAAGAGAAAACCTGATTTCAAAAGGAATTATCTAATTGGACCCCACTTTGCTCAACAAAAACTGACTTGGAGTTTCAAAATATTTAAAATATTAAAATATTCAGTCTCACTCATCATGTGAATTTGCAATCGAGTCTCAAAAAGGCGCCAATATTAAAATATTGAGAAAAATTGCAACATTAAAGCTGGCATGTTGAAATTGAAAATTTAATATTATTTTATCGAGTTAACTAGAATCTCTCATTCTAGGTTTGCTTAGAATATTTTATTGATTCCGAAAAGTCCAAGTTTGACTCTCCAAGCGTCCCCTAGCAAAAGTTGAGATTTTTAGCTAACTTCCTATTTTGTAGCTTGTTGAAACGTCATGATAGCCCTTGTCAAACTTTGATTTCTAGATACTTGGTTGATGATGGAACTGAGTTGACACATCCATTATGAAGCCAAAACTATTGAGATGAAATGTCTGCTAGGAGCTGCAATCATTAAAAACCACGTCTGGTGCCTCAAAATAAAAGTCGCCTTTTATTAAAATAATGTATAGGCCACTAGACTTGGCCATTTCTCTGTTTTGCCATTTCGCACTTCAAACTGCCGCCGCCGATGAATGATGACTCCTGTCGATTGGATGCTGGATCCATTGCGTAGCTAGAAGAATTCCGCAAACAATTACTATATGTAAGGTGTTTGAAAGTTGGTTTAATGTCCTCAAAAGCAAGGGCACCCCTGACCTGTAGAGGCGCAATTACCATTTTGAGAATGATTTTGCAAATTACAACTTTCACACAAACGTTGTACTTTGACCCTTGACACCGAGAGCTGGATTGCTCTGATGCGTGTGCCGTTGATCGCATTGCGAAATTGGAACAACTTGGAAGAGATGTTCCTGGAAGTGACGAAGCGAGAAAACTGCTTCTAAGATCTCCAGTAGAAGGGCGCCTTTTCCAAGGGAGTATGTAAATTCCATAGCCATTTTTCTGCTTGTTTACATTCTTTAGTATTTTCTGCTGATCCTTCACTCACAATTGACTAACAAATCCTGAGGGTTGACGGTTGTATTCACTAAATAGCTAGGAGGATTCTACATAGGTCTCGTGAAGATGACGACTGCTAAAAACCCCATCTAGCTGGCCAAAAGGCTAGGCGCCCCTGGCCTATAGAGGTATAGTTTGATATTTTTACTTTTATTCACCCTCCATTTTACGTGCTTATTGGAACAATTGCCATGGTCACTTAGCACATTTGACGAGCTCACGAACCGATGCATCGCAGAGCTGGGCTGAATCAGAAAAGATCCCTCGGAAACAAAAATTGCAAATTCATTCATTTGACATGTCAAATTCAAGGGCGCCCTTGGGCTACAGGGTGCAAAAATTGCAAATTTGACTGTCTCTGTGATGTGTAAACTCTTTGTTGTGTCTACTTCCGCCTTCGAAATAAATAAATCTGAGCCTCCAAATTGAAGGGCACCTTTGAGCTACAGGGGAGTAGATTTTCTCTGGAAGTAATATTTCCTCCATTTCACGCTCTGAGAACACCATTTTGATTGTTGAGTTGACCACGTAGAAGCATTACTGCTGCTAACGCGTGTATGTGACTGTATTTTACCACTTTCACATGTACGTACACTGTAAAGTTGATTTGCACGTTGATTGCGCAAGTGTCTCCCACGTTACAAAGTGAAATGTTTCCAGACTTAGAATATTTTTTGCGCTTTTCACCATTTGAAAATCCCCTCCGTCGTGAAGCATCTTTTTCAACATCTTTCATTATAAAATGTTCTGCTTTGAGTTTCAGGCTTAGATTTTGACACTTGGTATTGGCCAACTGCCATTGACGACCTCAAAGGTCCTAACTTTTCTCCTAAAAAAGTGAAAACTACCCACCAAGCTTAAACTGACTTTTAATTGAAACTGACTTCACCTCTATGATCGTGATGTGAAATAAGCCAATCAAAATTAATTTCAGCCAATTCTAACAAGTTTCAATTTTTAGGGTTTCACAATCTAAAACAGGGGTGCTTGAAACCATAATTTTCAATTTTTCCAAATTTCACTATTATCTTTTTGACACCAAGCTAACTCAAAATTCATACTTGATTTGCCCAAAAACTGTGTTTTGACATCATTTTAACAAGGTTTAGACTCTTTTAAGCAAAATGCCTTAATGAAGCAGAAATTTTGGTTTGGGTACAACAATATGATAGATCTATGTTAATTTGTAATATGACAAATTGTCCTTGATTTCCTCCCACATGTGGTGGTGTGATACAACCCAAATCTGCTAACTGTCGATCAACAATTTTTGAATAGTGGCTATACCTTTCATTTATACCAAGTCTCAATAGCTGCATTTGTATTTGTCTTTGGATGGAATTGAAATAAACATTAATTGTTTGGAAACAATTAAAGCCTATAGGAGTAGGATTTGAAGATCTAGGAGCTTGCATGGCTATTATTGGAAAATCTCTGCTCAATTAGTCTGCTATAATATTGTCTTTCCCTCGAATATGCTGAGTAGTCTAATTAAATTGATTAAAATAATCTTGTCATTGCATATACCTACCTCTATTGCACAGACAGTTGCTATTGCATCAAAAGATCGACCTATTAATGCCTGATACAATTGCCAGAGTTAATGAATCCACAAGAGGTGGTTAAGCCATATCACGATTCCGAGTGTTGCCTTGCATAACAGGAGACCAAGGGCACACACCTTGTAACAATCCCCCCCAGTGCAAGCGAGGGGTTCAAACCCGTGACCCAGGGCTTTGATACCAATTGTTGCACAAATGGTTGTTGTTGCACCAAAAGATCGACCTATTAATGCCCGATACAACTGCCAGAGTTAATGAATCCACGGGAGGCAGTTAGCCATGTCACGAACCTCAACGCTTTGCTGCATTAACATAAGGAGACCAAGGGCTCACACCTTGCAACAACCTCTTCCATCCTTGTGACCATGATCCTTATCTTTGAATGTTAAGAATCTGATACAACTAGTTTTTATAATGAAATGCTTCAGGTGCACGAGTTTTAGAGCAACTTTTTCTAGACATTCCTTTACTCCATATATTTCTTTATCTGATAAACTCCATTTTTTGGCTCCTTCAACAAACAATCCACTAGCATATTCAGCCACAAATTCTTTGTCCTCTTTGATAAAACAAAGAACACCACCCCATGCATAATTAGAGGCATCTGTATAGAGTACAAAGTCTTTTGTTGTTGAAACATGTATCATTGGGAGATTACTAATTTTCTTTTTGATTTTTTCAAATGCTGTTGTATGTTCTTTCCAAAAGAATTTATTTTTCTTAAGGAGTTGTTGAAGAGATTCATGATCTATACTAGCAAATGGATATAAATTATTTTCATAATTTAATATACTAGCACTTGGATGTAAATTATTTACATAATTTAATATACTAGCATTTGGATATAAATTATTTACATAATTTAATATTCTAACATTTGGATATAAATTATTTACAATCATTCCTAAAAAAATACAATTATTAGTACACCATTGGATTTTATTTATAGATAATACAATCCTAGCATTTTTTACAATATCATAATTTTTTTTGAGATGATTTAGATGATCTTATGGAGGACTAAAAATTAATAAATCATTGATGTATACATACAAAAAATTTGATGTACCTTTGAATACCTAATGTATTATCCATAAATAAAATCCAATGGTGTACTAGTAATTGTAAATTTTTAGGAATGATTGTAAATAATGGCATCCTATAAGTACAACCCCACATTAAATAAAAGGCCTTGGCTTTTGAGTGTCCATTTGATAGAAAAAAGCTCCAAGCTTTCTTAGGTATATTAAATTATGTAAATAATTTATATCCAAATGCTAGTATAGATTGTGATTCTCTTCAACAACAACAGTTGAAAAAATAAAAAAGAAAATTAGTAATCTCCCTATGCTACATGTTTCAACAATAGAAGACTTTGTACTCTATACAAATGCCTCTAATTATGCATTGGGGTGGTGTTCTCTCTTTTATCAAAGAGGACAAAAATTTTGTAGGTAAATATGCTAGTGGACTGTTTGTTGAAGGAGCCAAAAAATGGAGTTCATTTGATAAGAAAATATATGGAGTAAAGAAATGCTTAGAAAAGTTTGCTCTAAAACTCGCGCACCTAAAGCATTTCATTATAAAAATTGATTGTACCAGATTCTTAACATTCAAAGATAAGGATCATGGTCGCAAGGGTGGAAGAGGTAAGTGTGTGATGGCAAGATTATTTTAATTAGTTTAATTATACTGCTCAACATATTCCAAGGAAAGACAATATTATAGTAGACTGGTCGAGCAGAGACTTTCCAATAATAGCCATGCAAGCTCCTAAACCTTTTCAAATACTCCTCCTATAGGCTTTAGTTGTTTCCGAACAATTAATGTTTATTTCAATTCCATCCAAAGACACGTAAAAATGCAGATATTAAGATTTGGTATAAATGAAAGGTATAGTCATTATGTTACACTTCGTTTTTGCTTTACCAAATTACTTTTAACTTTTATGTTGAAATACAATTTTGATACATGATTATGTTATTATGATATTTAATGTTTTGATGAAATTATATGCAATGAGATGTATTTGCATTTTGATGATTACTTGTTATTTAATCAACATTATGATTATCTTGTGATTTTTAATGGCTAAGTACGTAAATGTTTTCTAAGTGAAATGTAGGACTATTTCTTGCCCTCTAGAGAGAGGGAGGGTATCACCTGAGAGAGGAGAATAGACTTCAGAAAAGTGGGTATTGCCATTTGAGTTTCCACACACTCATGTAGGTCTACTTTAAACCTTGTCGAGTCAATTTGAGTGTTAGTTAAATTGAGTTATCAAATTGAGTCGATAGGTTAAGTCTAACCTAGTCGAGTCGAGTCTTGTTTTCATTATCGTAACAGAAAGTTAAAAGTGTTTAATGTTATATGTTGTCATTGATAATCGATTAAATGATCGTGTTATTTCGACAATATAAGTTGATTTTTATTGAATTTGTAAGATTGAAATTTTAATATATATAATATATATGGATATATGTGTATATATGAGAAAAATACATATATATATGTATATAAGTATATATATGAGATGCCAGTATTGGCATGGTGTGATGGTTTAAGGGTGGCATTGTTGTTTGTGCCACCAAGGTTCAAACCCCATTGGGGTGGTATTGTTGAATGGTTGTATTCCGGTTCATAGCTCCGGTCAAAAGTGTTTACCCCTTGAATAAAAAAAAAGGGTATATATATGAGATATATATATATATATATATATATATATATATATATATATATATATATATATATTGTCATGTCCCGAATTCTCCTTAAGTTGGGCCGATGTGGTTTTGCAAACTAGTGTTTTTAGACACTATCAAATAATTAAATAATAGTTTAGTTGTGGCCGACCTGCCTTGTGGTTGGCGCCATTTCGTTTTGAAATTTAATTTTGTTTGTTTTATTTGAGGCCAACTTCAATTGAAGTGGCGTAGTGGTTAAGTATTTATAGTTAGAGTGGGTTTGGGTTATGCATCACAAAATTGAGAAGCGAATTTTGCTTGGGTCTGAGAGTGTAGCTGCTCGACCATGACGTTCAGGGTGCGTAGCCTCCTGAACCGATTTCGTGTTTTGTCTTCTTCCATTTGAATTGCGCTCATATATATATTGGTTGGTCGTTGAACAGGGAATTGCTGGTGAAAGACGGGTGATTGCGTTCTGGCCGAGCCATAGGCTTTGGCCGCATATTTTTGGCGCCTCATAACTCCGCATGATAAATGACTCATCCCCGATTCAGCATCTATCAGGCATTCGCGACATAGCCATCGTTCCATCAATCGAATGCACTCTACTCTCAGCTCGCGTCATATTGGGCACACAACTCCAGAGAGAGATATCGGCGAATATACACCACGAAGGAACAACTAGCATTCGTGTCTCTTGAAGGCATTAGTTACAAGTGTCGGCGCTACTGATAAGAGCGACGACCATATGGAGATTTCATCGGGTATTACTCAGAGTAGACACATCAATTTGCAGATCGGAATATCAATGCTTTGTTGAACCTGTAACTGAGGGTAATTTTGGATTAGATTCAATCAATAAAGCATATAAATCATAAATGACAATAAAACCCAAAGCAATTACAAAACACAAAGGAAGAACAAAGAACGATTATACCTGAAAAACCGTCGAGACTTCCATGCTTCACTTTTGTAACACCTTCTTGCTGGATGATGCTTTGCCCTCAGATCCGTCGTGTGAGCAATATGCAAATATACGACTATGTCCTACACCAAGCTTTGAAAGATTTATGCAATGTCTAAGTGCCTATGCCTAAATGACTATGATTGACAATGCCTAAACATGCTAAGATTTGATCAAATAAAGATAATAAGTGTTGAAATTGCTATGAAATCTAAGTGTGCAAATGCCTAAAAATGTAATGTGTGTGCGTAATCTAGAAATGAGAGCAAAATAGCATTTTATAGAAAATGCCATTTTGAATGGACGGGCGAGATTGACTTTTGACAAAGACCTAAAATCAGAGGCCCAGATTTAATCTGACAATCCCTAATCAGGGTTAGGGAAAAAACTTTAATCGAACGGTCAAGATAATATCTCAGATAATTGGATCGACGGTGGAGAATAAATGAGATAATCAATTTTGAAAATGAAGATTTTCGACAATCAAGAAGATAAAGACTGCCTGATTTGTGAGATTCGAAAAATCAAGAAGATAAGATTTGGACTGAAGATCAGATTTGGAAAATCAAGAATCTGCCCGATTACTTGATTTTTGGAAGATTAGTTACCATTTTGAATTAAATTAATGATTTTGTGAGACAATAAATAATCTTTTCGATTATTTACCAAAATGGACACAGCTAAAGTGATGACATTTTAAATAATTTCATTTATTTAAAATGAGAGGAATATTATTTTGACAATTAAATAATTAAAGATAATTATTTAATTTAGCAGATAAGATTAATTAATTAAATAAATTAATCAATTCATTTAATTATGACAGTTAGTGACATATTAAATAAATAAATAAAATTTATTTATTTAATAATCAGGAAGAATTAATGAATAAGGATAATTAAACAAATTTAGAAATTTATTTAATTATAGGAAGACTTAGAGAATTAGTGACGTATTTAATAAATAAATAAAATTTATTTATTTAATAATCATGAAGAATACAAAGACATGAATTAATTAAACAATTATAAATTATTTAATTAATAGTCGAATATGGACTAAAGACATAATTAAATGTTACAATTATGCTAGGACGAAAGTGGTAAGAATGAAGCTTGCAGGCCTAGGTCATTTTTTTAGTGTCTACAAAACCTACTTGTAATGCAGTTAAATTCAATAATATAAATCTTTTCTGCCGATTATATTATTCCATTACTTTTCTGCAGCTACTTTGCATCTGTGTTTAATCTAGGGCTCTCATAATCGTACTTTGGTCAGTAGTCTAAAAAGTTTGGAGAATTGTAGAGTTGGATTGTTATTTTTTGCCCTAGGCATTTTACAGTGGTATCCGAGCTTTAGACCCTACCAGCCTGAGGGTATTGCATGAGTCAAAGGGATCAACGCGACGTCGAAAGGGAAAAGAAGAAAGTAGCAAGTGAATCTTCTAGAATAGGAGACAGAGGTAAGAAGATGGGAGATAAAGATGACCAGCTCGAAGCTTTCTTAAAGAGGATGACCAGTGTGCAGGAGCAAATGGTCAAGTAGCAAGAACAAACAAACTAGATGATATTAACAATGATGCAGTCCATGAATGACAGGAACAACAACGACAGATCAGTTTCAAACAATGGGCTGGAAGGCAGTCAATCCAATAATCCTGGATCTAAAAATCAAAGCAATAAGGGTTGACGTCCCACACAACCCACTTTCCTACCCAAGCATGGACCGAATCATGGAAGTGACAAACAAAATCTAGTGGAAGGAGACATTAACGCAAGCATGGAAGCCTATATGCAGATTGACCCTGAGATAAGGCAGCAGCTTGCATTCATTCAATTTCACAACATAAAGAATGGTTCTAAGGGAAGCCAAGTTACTTACCACCCCAACAAGGATCTGCAACATAGGGTGAGTAAGCTAACACTTCTGACATTCAATGGATCGGGAAATATGCTGCTCAATCGTGGATACAAAAGCTGGACACTTATTATTCTCTCAGCCCAATGACTGAAGAGGAAGCCATCAAGTTCGCCATCTTACATCTGGAAGGTTTAGCTCATGAGTGGTGGCACCGTGGCATTGTGACTCAAGGATTTGGACAGGTTTCTATATATGCTGAGTTCACACATAAATTGATAAAGAGATTCGATAGGAAGGATCCTGAAGCTTACTTCCAGGAGTTGAGAAGACTCAAGCAAACAAGCACCATGGATGATTATGTTTCAAAATTTCAAAGACTCGCAGTGATGGTATCAAATGTTTTGGACAAGAGGCTCAAGTTCTTTTTTATTGAAGGCCTATCAGAGCCATTTCATGGCTTGGTGAGAGCTTTGAAGCCAACAGCATTAGAGGAAGCTATCCGGAAAGCCTTGAGTGTCGAAGCTTCCACCAAGAAAGGGAAGACTATTGGCAAAAGTACACCAGTAGGGCAGCCAAAGAAGCCCTTCATTAAGGGTAATCCGCCACCAAAAGCCCCTCATATAGGACCACATGGCATGTCAAGGAATGAATTTCGCAAGAAAGGCTTGTGCTACTATTGCAATGAAAAATGGAACAATCAACACAGATGCCAAGGAAGGGGACAAGTTTACCACATCGAAGTGGTCTCCGATGATGAAGCAAAAACTGAAGAAGAGGTCAACACACTAATGGTGAACCTCAAGAGCTCATTGTAGAAGGGGGCCCCACAGGAGGCACTCTTGCAACACTTTCAAGAGCACCATGATACCATTCTCTCCGAGTGAGAGGAGTTCTTTGAGGACAAAAGGTGTTGATTGGTAGTGGAGCCACTCATAATTTCATTGCCAAGAGGACAATGGCCAAGTTGCGTTTGGGAGCAGAGGACTTCAAAGGTTTTGATGTTGTTGCAGTTGGAGGGAACATCCTCTCTTGTACTAAACGGATCCAACAAATGGAACTGATATTGGGTGGACACAAGATGAAAGATGATTTCTATGTGGGTTATATCGGTGACATGGACATGGTCTTGGGAGTTTAGTGGCTTCACTCATTAGGAGAATATACAACCAATTACCTAACCATAGAATTGAAATTCAAGCATAATGGCAAAGAGGTTGTCCTCAAGGGCCTCTTTAGGAATGGTCCTATGGTGGTCTTAGCCAAAAGGATGGAACGGTCTTTTTGTAGGGATCAAGTGACATGGGCAGCAAAGTGCTTGATCACAGATAATAACCCATCGAAGGAAGAAAGAACCTTTCCCGTGGACATTCAGGCTATCTTGAACAAGAAGTGCAAATTGTTTCATGAGATCCCATCAAGATTGCCACTAGATAGGGGGTTTCAGAATGTGATAGAGCTTGAAGAAGGAGCTAAACTGGTGATCACTACTCCTTATTGTCATCCACAAATATACAAAGAAGAGATCGAGAAGGCCATTAAGGAGTTATTGGATATGGGGTTTATTCGCCCAAGTTCAAGCCCTTTTGCTTCATCGGTGGTGTTGGTCAAAAAGAAGGATGGAACGCTCAGGATGTGCATCAATTATAGAGCTCTCTACAAGAAAATCAAGAACCGCTACCCTATCCCCAGGATTGATGAATTGATAGATGAGCTACGTGGAGTAGTGTACTTCTCCAAGATTGATCTGCGTTCGGGCTACCATCAGATTAGATTCAGGGATGAGGATATGCATAAGACAACTTTCAGATGCCATTACAGGCATTATGAGTTCTTGGTGATGCCATTTGGGTTAACCAATGCCCCCGCTACATTCCAGTCTTGCATGAATCAGGTATTCATTCTTCAGTTAAGAAAATTTGTGGTGGTTTTCTTTGATGATATCTTGATCTACAGCAAAACATGGGAAGAGCACTTGAAGCATATAGAGGAGGTGCTTGAAATTCTTGAAAAGAATTCATTCTATGCCAAGATGTCAAAATGCGAGTTTGGGATGACTGAGATCTTATACTTGGGCCACAAGATTAGCACTCAAGGGGTTAGTGTGGATGAGGAGAAGAGGCCATTCAGGAGTGGGCTGCACCCAAGAATTTGACACAATTGAGAGGATTTGTGGGACTTTGTAGCAACTACAGGAGATTTATGAGGGGATTTTCTCAACTTGCAGCACCATTGACCAATCTCACGAAGAAAGGAGCCTTTTCTTGGAGTCCCACGACCCAACAGACATTTGATAAACTCAAGGAGGTAATGAGCTCGTGTCCCATTTTAGCCATTCCTGATTTCTCATCTCCTTTTGTACTTGAGTGTGATGTGTCGGGAAAGGGCATTAGAGCCGTATTAATACAAAATAAACACCCAATTGCATACGAGAGTAGAAAGCTCACCAGTCCAGAGAGGGCTCTCTCTATTTATGACAAGGAGATGTTAGCTATCATGCATGCCCTTGCTAAGTTCAGGCAGTACTTGGTTTGTGGTAAATTCGTGGTGAAGACGGATCATAACAACTTGAAGTACTTCCTAAATCAACGAGATTTGAATGATAGACAACAAAAGTGGATAAGCAAACTCCAAGCTTATGACTTTGATATTGAATTTGTGAAAGGCAAGAACAATGTAGTGGTTGATGCACTTTCTAGGAAGCCATATCTATGTGCAATGTCTGATATATCTGCTGATTGGAGGATTGGTATTATCGCTGAGTACGCTAATGATGTTTTGGAAGGGAAGATAGTTGATGATAGGTAGAGGGTGGTTGAGGAGTTCATTCTCTAGAAAGATCAGGTCTATCTTGTACCTCATTCGAAGGTCAAGAATAGAATCATTAAAGCTTGCCATGATACCCCTCTTGTTGGTCATCCGAGATTCTACAAGACATACAAGCAAGGGAACGTTTTGCTTGGAAGGGGTTGAAAAAGGATTTATAGCAGCATGTGAGATAATGTTTAGTGTGCCAACAAAATAAAACTGAACATATACTACTAGCTGGTTTGTTGCAGCCCTTGCCCATTCCAAATCAGAAATGGGAAAACATTTCGATGGATTTCATCACCAGGCTCCCTAAGGTGCAAGGTAAGGATTGTATTTATGTTGTGGTGGATAGACTCACTAAGTATGATCATTTCTACGCCATTAGTTTAGAATTTAAGGCTCCTCAAGTTGTAGATCTGTTTTTTAGAGAAATGTTTAGACTCCATGGATTGCCACGAAACATTGTGAGTGATAGGGATAGTAGATTTACCAACATGTTCTGGCAAGAACTCTTCCGCTTGGCTCATACAGAGTTGTCCCCCAACACTAGCTACCACCCCCAAACAGACAGACAAACAAAGATCGTGAATAAACGGATTGAAGGGTACTTGAGAAACTATGTGACGGGGCAACAATCAGCTTGGGTGAAGTGGTTACATCTAGGAGAATTTTGCTACAATACCACACATCACATGTCCATTGGAATTTCACCATTCAAGGCACTTTATGGGTATGAGGCCACCTCCTTCATGAATTTGATCCTTGCAGATAGTAGTCCCGAGTGCCAAAGACATGATTTAGTAGAACGTCGACATCATGAATTCCTTGAAGGAAAACCTCCAGCGAGCCCAAAATCAATAAAAATTATATGCAGATCAGTGAAGGACTGAAAGGGTTTTCGAAGTAAACGACATGGTATACTTGAGGTTGCAGCCATACAGACAATCATCTCTTAAGGGGAACGGAGTAAAAAAGCTAAAACCAAGGTTTTAAGGGCCATTTAGGATCACAAGGAAGATTGGAGAGGTTGCATATGAACTTGAGTTGCCTCTAGGGAGCAGAATTCATAATATTTTCCACGTATCATGTTTGAATAGGGCCTTGGGACAGTAGATTACATCGTCAATAGAGTTGCCACCATTGGAAAATTGATCCTCGAGCTCGAGACTGTAATACCCTAATTGATCTTCAGTTAAAGAAAGGAATCTAACTACCAGTTTTCTGCTGAAAGTAACTAACTTATTTTCATGCTAGGGTTTTCAAAGCACTTTGAATGGAAAAGAAATACAATTTTAACTTCTAGATTCAGCTAAAGAGTAACTAACTAATTTTCCTAACGAGAGTTTCAACACATATAACAAACAAGAAAGATAAATCATTTGAACATTAACTACTTTTAACATTCAATAACTAACTTCTAGTTTTTCAATTTCAGCTGAAATGAAACAATTAACAGTTTAAATAACTGAAAACTATAGTTGATTATGAACTAACTATTCCATTAAGAAATGAATAGAACATATTTTAACAACAGTGAATTAAACATTATATAATAATTCTATTTTGAAGTAGAGAGAGAGAGAGAGAGAGAGAGAGAGAGAGAGAGAGTACAGTCTGTAGGCTTTCTGTTGGAATGCTTGAACAAGACCCAGTCTTCGAGGGAAAGAGAAACATCATCAAGGGATTTTCCGCCCAACCAAAGATCTTTTGGTCTCCTGTGTTTCTTCAATTGAAGAAACCCGAACCTTCACGAGATGTAGACTATAAAAGATTCCCAAAATACCATCTTGCCATCTGAGTTTGGTGTCAAGAATCTATACTACCCTGGTTGATCTTTCACTATAGGTTCTCCTAACTAGAATGACTGTTCTGACCAGGGGTATATTTGATTCTTGATGACTAATTATTGCTTATTTTAAGCATCATAACCTTGGCCAAGGATTTAATGATTAAGAGCATGTTTCTCGTGCCATCAACTATCTTACCCTTACTCGGCATTATAAAATTTGACTCGTGAGTTTGTATTATTTGTGACTTAGCTCATATATCGTTCCTCTTTATTTTAGAATAATATGTTCATTTCTCACACTCTAAATGGAAAGGATAGTCTTAGTCGATGTTGAAAGAACACTTCAGTTCTATTAATATTTCAACTAATTGACACAGACAAGAAAGGAGATTAATGAATATTTTCCGTTTCAAGAATTAAGAAACAAATTATGGATTGTATTTCGAATATAACAAAGATGAAGAATGACCCAAAAAAACTCAGTTGCAAAAACAGGTGACCTCGATTGGGACAGAAGATGAGGGAACCTTTCAACAAGATGAACACTTGGAAAATTTTGCATAAGATTCGAAATCACTATCATCAATTTGAATGTGATTCCATTGATTGCACAATAATCATTATCGATTTCAGAATCGAAATGATGGACTATTCATCATTTTAGTTAACAAATTCAATGACACAGTATACATGACTGTATATGCAGATTGAAAATTCGAAAGCTTCTTGGTGTATCCTCTAGTCGCACAAGATGATGACGATAGTAGTTTTCGTAATTTCTCACTAACCCAGAGAATGTACATCGACGGATTTTCTCAAGAGTACAAAATATATTTTTCCCACCCTTGAAAATGGAGAGATGAACCAATGACAATGGCCTTTCCCTGAATATGCAGACTGAAATTAACAACCAACGAAAAACGGAGTGATAGAGCAATGTGGAGAATGCCGTCCTATAAGCAAAGCGAACCAAGTCTCCAAGAAAACGTCCGCATGCATCTTCTTGGATGTTATTGCACAACATGGAGGACGAGGTGGCAAGAGTGGTGGGGAGTTACCGCCATCTTTCCACTTCAGCAGACAAGAGCTATCCTCGTCCTTTCATCCCACTTCCTCATTCGAGACTTTAAGGATTCCCAATTAAATTAATATTTGTTTTAATTGAATTGAATTTATATTTAAATCAATTCCCTACTCCAAGGTGCGCCCAAGGAACCAAATGTGTGGCCAACACAAGGAGGACGAATACATATATCTAAATTGACTAATTTCGCCCTAGCACCAAAGTTGAAGTTAATTATTTTTTTTAAAAATCATTAAATTTATTTAGTGCGATAGAACACAAGGTTACGACCACCATATTAGCAACCTTACACCAAACTCACGATTTGATGGCAATTTGGTTCTTTTATAGACTGAGGCCTCTCCTTGATGATATTTTCCTTTCCTTCGAGTTGTTGCCAATCCTGCATCCACTTGGAAAAGAAATAGGGTTAGACCGTTCTCTGATTCCTTTTCAAAATAAAAACTCATCAACACATTCACACACACACACACACATATAGAAATCATTCATAATTGCAGTTATATTAAATGAATTAAAAATTATTTTTCCCAATTTTCACATTCTCATGATAGGTAGTTGATTACAACTAACATAACGACCATATTATTATTATCATAATCTTGTTCAAGACAAAAGGGATGTAACATACTTCTCCCCTTAAGAATCATTGTCCTCGATGATTATTTATTTAAAGGTTCAAGTCTAAAATCATAAATATATAAAGAGTTCTTAATTGTTCATAAGAAGATAACTAAACTTTAAAGGTTTTCATTATAATCCTCCCATGTTGCATTTTCCTCTGACTGGTCCCACTGAACCTTGCATTGTACCACCTCACGGTTACGTAAGCGTAGCTTACATACCTTGAGCACTCTGAGTGGATCGATTGTGATCACCCCAAGATCTCCCACCTGCAAGGAATTCCAATCAATCATATGGTCAAATTCTACAAATGTATACTTCTTAAGATAGGAGACATGAAATACATTGTGCAATCTAGCGAGAGCCGGAGGTAGAGCAAGTTTGTATGCTACCGGTTGATAACTTCCAGGACTTCAAAAAGGTCCTACATATCTCGGGGCTAGTTTAGAGGTTTTTGCAAATTTGATAGAGCTCTTCTGAGGTTTGACTCGCAAGAGAACTTTCTCTCGAACCACAAATTGACTGGGGTTTCGTTTTGCATTAACGTAGCTTTTTTGCCGATCATTAGCTTCCTTCAACCTTTGTCTGATTAACTTAACCTGTTCCTCCATTTCTTGAGCATCTCGGGTCCTAGAATGATCCTGTCCTCCATCTTGTTCCAACTGATAGGTGTTCTGCACTTCTTGCTGTACAGTGCTATCAAAGGGTGCCATTTTGATAGCTGATTGATACAAATTGTTATAAGCAAATTCTACCAGTGGTAAATATTCTCCCCACTTATATTGCTGATCCATGCAGTACATTCTTAGCAACTCTTCCAAAATCTGATTTACTCTTTCTGTTTGTCCATCTATTCTAGGATGATAGGTTGTACTAATATTTAGCTAGGTTCCCAAGGTAGAAAATAGAGCTTGCCAAAACCTGGATGTCATCCTAGCATCCTTGTCAGAAATAATCTTTTTCGGAACTCCATGAAGACGAAAAATTTCTTGTACAAACTTTCAAGCAATCACAGAAGCCCCATTTATCAAATTTTCGGGTATGAAATGTGCTACCTTGGTGAGTCTATCCACTACTACTAGTATTGCATTATGTCTACTCCTCGTCATCGGTAAACCTTGTACAAAATCCATACTGATGATTGCCATTACCAATCTGGTACACTGTGAGGTTGCAATGATCCTGCCGGGTGTTGATGCTCCACCTTAACCTTCTGACATTCAAAACATCCTGCAACGAATTTGGCCGCATCCTTTTTCATTCCCTTCCAAAAATATAAAGGTTTGACATTGGCCAACATTTTGGTTACCCCTGGATGATTGGAGTATGGTGCTGTGTGAACCTCCTTCCATACCAAATTCCTTAATTCTGTTGAGTTTGGAACTTACATCCTGCCCTTATATCTCAAAAGTCCATCTGTTTCGATCTAAAAGCCCCCATATTTAGGCTCTTGTGAGTTTGCCTATAGAGCTTCACGGACTTGCTAGTAGAATTCATTTTCATTCAATTTCTGTAGTACTTGAGTTCTAAAATTTGTATTGACTGACACCATGGAAGTTATATGTTTTCGTCGGCTTAGAGCATCGGCTACTTTGTTCTCCTTGCCCTTGATATAACTAACCTCAAAATCATAGTCTAAAATTAACTCCATCCATCTCCTTTGGCGAGCATTTAAATTAGGTTGGGTATATATATATATATATATATATTTTAAACCTTGATGGACCAATTTGAGTTCAAAAGTCTTCCCTAACAAATAATGTCGCCACATTTGCGGGGCATGCACAATAGCTACTAACTCCAGATCGTGAGGTGTATAATTTTGCTCATACTGCTTCAAATTCTGAGATTCATAAGCCACTACCTTCCCATCTTGCATTAATACTCCGCCCAAACCTTCACCAGACGCGTCCGTTATAACTACAAAATGACCATGTTAGGGTCTGGGACTACCAAAATTGGTGTAGTTGTTATTTTCTCCTTCAATGTATTAACGCTTCTTGACATTTCTCTGTCCATTCGAATCTCTTTCCTTTTCTTTGAAGGGAGGTAATGGGGTGAGCGATCCTAGAGAAATTTCTTACAAACCTTCGGTAATACCCAGCCAAACCCCCAAAACTTCTAACCTCATGCACATTTTTTGGTATTGGCCATTCCACTATAGCTTTTATCTTTGTTGGATCCACTGCTATTCCTTAAGCTGATATTATATGCCCCAAGTATTGTACCTCTTTCTGGAAGAAAGTGCATTTGATAATTTTCCATAAAGTTTATGTTCTCTCAATCGTTGGAGGACCACCCGAAGATGCTGAAGATGCTCATCCTTGTTTTTGGAATAAATGAGAATGTCATCATGGAAGACCAACACAAACTTGCCCAAACAATCACGCAAAATACTATTCATTAAATTCATAAACGTAGCTGGGGCATTGGTGAGACCAAATGGCAAAATTGTGAATTCATAATGACCGTGTCTAGTTTTGAAAGTTGGTTTGGAATACATTCCTTGCTTTATGAAACTTTTCTTCTCTAGCTAAGAATTGTGTTAATGTACGGTAGACATTTACTTAGCTTTTCTATCTATTATTAACTTCCACCAATCTTTTTTGATCGGTTTGATTTGTTTATCCATTTTTGACAACTTTTTTTGGACTAATGCTAATCCTATCTTCTAGCTTACTGAGCTCATAGGAGTTCAACATCTTCTTTTGTCCAATGTTTCAAATGGAGTCATCTTGATAGCAGAATTATAGAAGTTGTTACAACAAACTCCATAAAAGGTGATTACTTTTTCTACGTGTAGCAATCAGCCACTTTTAACACAGGTTTACCAAGAGAATTTCACCACAGGTTAACAACATTAAGTGAGTAAGGTACCACTATTCATCATGTAAGATACAAAGAGTAACATCAACTTTCACTTTTCTGGCTGAAAAGGATATTCATCAAGTACCAATTTCATTTATTTCATGCATCATTAAAATAAGCTGATAAGTAAATACAAGGGAAAGGATCAAAGTTCCTTTTCTAGTTCAACTTTCCTCCAAGACTTAGCATGCCACTGATAAGAGGGAAAGCATCACTCGGCTATTTTTCCTTCCAACCACGGACTTAAGCGGTTTCCCCCGCATAGTTCCTACTTGGAAGCAGTCCTACCTTTCAACAAAAGGTTGTGTTGGAAACCCTCTCAGTTGCCATCTGAGCTCTAGTGTGTACCCCCACTTAACCAACTTTGTCGCACTACTAAGGATACCCTCCTACTAAGTACAACAACTTTGGTTAGCTAAGTGTCTGGAGTACGGTGAACTAATGAGTGCACGTAGTAGCATCAACACTCACTATGGCCATAGTTTTCATATATATACGTTTTGCAATGAACGTAGTCATGGTTCACCACCCTGCTCGACTTGGAGAGACTATTCACCTGGGCTACTTGACTACCTGTCCGCCCACATACCATAACACAAGGTTCAAAAGGTGATATCAGCATAAGACCTTTCGGTAGCTTGCATATTAATTATGTAACCCTAAAAGGGTTTGGAACTAATTTCCTTCCACACAAGGTTTCTTTCTTTAGTAAAGTTAAGGACATACTAGGTGCATTTTCTACAATTTACTCTCTTGCACAATCCATTAGGGGCCCATCCAGGACATGATAGAGATGAAAATTTCATAAACATAGCAAATAGCTAAAATGTTCTTGTATAGCCACCACAAAACTTAACTCAATATCAAAATATAAATAGTTTTAATTTCAGCAATAAATCAAAAGAATGAGCTCATTTCCAACAATAAATCAAATTTTTGACTAACTGGCCATAAGATAAACAATCTTCAAAATTCTGTGGCTAGACCAATTCGAAATAAAGAAATAAAACAATGACAATCCTTGCCAGTATTAAAAGAAATTTTACCAAAAATTCAAAGAAGTGTCAAAATCCAGAGGAACACTTATTATGCACTATGTGACTTAACTATTATGCACTATGTGACTTAACTAAGTCACTAACAAGGGAGTAGATTGCTGCACCGTATTTGGATTTTCCAAAAACTTACAGTGGTTAGAGATTGCGTTTCAAATGCTTCAAACAAATAAGTCCCTTAAGACTTTCATCATGCTCAAAAATTTTGCAAATAAAAAGGTTATAACACATACCCTCCTATTTCCTGGAGTATCTATCATTCATTGCTAAGATGATATTATAATATTGTGCTATAGCAACACACAAAGATTATAGTTGGAACATAAACTTCTTTCCTTCGTTCTGCTTAACCAAAACTCTATTCCTTACTTCACTGAATAGGTTACTTGTTCAAAACATAAACAACTTTAGCTAAATACCTTGATGATGATTATATTCACCATTGTAATTGTACTTTCTAGTTCCTCCAAAGGAAAAATTCATAGTTCTCAACCATTTGGCCAAAATGCCATGGGAATAACTAATATCTTCTCCTTACAATTGTTATGATTGATCTTGCAATCTCCAAGCATATTCTTAACAAAAGTTCAAAGAATGATTTTAATCCCGATCTTTATTCATCAAAATAATGCTTGATATGATCCTCGTTAATTATGTCCTCTTCCACACATTAACATCTTTTCCAAAAGGCTTCATGAGGTATTAAGGATCTCGTATTCACTTTTACTTATGCTTAATTATTTGTATATGGCAATTGGTTTTCTCATGAATCTCGGTGAACAAAAGCATTTCTTGGTCCTATACCATTTTTCTTAGCTTTCCATGCCAATGTATCACCACTTGTCCTTTATTGATTCTTCTATTCCACTTGGTTTATTCCAAGCCATCTGAAAGTTAGACTAGAACCCATCTTATCTATGTGTGTTTTATATAATTTCAAGGATTTTCAACACTCAGTTGCTCTTGCACCTGATTGATTACTTCTGGATCTTCCCATCCTTTTGTTTTTGAGAAATAAGATTGATCTTGAACTCCTACAGACATTGCTCTACCCAAGCTCTTAGTCTATTAGTAACCGAACAAGGTTTCACCTTTCTAGTCTAAGTCTCAAAATCTTTCCACTATGCAATCTTAGCAGAATTGTTTTCCTCTTGAAGTTTTAACTCCTCAATTGGCTTTCTCTTAGCCATTGACTTGGGTAAGTGCTGGGAAAATAGTCTTCTTGACAGTTTCCTTGGTTTTTCTCTCTGCCATTCTGACATCACACTAGTTTTAAACCTTAGCCAAATTGTTGAATGCCTAACGAGTTTTTTCGTAATGAGCTCATAGGTCCATGTGTTGAACTCGGTTCGCTCTTGTTGTACCCAAACCAAATTTTTTGCTTCATTAAGGCATTTTGCTTAAAATAGTCTAAACCTTGTTAAAATGATGTCAAAATACAATTTTTGGGCAAGACAAGTATGGACTTTGGTCAGTGTCATGTCAGTCGTCAACAACAATTGGTCAATACCTGGGACTCAAAGCAGGATATGTTATGATGGAGAAGTGCTTCACGACATAATTATACTCCTACAAGGTCAATTTAGTGGCCAAAATAGTGTTTTCGGAACATGAAGCAGATGAAGACATTTTGCAAAAAGTAGATCTACGCCCCTGTAGCCCAGGGGCACTCTTCTTTTTGAAGGCTCAGATTTAGTTGCTTTCGCTTGCAAACACATTCAATCTCCTTAGAATTAGTCCAACTTTCCGACAAGCTATCAAGCGAGGTCATCCGAGGTGCAAAACTTCGGCAATTGAAGTCAGAAGCTGAAGGTACGAGGAGGTTATACATCTTAGAGGACTGTCAAATTGCAGTTTTTGCGCCCCTGTAGCCCAGGGGCGCCCTTGAATTTGACTCCTCAGATGGATGAATCTGTAAAATTTGTTTCCAGGGGATATTTTCTAATTCAGTTCAGCTCCGCAACGCATTAGTTCGTGAGATGATCCGACATACTGAGTGATCGTGACAGAGGTTCTATCTAGCACGTAAACTAGAGGGTGGAAAAATGTAGAAATACACACCTGTACCTCTATAGGGTAGGGGCGCCTAGCCTTTAGGCCTGCTAGATGGGGTCTTTTGCAGTCACAGTCTTTACGAGACTTGTGCGGAATTCTCCTAGTTATCCAACGAGTCCAGTTGTTATCCCTAAGGATTTGTCAAACGCTCATACGTGAAGGGTCAGTGTAGAGTGGTGAAGAAATCAGACAACTAGGAAAATGGCTAAGTATGGGAAATACACACTCCCTTGGAGAAGGCACCCTTCTTTTTGAGGTGTTAGAAGCAATTTTCTCGCTTCGTCACCTCTAAGAACATCTCTTCTAAGTTGATCTAGCTACGCAGAGAGATTGTCGGTGCGCGAATCAGAGCACTCTAGCTCCCGGTGTCAGGGGTCAAAGTATGGCGTCCAGATGAAAGTTACACTTTTGTCAAATTAGTGTTTGCACCTTCATAGGCTAGGGGCGCCCTTGCTTTTGGGGTTCCTAATGCAGCTTTCAGATGCCTTACATACAGTCGTTGGTTGCGGAATTCTTCCAGTCATGCAATGAACCTATCATTCAGTCAACAGGATTCATCGTTCACCGCTAGTGGCAGTTCAAAGCTTCAAATGGCAAAACAGAGAAATGGCTTAGTTTGGAGACCTTGCATCAATTTAATCAAAGGCACCTAATTTTTTGAGGTGTCAAACGTTGTTTTTAGTAGTTGCAGCTCCCGACAGACATTTCATCTTTGCTCTGTAGGCTTCGCAATGGATATCTCAGCTTAGTCACAACATCACTCAGGCACTCAAAAATCAGAACTCAACAGAGGCAACTGTAACTTTTCAGTGAGCTATAAAATAGGAAGTTAACGAAAAATCTCATAACTTTTGCAGATGGATACTTGGAGAGTCAAATTTGGACTTTTCAGAATCAGTGAATTTTTCTGAGTGCATCTGGATGCTAAGATTTCAGTTAACTTATTAAAATAATATTAAATTTCAACTTTTTGCATTCAAGCATTAAATGGGCGATTTTCTTCAATATTTCAATACTGGCTCCCTTTTTGATGTTAAATTACAAATTTGCATGTAAGGGTGAATTGAGTATTTTAATATTATTTAATTTTCAGGACTCTAAGTCAGTGCCAGTCAAACTGGAGGGGGTCCAATCATAACACTTCTTTTGTTATTAGGGTTCTATTCTTGTAGTGGCGTCATTATGGTGCAAATTTGCTCTATTTATTCAAGTTTGGCGTCTCATTTAATTCATCCAGCTTAAGTGGAAGTGAATTTCTTCTTGAGTTGGGTGAATTTTCTTCAACAGTCTGTTGCGAAGACATCAAAAACATTCTTTTACAGGTACAAGTCCAGATTCATCAGCAAAATTCAAGAGAAAGTGGCGATTTTAGCAGGAGAAAGTCATCAAAACCTCAATCTTTTGTCTCAATTTCTTCCATTTCTCGTCTTATTTTCTTTCCCATGTTCAAAGAAACTGGCGACTTTTGACAAAACAAATCATCTGGGTTGATTCAGAATAGCTTCCTCAATAAAACCCATGTGCTAGATTTTTTCAGGAAAATTTGTTCCAGAGCATCAGTTCTCGAGGCTTTGATTTTCTTAACTGAAATTCCTTTGCATGGTGGAGTAGCAGTCCAATTTTCGCAAATCTAACATTTTGGGTTGTCTTAGAATCATTTTTTGGACAAAACCCATATCCCATAATTTTTCGTGAAAATTGCCCTCCGACAAGCTATTTTTAGCCTCAACAGACTATTTTTAGCTTTCTAGAAAAGTTGTCAGAATATAGTCGTCAACAGGCGAGTTTTTTTAGAATGCAGTACATAGCTTGAATTCATGACTAAGTTAGTCTTGACTCATGACTTCATTGGAACAGTTGACATGAATCTACATAAGGTGCTTCCAGAAGCAATCTTGGATCCAATCAAGATAAAAGATTCAATACTTCAAAACATTCAACAATCCGGGTTGCTAGAGGCCGCTTCTATCCCTATCTCAGTTCATCGCATAGAGTTCGTAATGTCTTGTGTTAAGCATTACAATTATGCTACTTGCGAAATACAGTCAGTAGATGGATGGGTGATGTGCAGTCTCAAACCCCTGGATACGAGAGATGTTTTGGTATTCCTCAACATCCGAACAGTCTAGTCATTGCCATGGACTAGTGTGAGAGAGCATTCAATGTTGATATAGACAAGTGTCAAAGTAAGATGGTTAAAACAGAAAAAGAACAAGTTGTTGAGCAATGTGGGTCGTGGTGAATACAAGGATGAGTACGCGATTTTAATCATACTTCTTAATCACGTCTCAGGTCATGTAGATGCAAACAAATTTCAGTCCTGGATGTATTATATCATTGGTCAGATCATCTCCAGGCGAGAGCATTATGACTGGGCATCCTTCATCAGTGACGTTCTCCACGAGCAAATCACTGGTTTTCTAGTTGCCCACCAGTTTCATATGTGTTCCTACCTCGTATACTTAATCGCCTATCAGGGTCGGTTTAGAGGATTGAACACAGTGGGCATACTCAGTGTACAAAAAGTCTACCATTGCTATGACCAGCTTGAGTTCACGAAGGCTGAACGACATTTCAAGCGTGTGCATGAGGCTTTCTTGACGTACACAATAAGGAACCTAGATCGGGAGTTGCATGTTCGTATCTCAACGGTTGCTAGAGCAACAATGCTTGACTGGGCGAACTGGTTTATTCAATTCCCTACATACACCTACATCCGCGTCTACGGATACACAGGAAATCCAACCATACTTCCACGTTATCCTTCGGATAGAATAGTTTTCATGGAGTTCTTGAGGCAATTGTACGATGTTCATCTACACTTGCGCCACAAGCGTAAACTAGCTGCCAACTTTCCAATGCAAATGGGAATCTATTGGTGCAGGACAACAGTTGATGCTAAAGCTGCAGGACAGGAGTTGGAGAAATACAAACTCAAGTACCTTGTTGATACATGCACATATGACCCTTGGGGTCGTTATACAACACGCCTTGGTGGTCGCCCTTACCATAAGCCTACAATGGAGGATTATTGGGTGAATTGCGAGGATGACTTTGAGGTGCGCAAACACAGCTACAACAAGTTCTCTCTCTCACAGATTTTTGTCTTCTTGGCAGAAGATGTGGGAGGTTTGTCAGATGATGAGGGAGATACACTTCCTCAATTTTTCAGAGAGCAGGTTGATACACAACCACTGCAGACTATTGATTGGTTCGCCAAAGAATACTCATCAGTGAAGGAAAGGTTGAGTAGAGTTATTCAGAACAGTATACTCTAGCTCGAAATCAAGAAGACCAGGAGGGTAGTCATGCCTAGAACAGAGCCGCCACCAGTGGATGCTTCACTACCATCCTCATCTAAACCTAAACAAAAGAAGAGTAACCCTCCTAAGAAGAATAAAGTCCCTGGCAGACACACATGGAGCCAGTCAGAGTGCCAGTTCAGAGTTTGCCAGAGCCCAAGGTTCAGCTTCGCATACCATCACCGATACGAGAGCAGTCTCCAGTTCCAATTCACATTGATTTGGACTTGGACTTGCCACCTCACAATAATGCCTCTACACATTCACACTCATCAGAACCTCTTATGACTAGCACAGACCCTTCCAGTGGGATTAGTCGAGACTCGTCTTGGCTTGAGAATCAACTGGGTAGGAAGAGGAGGCAACCATCTTCTGTACTTGATCATTCAGATTTTGATCATGTCTACCAAGATACGCCAGACAAGAGGATCAAGAAACAGGTCCATGTAGAGAGGAATGCTGACAAGGAGATTGTCATTGAGACTGCTGTGCCTCCAAAGGATAAGTCTGAATGAGATTTAAGTTCAAAACTTCGAAGTGATCACAGTCAACCTTGGTAGAAGTACCCATCAGACAGAGGTTGATCTCCTACAAGTTGCAATAAATAGCGCAAGGGATAGAAAAATGAAAGACAGAGAAGACAAGGTAGACCTCAAGGCTGAAATCCAGTAGCTTCGTCAATACATTTCTAGCGTTGTACACAGAACAGAAAATGTCACCGCTTCACTCCCACCGATGCTAGAGCCACCGACAGAACAGGGTCAGCTTAATCACCTGGTTGCATATGACAAGTGTTTGGAGGATTGGGAGGAGTTCGTCACCAGAGGCCGCTTTGTGCTTGCAGAGTTATAAATGCACACGAACTCTGTCTACATCTCCAGGATGAGGAGCGAGATTTGGCGATGGACAAACCTAGAGATGAGATCATGATTGCTCACTTGAGGATGACATATGAATCAGTCACAGATGCAAAAGACAAAGAGGCTATCTACACTTGGAGGACATAGTTGATCTTCAAGGCGGAGATAGAGGAGACAATGGCATCAGAGTTGGCCGAGAGCAGAGAGCACATCACTAGTGTACTCTGGTACGTGAGAACTTTCATGTCTTGCATACCGTGTCAGTATCAGCTTGAGGGTGGTGCGTATGTTGAGATTGCTGATGTTTAGTCAGAGCTCCAGGCACTCATTCATGGTATTTTCAGTGGGGAGACCGTTGGCTGTAAGATGAATCAACTTACAGTCATGTCAGCGTTGTTCGTTGAGGCAGTTAGGAGCAAAGGTGAACTTCAGTGCCAGATCACAGGCGGTGATGACATGCTGCACAGACACAGTATACTTGGGCAAAGTATTAGTGCCCCAGATAGTGACGTAGTCAACAACCTTGTGGAGGGGTTAGTTGTTCGAGATAGTGGCCAGTGATCAGTCAGTTGGAACCTGCAGTCATTTTCGAGGATAGGATCAGGAGCATGCAATTAGAACTCGACTTTCATCTTCAATTCTCTTTGCTGGGACCACGCATGTTTATCTTATCCTCAAAGATATTTTGCAGGACTTGGAGTTTCATTTAGGGTTTTCGTTAACTGATGGTAGTGTTCTAGTTAACTTGCTTTCAATAAGGACGTACATGCTTGCATATTGTCCATTTAGATTAGATGTTTTGGTTAATTGATGGTAGCTTTCCAGTTAATTGTATAGCTTTCTTTATTAGAGTTTAGCAATAAAATCTTGCATGCATGCAAGACTGTAGTTGACTCAAAGTGATTTTAGGGTTCCCTACACCTTCCGATGTCTATAAATAAGAGCTTTTGGCTCATTTGTAATTAGCTTTTGCACGCGATAATAATATATGCTGAGCCAGATTTGCCTGTAATATTGCTATCAAGTGTATTTGTTCACTTTGGTTGGATGATAATTGTTTCATGCTCTTGTGTTTATAAGCTTTATTTCATATCTACACCTCAGATAGGTGCCGTCACCTCCTTGGGAATTTAGAATTAAGGCTTATCGTTTGTTGTTATTGTGATTAATGAGCGTTGTTTCATGTCTACACTTCGGATAGGTGCCGTCACCTCCTTAGGAATTCAGAAGTAGAGTTCATCATTTGATGTCGTCGCCAATAACCTTTGTTTCAGCCTACACCTCAGATAGGTGTTGTCACCTCCTTGGAAATCCTGTCTTAGAGGTTAACATATAAATCATTCCTGCTTTGTTTCCTCATGCTTTGATTTCTTGAGGGGATTGGATAGTATAAGCTAGTTAGTTTTGAGTTGTAGTTAAAATTTGCTAAACCAAAAAATCCTTGGCTGCAATGTTCAAAATTTCTCGAAAACCTTGTGCCTCTTTCAGCAGAGATAAAAAGATAGGAATTAGTTTAGATTACTTTTTTCAAGCATTTGTCCGCACAATGAGGGAGCTTCCCCTCCTAATTTGAAGAGCACTCATCACACAATGTGCATAGTTGTCAGTACCAACTAGCACTCTAGAGGTGCTAATTGTTATGCCAACAGCTCTGATACCATATGTAACATACCAACTATCTACAGTGTAACTAACTTCTAGATTCAGCTGAAGAGTAACTAACTAATTTTCCTAACGAGAGTTGCAACACATATAACAAACAAGAAAGATAAATCATTTGAGCATTAACTATTTTAACATTCAATAACTAACTTCTAGTTTTTCAATTTCAGCTTAAATGGAACAATTAACGGTTTAAATAACTGAAAACTACAGTTGATTAAGAACTAACTATTCTATTAAGAAATGAATAAAACATATTTTAACAATAATGAATTAAACATTATAAAATAATTCTATTTTGAAGTAAAGAGAGAGAGAGACAGAGTTAAGAGATAGTACAGTCTGTAGGCTCCCTGCTGGAATGCTTAAACAAGACTCAGTCTTTGAGGGAAAGAGAAACATCATCAAGGGCTTTTCCGCCCAACCAAAGACCTTATGGTCTCCCGTGTTTCTTCAACTGAAGAAACCCAACCCTTCACTAGATGCAGACTATAAAAGATTTCCAAAATACCATCTTGCCATCTAAGTCTGGTGTCAAGAATCTATACTACCCTGGTCGATCTTTCATTATAGGTTCTCCTAACTAGAATGACCGTTCTGACCAAGGGTATATTTGATTCTTGATGGCTGATTACTACTTATTTTAAGCATCATAACCTTGGCCAAGGATTTAATGATTAAGAGCACGTTTCTCGTGCCATTAGCTCTCTCACCCTTACTCGGCATTATAAAACTTGACTCTTGAGTTTGTATTATTTGTGACTCAGCTCATATATCGTTCCTCTTTATTTTAGAATAATATGTTCATTTCTCACACTCTAAAGGGAAATGATAGTCTTAGTCGATGTTGAAAGAACACTTCAATTCTATTAATATTTCAACTAATTGACACGGACAAGAAAGGAGATTAATGAATATTTTCCGTTTCAAGAATTAAGAAACAAATTATGGATTGTTTTTCGAATATAACAGAGATGAAGGATGACCCAGAAAAACTCAGTTGCAAAAGCAGGTGGCCTTGATTGGGACAAAAGATAAGGAGGGAACCTTTCAACAAGACAAACACTTGGAAATTTTTGCATAAGATTCGAAATCACTATCATCAATCTGAACGCGATTCCATTGATTGCACAATAATCATTATCAATTTCAGAATTGAAATGATGGACTATTCATCGTTTTAGTTAACAAATTCAACGACACACAGTATACATGCCTGTATATGCAGACTGAAAATTCGAAAGCTTCTTGGCGTATCCTCCAGTTGCACAAGATGACGGCGATAGTAGTTTTCGTAATTTCTCACTAACCCGGAGAATGTATAGCGACGGATTTTCTCAAGAGTACAAAATATTTTTTTCCCACCCTTGAAAATGGAGAGATGAACCGATGAAAATGGCCTTTCCCTGAATATGCAGACTGAAATTAACAACTAAGGAAAAACGGAGTGAGAGAGAGAGCGATGAGGAGAATGCCGTCCTATAAACAAAGCGAACCAAGTCTCCAAGAAAATGTCTGCATGCATCTTCTTGGACGTTACTACAAAACATGGAGGACGAGGTGGCAAGAGTGGTGGGGAGTTACCGCCATCTTTCCACTTCAGCAAACAAGAGCTATCTCTGTCCTTTCATCCCACTTCCTCATTCGAGACTTTAAGGATTCCCAATTAAATTAATATTTGTTTTAATTGAATTGAATTTATATTTAAATCAATTCCCTACACCAAGGTGCGCCCAAGGAGCCAAATGTATGGCCAACACAAGGAGGACGAATATATATATTTAAATTGACTAATTTTGCCCTAGCACCAAAGTTGAAGTTAATTATTATTATTTTTAAATCATTAAATTTATTTAGTGCGATAGAACACAAGGTTACGACCACCATATTAGCAACCTTACACCAAACTCACGACTTGACGGCAATTTGGTTCTTTTATAGACTGAGGCCTCTCCTTGATGATATTTTCTTTTCTTTCGAGTTGTTGCCAATCTTGCATCCACTTGGAAAAGAAATAGGGTTAGACTGTTCTCTGATTCCTTTTCAAAATAAAACCTCATCAACACATTTATATATATATATATATATGTATAAAGAAATAATTCATAATTGCAGTTATATTAAATGAATTAAAAATTCTTTTTCCCAATTTTCACATTCTCATGAAAGGTAGTTGATTACAACTAACATACCGACATATTATTATTATCATAATCTTGTTCAAGACAAAAGGGATGTAACATATGGCCTCTTTGGCCCTATCCATGCTCTCATATATGTAGCCCATTGTGGGCTTCTCCCCATCAACAACTCGTAGGAGAACTAGCAAGGGCTCAATAAACTGCAAAGTGCAAACATTGTGAAACATTAACTTAAGTGTGAACGCAAATAAACAAATAAAATTAAAATATGAATAAAAATTAAAATATAATGAAGAATTAAATTTTTACCTTCACAATCTCCTCCGCTGGTGCCCAAAACCTTGGCTCATCAAAAATGTAATTAGTCACATCAATCTCTATAGTGGCTGTAGCATAGGATGACGAAGTCCACTCCTCACCAACAAACATGCACCTAAAAGATGCCTTTGACTGAATCAAGGATTGTAATGTGATAAAATTTATGGCAAACCCAGTGATGCCAGGATGAGCCAACTCCCTTGACCCCGTGTATTGCCTCATTAGGCTAAGGACCAATGCGTGATTATATACAAATTTGCAAATGTTTTTTGCCGCATCCACACATGTTTTGATCCATGGGAGCTTGTCAAGATCCTCCAATATGAGGTCAAGGCAATGAGCGACACATGGAGTTCAGAATATAGTAGGGTGCCTCTCCATGAATAATCTACTAACAACAACATAATTTGTTGCATTATCAGTCACTACTTGAACCGCATTCTCTTCACCCACCTCAGCTATCACCTCTATAGCCTCACAAAGGTATGTGGCATTTTTGACATGGGAAGAAGCATCAATGGATTTGATGAAGACAAGTGTCACCTAAGAAAAGAAGCAAAACCAATTATTCAATAAATTAAAATACATAAATCAACGATATTAATCACTAAATCATATTCAAATTTCAAAATAATCAATGCTTTGAGGGAAGTAGAATTACCTGCGGAGGAAACAAGAAAATTAAGTAGCATCCTATTTCTCCTATCGGTCCAACCATCGGTCATGATGGTGCAACCCAAACTCCTCCACTGCAAGCGCTGCTCCTCTATTTGTGCTTTTACATCTGCCACCTTTTGACTCAAAAGTGGGTCCTTTAATTCATCTTCGGTAGGGGCTTTGAACTCCGCTCCACATATGGTTATGGCATTAACCATATTTTGCTAAAAGGGAGACCTAAAACATGTCATATATAAATTAGTAAGTTACTTAGAGAAGTATTGTAAAATGAAAAGTTTTAACTTTAAATTTGAATTGGAGAATGAGATACATCTAGATTCTAAATATAAATTTTAAAACAATTAAACAAACAATAATTACTTGGATACATGGAAGGGAATGGTGCAATAGTACCAGAAGTTTGCAATTGATTTCTTCGTTGCATCATGTGCATCCTTGTTTCAACCCATGCTTTCAAGCGACGGTTGGGAACTAGGAGTACTGCGTGGTACAAAATATGAATCCACCCTAGATTTACGAACTTTAGGGCCAATGCTAACACTCCCACTACCACTAGCAGTAGCGGTAGCACTAGGAGTACCCATAACTGGTGCACTAGCACTAACACTAAGACGGTATGGAGGCATGGGAGAAGCATCTTCAACACCACCAATGCTTGCCAACTCCTCCCTTTGCCTCTTTTTCATTTCTTTTTGCAATTCAAATGTTTCTAATTGCACTTGCACCTTACGAACAGCCTTAGGAGGTGCATTAATGCAACCCACTGCATCATGGATGGGTGTGTTTGCAATATGGTATTTCAATCTGTTTATGCCTCCATGAAATAGTGTTTTGCAATATTTACATTTTGCCTCTCATTTTTTCTGCCTGGGAAAGATTTCGACATGTTTCCAAGTAGGGTCTTTTCTGCTTGGGGTTTGGGATATTGTGAAAATATGGTTTGAATTGCAAATGAAGGTGGCTGCAGTAACAAGTAGGGTTTCTAAAATTATTTATGTTGCAAGTATGGTTATTAAAAAAGAAATGCAAACTCAAAAACACAATGATTTTTTGTTAAAAAAACACAGAAAAACCAATTAAAATCAAACTTACCTTTTAAATTTGGTTTGAAATGCAATGCAAACTCCTTCCAATCATTGCTAATGAGCTGTAAATGCACCTCCTTAATGGTATGAGGCTTCCTGAATGCTATCTGATGATGGATTTGTCTTCAACTTCTTACAGGTTGCCCTACTATGAACTCTTTTTTTTCTTCACATCTCTCTTTTCTCCTATTTTTCCAAGTAAATGAAATGAGGTTGCATTTAGGGTTGGGGAGAAGATATAAGTTAAAAAAAAAAGTAGATTTGATAAGTTTTTAATTTTTTGGCTTTTTTCATTTGACTTTGTTGGCCGAGTCTTGGTGACAGGACTCTCCTAGACTCGACAATCCTAAAAGCAACCTCATTTCATTTACTTGGAAAAATAGGAGGAGAAAAGAGAGCTGTGAAGAAAAAACAAGAGTTCATTGTATGGCAACCAGTAAGAAGTTGAAGACAAATCCATCATTAGATAGCATTTAGGAATCCTCATACCAGCAAGGAGGTGCATTTAGAGCTCATTAGCAACGATTGGAAGGAGTTTGCATTGCATTTCAAGCCAAATCTAAGAGGTAAGTTTGATTTTAATTGGTTTTTTTGTGTTTTTTTTTTAAAATTCATTGTAATTTGTAAAATCATTGTTTTTTTGAGTTTGCATTTCTTTTTTTACAAACCCTACTTGCAACATAAATAATTTTAGAAGCCCTACTTGTTATTGCAGCCACCTTCATTTGCAATTCAAACCATATTTTCACAATGTCTCAAACCCCAGGTAGAAATGACCCTGCTTGGAAACATGCTAAAATCTTTCCTGTGTTGAAAAAAGGAGAGGCAAAATGTAAATATTAAAAAACACTATTTCATGGAGGCATAAACAGATTGAAATACCATATTGCACGCATACCCGTCCATGATGCAGTGGGTTGCATTAATGCACCTCCTGAGGCTGTTCGTGGGGTGCAAGTGCAATTAGAAAGATTTGAATTGTAAAAAGAAATGAAAAAGAGGCAGAGGGAGGAGTTGGCGAGCATTGGTGGTGTTGGAGATGCTTCTTCCATGCCTCCATATCGTCCTAGTGCTAGTACACCAGTTATGGGTACTCCTAGTGCTGCTGCTACTACTAGTGTTAGTGGGAGTGTTAGCATTGGCCCTATAGTTCGTAAATCTAGGGTGGATTTATATTTTGTACCACACAGTACTCTTGGTTCCCAACCGTCGCTTGAGAGCATGGGTTGGAACAAGGACGCACATGATACAACGAAGAAATCATTTGTAGACTTCTGGTACTATTGCACCATTCCCTTCCATGTAGCCAGGTAATTATTTTTTGTTTAATTGTTTTAAAATTTATATTTAGAATCTAGATGTATCTCATTCTTGAATTCAAATTTAAAGTTAAAACTTTTCATTTTACAATACTTATTTAAGTAACTTATTAATTTATATATGACATGTTTTAAGTTTCCCTTTTGGCAAAATATGGTTGATGCCATAACCATATGTGGGGTGAGGTTCAAAGCCCCTACCGAAGATGAATCAAAGGGCCCACTTTTGAGTCAAAAGGTGGTAGATGTAAAAGCACAAATAGAGGAGCAGTGCTTGCAGTAGAGGAGTTTGGGTTGAACCATCATGACTGATGGTTGGACCGATAGGAGAAATAGAACGCTGCTTAATTTTCTTGTTTCCTCTATAGGTAATTGTACTTCCCTCAATGCATTGATTAATTTGAAAATTGAATTTGATTTAGTGATTAATATGGCTGATTTATGTTTTTTAATTTATTGAATAATTGGTTTTGCTTCTTTTTTCAGGTGACACCGTCTTCATCAAGTCCATTGATGCTTCTGCCTATGTCAAAAATGCCACATACCTTTGTGAGGTTGTAGAGGAGGTGATAACTAGGGTGAGTGAAGAGAATGTGGTTGAAATGGTGACCGATAATGCAACAAATTATGTTGATGGTAGATTATTGATGGAGAGACACCCTACTATATTCTGGACTCCATGTGCAACTCATTGCCTTGACCTCATATTGGAGGATCTTGGCAAGTTCCCATGGATCGAAACATGTGTAGATGCGGCATAAAACATTTGCAAATTTGTATACAATCACACATGGGTCCTTAGCCTAATGAGGCAATACACGGGGTTGAGGGAGTTGACGCGTCCTAGCATTACTGGGTTTGCCACAAATTTTATCATATTACAATCCTTGATTCGGTCAAAGGCATCTTTGAGGTGCATGTTTGTTGGTGAGGAGTGGACTTCCTCATCCTATGTTGCGACCATTGTAGGGATTGACATGACTAATTGCATTTTTGATGAGCCAGGGTTTTGGACACCAGTGGAGGAGATTTTGAAGGTAAAATTTAATTTTTCATTATGTTTTAATTTTTATTCATATTTTACTTTTATTTGTTTGTTTTTGTTTACACTTAAGTTAATGTTTGCACTTTGTGGTTTATCGAGTTGAAATATTCGAGCCAATTTTTTTCAGTATTTCAATTTACAAATTACAAAAGCAATTAAGGTTAGGAGAAAACCAAAACGTGCAAAAGCAACTCTAACCAGAATGGCACCGATGATGGTGAGCATTGGTCAGAGGATCTAAAATAAATTGCTTATGCTGGAAAAGGAACTCAACGCCAAGTATGTGCTACCCAATCCAAAGCGGAGTGAGGGGCGACCATATGACGGAGTGAATACAAAATAATGCTTGAAAGAAATAATGCTGAAAGAGGAAACTTCTCGACACCCAGAATGTGCTTGCTCATCCAGAATGGACAGTAGCGACCATAGGGCGGAGTTATCACTATTTTACTCTAAAACTGAAAGTAGGAATGATTATTACAAGAAATGACAAAGCAATATCAAAACACTGGTCAGTACTACTGCCAGTTTACAAGATTATGACTGCCTGCAATGTCAAGATATCATATGCTTATCAAATAGTACGTTCAACCAAGAATCAATTACAATCCTTAAGAAATCACAGTGTCCCAACCACAAAACAGAAATGCAGATTTCTGTATTCTGTTTTTCGTCAGATCTGTACTTTAAATGTGCAATCAGCAGTTCACAAGTTCCAAAGAATGTTCACAACTTGCTCAATAATCATCCAATTGACATGCCATAAAATGCTAAGAACTCAGAAGACCTAGGCGACCAAGTTAGACCCTTGAAACTGAACCAAACCCTGAAGATTTAATTAACACGGATTCCAATGCATATGCCAATGGTACGGCCTAGTACAGAAATTCGACTTCCTCTTAAAAATTCAATACTCTTTCTAAAAATCTAAGATCTGGAAGATATGGGTGCCTATGACAAACTTATCTAATGATGCAATACCCAGAATGATATTTTTGTCTTTTTTTGAGATATGATTAAAACTTCAAATCTGCTGTCTACAATAATGCAAGATGCTGAAACATGAATATGCCAATCTAATCTAAGTTTACAATAAACTGAACATACAATGAATGAACTAAAGATGCACTCACACATAGACTGAAATTGTAACATCCTACTAATCTACGGTTAAGATAGGTTAACTAAAAACTACCTTCAGCTGAATTTAACTAATTGTTCTTCAAGGGATCAGGAGTTTACCAATGTATCTAACTGATTTTTCAAAAACAGTTTTCAAATTATCAAGAAATAAATAACTACCATTCTAGGGTTTACATGCAACGGTTATCCAAATTTTCTACTTCTAACTTGCAGAATTCAACTAAGCAGTATAATTTAACAATAACTATCACGTAACGATAATTTCAGCTAAAAGGACATTGCTCAAAATTCAAGATAAATATTATTTCAACAAAAAGTAAACATTCAGATCTTTGTACCTGGAAATAGAGCGAGAAGAAAGATTTTGCATTTAACACCATCTTCATTGGCAATACTGATCAGAAAGGAAAAGAAATCATCATCAGGGGCTTTACCGCCCAACCAAGACCTGCTGGTCTCCCGAGTTTCTTCAACTGAAGAACCCGCCCTTCACGAGGTCAATTAACAAAGATCAATTGTTATCAGTTCTCTGAGCCTGATGTCCACGAACCTATACCACTGATCGATCCTTCCTCTATAGGTACCTCCTATCAGAAGAATCATCCTGATCAGGGTATATCTGGCCATGGAAGCTGACATTGCCAAACGGGCATCTACCTTGGCCAAGGATTTTTAATTAATTATTTATGGCATCACTGTGCCGTCAGCACGCATCCTTGCTCGTTAAGTTTACACTAGGTATGTTCAGGTTTCTATAATTCAAGAACATCAAATATTCAAGTTCAGTTTTTTTTTTACTGTTGCTATTAATTTCATTTGCTCAAATAAAGAATTTATTGTTTAATCCTCAGGCAGAGATAAAGTTCGGTTCTGTTATACATATTCTACTGGTCTCCATGACAGTTCATGTTTTAGGGACTTGTGTTCGTAAGAAGACAATGACCGTGAAAAGACTCTAGTCAAATATTAGTATTTGCAATGCAGTATTGAAAATTACTGGTTAACCAAAGAACTGAATTCCCTACTTGAGTGTTGGATGAAGAAAATGTGCAGACTCCCAGCTGTTTTGCAGTCATTATATTTTTATTTCAGTTACATGCATGACGTCTTCAGAATGGCTTTAACATAAGCAACTGAGTTCCTACTACTGGCATTGTTTGATGTTTTGCTCTGGTGTACTGTTCAGTCCATCAAGGGTTAAAGATTTAGAAAAGAGGAGACAGTGGTCGCTTCAGGGTTTGACTAAGGTATACCAGCATACCAGAGAAAGGGAACTCCTTAGGTCGGTTTTGCTTGAGATAAAGCAAGATTACGAAATGAGCGAGGAGGAAAACGATCTCGGATAATCTTACGTGAATGACGCGAGATGGAAGGTTAAAGCGACGATCGAGTTTAGACTATAGCAATGGTTCAGTCCTAACAAAACCCTACCTTAAATTATCAGAGCAAGAATAGAATAGCCGATATAAACCAAAATAAGATTATAACCATTCATTCATTAGGGCGAACAAGAATTATTCTCATAATGAATTCTACGCAAGAAAGATAGAAGGAAGATGATCTCATTTACGTGCCTGATAGTTTTACGGTTGCTGCCACTGACCACGAAATCCGCTCTTGCTTTCCGAGAAGAGTTCCGTGAGCCACCGACGATTATTTCCGCGGAATAGGGGGAAGAGGAAGGCGTATGAGGTTCACTTTCGCTTCAGACAGATCTTTCCCGACCGATTCCAAGAGAAGATCAAACAAAATCATAGAGGAATAACCGAACCCTAGACTTGGCGGAAGATTGGTATCCTTCCAAAAGACGCAGACCAAAACAAAAGAATAACGAATGATCAGATGGAATGCCTTTTCCCAGAGGAGATTGATGTTTAAATGGAGACCCTTTCGCATTCCCCATCGTGCCTTCTTGAATGCAGACGTTTCATGCAACTCCATGCCCTGTGATGCGTTTTTGGTTTTCCTACATCGGCTCCCTCTCTCTCTCTCTTTACCCCCGCGCCAAATACTATTCATGCGTTTCTTTTTAATTTGGCCGCTTAACTTTATTTCGCCTTAATAAGATTCGGGCTTTTCTTTATTTCTTTTTAAGTCTTTAAAAGTTATCATAATATTTATAATTTCTTATAAAGTGAAAAAATATCAAAAGTTTTCTTTTTAAGATTTATTGTCTATTATTTATTTTACCAAGGCCAAGATCATTTGTGACCTCGTTTGCTTCCCAGAGTTTGATAACAATCGAATCCTCGTCAACCGTGTCCTCTCCCTGATGACGGTCCCTTTTCTTTTCTTGCGTTGATGGTCCTGCAATCACTTGACACCAAAAGCCAGAGTTAGACTATTCTTAACATATTGTTTCTCATTGATATACGTAACAACATCATCTATAGTTGTATTTACGCAATTAAATAATCATTCATCATTTCATTCATTTTCCAAGAGATAAAATAAACTAGAACAATTATTAAATCCTTTAATTCATATTCATAAGAAGGATAATGTTTCAATAACGGAAATAACGACCATGTCATCAATACCATAACTTATTAAGTTCTAGGGAGGGTTGTGACATACTCCTCCCCTTATGAATCATCGTCCTCGATGATTACTTATTTATATATTCAAGTTCTAAAATCAAAATTCCATATGGTTTGAAAATAAATAAGGAAAATTCCGAAGGACTTCATCATAGTCCTCCCAGGTGGCATTCTCTTCTGAGTACTGGTCCCACTGGACCTTACATTGAACCACCTCTCGATTACGTAAGTGCAACTTACGCGTTTCGAGCACTCGAATTGGTTCTAAAGCAATCACCCCTGGATCCTGCACCTGCAAAGATTTCCAGTCAATCATATGTTCAAAATTTGCAAAATATTTCTTAAGGTAAGACACATGAAACACATTGTGCAATCGGGCGAGAGCTGGTGGTAGAGCAATTCTGTAAGCAACAGGATTGATAACTTCCAGTACTTCAAAAGGTCCCACATATCTTGGGGCTAGCTTGGAAGTCTTTCCAAATTTAATAGAGCTTTTATGAGGTTTGACACGCAAAAGAACTTTGTCTCCCACAACGAATTGTCTAGGAATTCTCTTTGCATCAGCATAACTCTTTTGGCGATCATTAGCTTCTTTCAACCTTTGCCTAATTAGCTTGACCTGTTCTTCCATTTCTTGGAGCATCTCTGGTCCTAAAATGACCCTGTCTTCTAATCTATTCCAACTGATAGGGGTCCTGCATTTTCTGCCATATAGAGCTTCAAATGGTGCCATTTTGATAGCTGACTGATATGAATTATTGTAGGCAAATTCTACCAAGGGTAAATATTCCTCCCACTTATGTTGCTGATCCATACAATACATTCTTAGTAGGTCTTCTAAGATCTGATTAACCCTTTCGGTTTGGCCATCCGTTTCAGGATGATAAGCTGTGCTGATATTTAGTTGTGTCCCTAATGCAGAAAATAATGTCTGCCAAAATCTAGATGTTATCCTTGCATCTCTGTCAGAAATGATTTTCTCGGGTACACCATGTAGACGAAATATTTCTTGCACAAATTTTCGCGCAACTATAGAAGCTCCATCTGTCAAATTTCCTGGTATGAAATGTGCCACTTTGGTGAGTCGGTCTACTACCACTAGGATAGTGTTATGTCTATTTCTTGTCATTGGCAACCCTTGCACAAAATCCATACTGATAATTTGCCACTTCCAATCTGGTATGCTATGGGGTTGTAATAACCCTGCTGGATGTTGATGTTCAGCTTTAACCCTCTGACATTCGAAGCATCCTGCGACAAACCTAGCTGCATCCTTCTTCATTCCCTTCCAAAAATATAGAGGTTTCACATCTGCCAACATTTTGGTTATTCCGGGATGGCCTGAGTACGGTGCGGTGTGAATTTCTCTCCAAATGGTTTTCCTTAATTCTGATGAGTCTGGAATGTACATCCTGCCTTTAAATCTCAAAAGTCCATCTTCTTCTATCTGGAATCCCTCATAATTAGGGTCCTGAGAGTTTGCCAGGAGGGCTTCTCGTATTTGATTATAGTAGGTATCCTCTTTTAGTTTTTGCAGAACTTGCGTTTTGAAGTCGGTGTGGATAGTTGCCATAGCAGATATGTGTCTTCGCCGACTTAGGGCATCAGCTACTTTGTTCTCCTTGCCCTTTATATAGCTAATCTCGAAGTCATAGTCGGATATCAATTCCATCCATCTTCTTTGTCGTGCATTTAGGTTAGGCTGAGTAAATAGGTATTTCAACCCTTGATGATCAGACTTAAGCTCAAATGTCTTTCCCAGTAAATAATGTCGCCACATTTGTAGGGCATGTACTATCGCTGCTAGCTCGAGGTCATGCGGTGCGTAATTCTGTTCGTACTGTTTCAGCTTCCTAGATTCATAGGCCACCACCTTTCCTTCCTGCATTAATACTCCTCCTAGTCCATCTCCAGACGCATCTGTTATTACTACAAATTGTCCATTCGGATCAGGTACGATTAGGATTGGTGCAGACGTCAATCTTTCCTTCAAGGTGTCAAATGCTTCCTGGCACTTCGCTGTCCATTCGAACCTTTTTCCTTTTCTTTGGAGAGACGTGATGGGATGGGCGATTCTAGAAAAATCTTTGACATATCTCCGATAATATCCTGCCAATCCCATAAAGCTTCTGACCTCATGAACATTTTTAGGTTCTGGCCAACTCTCAATTGCTTCTATTTTTGCTGGGTCTACTGCGATTCCCTTAGCAGAGATTATATGCCCTAGGTACTGCACTTCTTTCTGGAAGAAGGTACATTTCGATAGTTTCCCATAAAGTTTATTCTCTCTTAACCGCTGAAGAACTATTTGAAGGTGCCGAAGATGCTCTTCCTCATTTTTAGAATAGATGAGTATATCATCAAGAAAAACCAATACAAATTTATCTAGACAATCTCTGAATATGCTGTTCATCAGATTCATAAATGCAGCCGGAGCATTGGTAAGTCCAAAAGGCAGTACTGTAAACTCGTAATGTCCATATCTGGTTCGGAAAGCCGTTTTATGAACATCTTCCTCTTTTAGCCTGAGTTGATGGTACCCTGATCTTAGGTCTATCTTGGAGAACACTGCTGCCCCTTTCATCTGATCAAATAGGTCGTCTATACGAGGTAGAGGGTATTTATTTCGGATGGTAAGCTTGTTCAGCATCCTATAATCTATACACAGGCGAAGAGTTCCATCCTTTTTCTTTACAAATATGACTGGCGCACCCCAAGGTGAAACACTGGGTCGTATTAAGCCTTTATCCAACAATTCCTGTAATTGAGTTTTTAGCTCCATCAACTCCACAGTAGTCATCCGATAGGGTGCCTTAGAGACTGGTTCGGCTCCCGGAATCAAGTCGATGGTGAAGTCAAACACTCTTCTAGGTGGTAACCCAGGCAGCTCTTCAGGAAACACGTCTTGGTATTCCCGAAGGTAGGGATACTTATCAGCAAAAGTTTCTTCTTTGAAATCAATTTCCATTTCCCTTTTCTGACTCTGGGCTTGCATTATCATATCATCATGGTATGTACTTTCTTTATATTCCCTAACTTCTTCCATTTTGACCGCAAATATTTGGCATCCTTTCCTCTTGTTTCTTTTGAGTTGCATGGCTGATATTTGTCGCGTCTTGACTTCTCGTTGTACCCCATGTATTTTTGCAGAATTTCCCAAATCATCCATACATTCTACAATTTTGGTATAACAGTCTACCTTTGCCCTGTGCTCCCTTAGCCAATTCATCCCAATGATTATATCGTAGGATCCTAGAGGCGCTACATACAGGTTAACCTCTGTAGTGAAGCCTGGAAGTTCCACCCTAGCTTCAAACAGACACTGCTCTACCCGAGCTCTCGTCTGATTAGCGTATTCTACTACCCAAGAATTAGCCATGTACCCAGTTCTTTTTGGAAATTTATACAATATCTTGGGTGATATAAAACTTTCTGTGGCTCCTGTATCAATTAAGATGGTTACGGGGTTTCCATATAGCATACCTGGAGTCTCTATAGGGGTAGCTTGATACTCAGCTTGACGATTGTCAACTGCGGCATGAATTCGTTGTTGAAAGGCCGTTTGTTGAGGTGGTAAGGGCTTTCGCTGTTGCTGTCCTTGCGGGTTCTTGAGCGGACACTGGTTGGCGTAATGCTCGCCTCCACAATTAAAACATCCTCCTGGTGGTCCTTTCTTTTCGGATCCCTTATTGACAATGTTTTCATCCTTCTTGCCATTATTATTGAAATTGTTCCTTTTGTCTCTTTTGGTTTCAAATCTGTTATGGTTATGACCCTTCTTTTTGAAATTTTGATGTGACGGTTCCCACTTGCCTTTGTTGCGCTTCTTGTCCCGAAAAGAATCATCTTTCTTTAGCCTCTGTTCTTGTCTAACTGCCTTTTCATAGGCCTCATCCATTGTTCGTGGGGCCAGAACATCTACTTGACCTCCTATCCGATTATTCAATCCCATTATAAACTTCCGAACTCGAAAGTTTTCATCTTGCTGATACAGGGGAACATACTTCAACAGACGAGTGAACTTCTCCCAATATTCATTAATTGATAGGACTCCCTGCCTCAAATTCTCAAAGTCTAGCAACTTTTGGTCATAATATGTCTGCGGAAGCCATCTTTGACGAAATAATCGTACAAACTGCTCCCACGACACCTCGGCTGCTGTCATATCCATTTCCGCCCTTTTGTTTTCCCACCAGGTGGCAGCCTCTCCTGCCAGCTGATAGACCGCCCAAGCTGCTTTTGAATTATCCGAATAATCTCTCAACTCAAAGTATTTTTCCATCTCCGTCAACCACGCCTCTGCGGAATCACCCGTTACAGAGCCCTCAAACTTAGGGGGTTTGATTTTCTTCATATCCTGGGCTAGTTCATCAGCCAATTTATTTTTCTTGTTTTCTAGTGTCAAGGTTTTCGAAGTTTCCCCTTGCTGTTCACTTTGGTTTTCCGTTCTCTCATCACTTGCCACGTGATGCCCTTCCACTTTTCTTTCCAAGTTAGCTATTCGATTCTGGGTTGCATTCATCAAGGCTAATAATTGGTCCAGTTTAGCCATGGGGTTATCATTTTGGTCCTCTCTTATTCCATTTCCGGGATTTTCCATTATGATGATATCCTGAAGATACATTAATGACTCTAATTAGTCTTATCGTTTATTCATTTTAGACTTGTTTATTTGCACAGCTCATCTAGTTTTCCAGACATCAAGACACATTTGCATTTTTAAAAGTAATTTTACAAAATTCGATTGATGCAAACAAAAATTTTTATTTATTGCTTAAATATGGATCATCACGTCCTGTGCTTGATCCTTACAAAATTTTTCTCTATCACATCTTGTGATTTACTTATACAAAATTCTCTATCGCATCCTGCGATAATTCTTTTTATTTAAATAGTACAAAATTTCCATCATTCCGATGGTAGATTCCTGATAAGGATTACAAAATGTTTAGCACTTCCATAAAAGTCTCAGTTCCATGATTAAGGTTCAGTTTCACTAGCTCGGTTGGACTTCTCTTGATCATGGAGTCCGGTGTGCGGAAGAGGTCTGTAACCCGAGGTTGAAGTGGTTTCAAGTTGGGTTTTCAGTTGAGCATATTTGTCGGTGTTGGTTTTGATCATTTCAACCAATATTTTGACTTTCAGTTTTTCTTTTCTCAAGGCCGTCCATTTCTTCCTCTCCTTTCGGAGTCTTGTTAGGGCTTCAGCCATCGTCTCAATATCCGATGGGAGAGAACAGTCTGAATAGTCATAAGATAATCTGATCTTCCACATACGGATAGATATCGGGTCACGGACCTTCTTCCGAGGTGTTTGTCGTATCAACACCATCCTGGAACAACATCAACAATTGTTTTAGTTCCCTAAATCTGCATGCTGAGCCCGAGGTTCAGTGGCGAACCCGGTTGCTCTGATACCATGTGTAACATCCTACTAATCTACGGTTAAGAAAGGTTAACCGGTAACTACCTTCAGCTGAATTTAACTAATTGTTCTTCAAGGGATCAGGAGTTTACCAATGTATCTAACTGATTTTTCAAAAACAGTTTTCAAATTATCAAGAAATAAATAACTACCATTCTAGGGTTTACATGCAACGGTTATCCAAATTTTCTACTTCTAACTTGCAGAATTCAACTAAGCAGTATAATTTAACAATAACTATCATGTAACGATAATTTCAGCTAAAAGGACATTGCTCAAAATTCAAGATAAATATTATTTCAACAAAAAGTAAACATTCAGATCTTTGTACCTGGAAATAGAGCGAGAAGAAAGATTTTGCATTTAACACCATCTTCATTGGCAATACTGATCAGAAAGGAAAAGAAATCATCATCAGGGGCTTTACCGCCCAACCAAGACCTGCTGGTCTCCCGAGTTTCTTCAACTGAAGAACCCGCCCTTCACGAGGTCAATTAACAAAGATCAATTGTTATCAGTTCTCTGAGCCTGATGTCCACGAACCTATACCACTGATCGATTCTTCCTCTATAGGTACCTCCTATCAGAAGAATCATCCTGATCAGAGTATATCTGGCCATGGAAGCTGACATTGCCAAACGGGCATCTACCTTGGCCAAGGATTTTTAATTAATTAATTCGTGGCATCTTTGTGCCGTCAGCACGCATCCTTGCTCGTTTAATATATACTAGGTATGTTTCAGGTTTCTTTATTCAAGAATATCAAATATTCAAGTTCAAGTTCTTCTTGTTTGCCTATTAGACTGTTCGTTCAAATAAAATTTGTGTTTGTTTAATTCTCATTGAGAGGTAGAGAGTTCGGTTACATTATACATATTCTTTGGTCTCCATGACGGTTCATGTTTAGGGACTTGGGTTCATAAAAGAAGACAATGACGACTGAAAAGATTCTAATCAAATATTAGTATTTGCAATGCAGTATTGAAAATTACTGGTTAACCAAAGAACTGAACCGTTCCCTACTTGAGTGTTGGATGAAGAAAATGTGGCAGACTCCCAGCTGTTTTGCAGTCATTATATTTTTATTTCAGTTACATGCATGACGTCTTCAGAATGGCTTTAACATAAGCAACTGAGTTCCTACTACTGGCATTGTTTGATGTTTTGCTCTGGTGTACTGTTCAGTCCATCAAGGGTTAAAGATTTAGAAAAGAGGAGACAGTGGTCGCTTCAGGGTTTGACTAAGGTATACCAACATACCAGAGAAAGGGAACTCCTTAGGTCGGTTTTGCTTGAAGAGGATAAAGCAAGATCACGAAAATGAACAGAGGAAGAACGATCTCAGATAATCTTCTGACTGAATGACGCCCAGATGGAAAGGTTAAACGACATTCAGGTTTAGACAATGGCAATGGTTCAGTCTAACAAAACCCTACCTTAAATCTCATAGCAAGAATAGTAAAGAGAAAAGCCGATATAAACCAAAATAAGATTATTACCATTCATTCATTAGGCGACAAAATTATTCTCATAATAGATTCTGGCAGGAAGATGGGAAGATAATCGCTTTTCTTCGTGCACGATAGAATGTGATTTGTTACCCGCGACCATGATTCGGCAGCTTGCCTTCGAGAAGAGTTTACGTGAGCCACGGCGAATATTTCGTGAATAGAGGAAAAGAAAGGCGAATGAGGTTCACTTTCGCTACAGACCGATCTCTCCCGACCGATTCCCAGAGAAGATTAAACAAAATCACAGAGAAATAACCGAACCCTAACTTGGCGAAAGATTGGTATCCTTCCCGAAGACGCAGACCATAAAGAAAAGAATAAGGAATGATCAGATGGAATGCCTTTTTCCCAAGGAGGTCGATGTTTAAATGAAGACCCTTTCGCATTCCCCATCGTGCCTTCTTGAATGCGGGGCGTTTCATGCAACTCCATGCCACAGGATCGTTTTGGTTTCCTTAAACTTGGCTCCCTCTATCTCTCTTACCCCCCCACCAAATACTATTCTGCGTTTCTTTAATTTGTGACAACTTTATTCCGCCTTAATAAGATTCGGGCTTTTCTTTATTTCTTTTTAAGTCTTTAAAAGTTATCATAATATTTATAATTTCTTATAAAGTGAAAAAAATATCAAAAGTTTTCTTTTTAAGATTTATTGTCTATTATTTATTTTACCAAGGCCAAGATCATTTGTGACCTCGTTTGCTTCCCAGAGTTTGATAACAATCGAATTCTCGTCAACCGTGTCCTCTCCCTGATGACGGTCCCTTTTCTTTTCTTGCGTTGATGGTCCTGCAATCACTTGACACCAAAAGCCAGAGTTAGACTATTCTTAACATATTGTTTCTCATTGATATACGTAACAACATCATCTATAGTTGTATTTACGCAATTAAATAATCATTCATCATTTCATTCATTTTCCAAGAGATAAAATAAACTAGAACAATTATTAAATCCTTTAATTCATATTCATAAGAAGGATAATGTTTCAATAACGGAAATAACGACCATGTCATCAATACCATAACTTATTAAGTTCTAGGGAGGGTTGTGACATTCACCACTGATGTTGTTTCTCTCAAACATGCGAAGTGATGCCAAATGTAGGAGGTCTTCATCCCCTCGAAGTGATCCAGTCAATCCAGGCGTATAGCGGTTATATTTTTCCAAGATCCCCCCAAATGATGCACCAAGACTCTCTTTTATAACTTTCAATTGACTTCATAAAAACCCTAAAATCTGCTTTTAGGTCAAACCCAATCTCCTCAAGGTTGGGGCGTACTTTCTCCTTCAAGACTTAATAAATGATATTTTAATTAAAACATCATACTTTGATAAATGCGCCCATCATAATCCCTGCTTTGACTTTGCAATAATTAAAATATTCTTTTAATGAGGGCGCCACCCACAATGACCACTTTTTAAACACAACATTAAGTCATTAACTCTAGGCCAAGGTCAACGTTAAAATATAATAATTAAAACGTGACTTTAATTTGAATGACTTAACTTATTTCTCCGAAAGTGCCCTGAAGCCAATACTGATGAAGTCAACTGATCAATCTGAAACCGGAAGTCAACCAACCTGAGCTCATCTGGAAAGCTGCCAAAAATAGAATTTACTAAAAATAGTAAATTCCAAAAAGTACTCTGAATGCTGAGACGAACATACCACTGCGAAGCCCTCTGAAAACCCAGAAGGAATTCGCCATTAAAACTACCATCTCCGAGCAAAGACCTCCTCAAAATTAGGAAACCCTAATTTTAACTTCCGACTAGCCTTCGGGTTCCCAAAGAAAGGCTGACGGTCACTGAAAAAGTCAGGCTTGAAAAGGGGACATTACAGTCCGCCCTCCCCAAGATTGCTTGTCCTCGAGCAATTGCAAACTAGGGTGCTGCAATATCTCATCACTTTCCCACGTTGCATCCTCCATGGGCAGGTTCTTCCACTTTACAAAACATTCTTTGATAGTTCTATTCCTCAAGGAACGTTCTCTGACATCAAGTATCTCCTCGGGAACTAGAACATCCTTCTTAAGTCAGCAGTGCTTAGCTGTGAAGAAGCTGACGTGTGTCAAGTGCCTTCTTGAGGCGAGACAGGTGGAGAGGCGTTATACTTCCCTCGAAGGTAGCTCTAATTCATAAGCTACAGCCCCAACCTTGAGGATGACCTAAATGGCCCATAAGCCCGAGTTTAAACTACAATCCCTCTTCTTAAGGTAGGCTGTCTATAAGGTTGTAAGCGGAGATTAAACCATATCCCCAACCTCAAAGAGCATCTACCATGAGTCAGCATATAACCTGCGATTTGTGCAATCTGAGTATAGCCAAAAGGATCTCATTATGTCTTGACTATGCTGCAACAAATCCTTGGCTAAAGGTGCTTTCTTTGTCACCAAACACCAAATCTGCATTGGGTGCTTCCATACCATAAGAATACCAAGAAGGGAGACATTTGACATATAGAAAAGTAAGTTGTAGCAATTTTCGCCTATGTCTGACCACTTAACCCAAACTTTTAACATTACGACACATAATTCTCAAGTAGCCTTTTAACCTTGTTGCCTTGCCTTTTCGGTTTGGGGTGCTTCGTGCTTGGAGTGAGCGCAGTACCACTCATTCGGAAAACTTCCTGCCAAAAAGTACTTAGGAACTTGTTGTCCCTATCACTTACAATATTCTTTGGCAACCCATGAAGCCTAAACACTTCTCGAAAAAACAAATCTGCAACTTGGGCTGCAGAAAAGTCTTGATAATGGCTTAAAAAAATGACAAACTTGATTGTCATCCTTCTACATTGATACAATCTCCCTTGGGCCTTACCGACCTTGATGATGAAATCAATGAAATGCTCCCATTTGATTGGGGTGGAAGTGGATTTGGATGTATGCTCATTTATTTGCTGTTCATGGAGACATTCTGAGATATAGCATTGAACTCTCTCTAACTTCCTTTCAAGAAAATCTTTCGGATTTGCCGCAGTCTTGAAAAAACCTTGGTGACCAGCAACTGGAATGTCATGAAAATTCAAAAGAATCTTCTTCTTGAGCTTAGAATCAGCCACCAGAAAGATTCTTCCCTTATATTGAATCAATCCCTCAACCACCTGGTACTTTTCATCATGGAAAGTACCTTCCAGAATGCTGGTTGCAAACTGATTTTTGGCATAATCAGCAAGCAACATGTCTCTCCAATCTGCAATAAGCTCACACAATGAGCTAAGATGAGGCCTTCTGGAGAGAGCATCGGCCACGACATTATTTTTCCCTTTGACATATTCAATGTCAAAGTCGTAAGCTTGAATCTTACTCACCCATTTCTGTTGCCTCTCATTTAAATCCTTCTGGTGCATAAAATGCTTGAGGCTATTGTGGTCTGTTTTAACCACGAACTTGTTCCCCACCAAGTACTGCCTGAACTTGGCTAATGCATGCATAATGGCAAGCATTTCTTTGTCATAAATTGAATAGGATCTTTCCACACCCCTCAATTTTCTGCTCTCAAACACGATAGGGTGTTTGTCTTGCATCAGGACAGCCCCCACTCCTTCACCTGATGCATCACATTGCAGCTCGAATGGCTTGGAGAAATCCGTGATAGCCAAGACTGGGCACGAGCTCATGATCTTCTTGAATTTATCAAAAACAATTTGAGCCTTTTCTGACCAAGCAAAGGCTCCCTTTTTGGTGAGATCAGTAAGGGGAGCAGCATTCTGTGAATACCCCTTTACGAATCTCCGATAAAAACCACAAAGGCCCAAAAAACCTTTCAACTGAGTCAAGCTCTCAGGAGGTGGCCAATCAACTACTGCTTTGATTTTTTCCGGATCCACCTTCACTCCCTCAGCACTGATTATGTGGCCCAGGTACAGTAACTCCACCATTCCAAATTCACATTTGGAAGCTTTTGCAAATAAGCTCTCGGATTCCATGATACTAAGCACTTCCTCCAAGTGCTTGAGGTGATCCTCCCAAGTCTTGCTGTAGATCAGAATGTCATCAAAAAATATCAGCACAAACCTTCGTAACTGATTCTGGAAGACACGGTTCATGCAAGATTGAAAGGTTGCAGGAGCGTTAGTCAACCCAAATGGCATGACTAAGAATTCAAAATGGCCATAATGACATCTGAAAGCTGTTTTTTCCACATCTGACCCCCTCATTCGTATCTGATGGTAACCCGACCTCAGATCAATCTTCGAAAAGAACTTAGACCCATGTAGCTCATCAATGAGCTCATCTATTCTGGGAATGGGGTATCTATTCTTGATGGTGCTTTGGTTCAAAGCACGATAGTCCACGCACGTGCGCATGGTACCATCCTTCTTTTTCACAAGAACCACTGCAGATGCAAAGGGGCTCTTGCTTGGGCGTATGAAACCCATCTCCAAAAGTTCTCGGATATTCTTCTCGATCTCATCCTTTTGCCTCTTCGGATACCGATATGGAGTTGTGATCACCGGTTTAGCTCCTTCCTTGAGCTCTATGATGTGTTCTGAACCTCGATCAGGAGGAGGTCCAGGAGGTAAATCAGCAAATACTTTACTCCTTTTGGTGAGTAAAGACTGAATATCTGGAGGAAGCTCTATTTTCGTTTCAGCTGGACTAGCTGGAAGAATCATGCACTCCGCAGCCCACTCCACTTGATCATGACGCATCAACTTCGCCATCCTCTTGAACGACACAATCCGAGGGCCACCATTTGACATTCCTCTCAACACCACCTTCTTTCCATCGGATTGAAACTTCAACTCCATAGTTTGCAAATTTAGAGAGATCTCTCCAAGAGATCGCAGCCATTGAATGCCAAGGACAGCATCCGTATCTCCAATATTGACCACATAGAAGTCATCCTTGACTTCGTAATTGCCCAATTCCATTGACATGTTCAGAATCCTCTTGGTGCATGAGATGTGAAACCCATCCGCAACCATAACTCTGAACCCTTCAAAGTCTTCTGTTTGCAATCCTTTCTTTGCCACCACAACTTCGTCTATGAAGTTATGTGTTGCTCCAGTGTCAATTAAAGCAACAATACGTTGCCCTTTGATCATCCCACGAACTTTAAAAGACTCATTCTTTTGGAAGCTCGAAAGTTGAGCCAATGTACCACCACTTTCTTTTTCACCTTCAAACTCTTCTGGAGTATTTTCTTCATCGCTGTCCTCAAAATCAGCTTGCTGATCAGAAAAATCAGAATTGCTTTCATCAGCTGTATAGAACTCAATTTGATGAATTTTGGCACCCTTTGGGCACACATGATCTTGGGACCATTTTTCCCAACAACGGAAACATAACCCTTTCCTACGGAGTTCATTGATAGTCTCTGGATCCAATCTTGAGCCAGGAGGTTTCTGTGGCTTAAACTCCTTATGGTGAGGCTTCTGATGAAACCTTTTCCCTCTATCCCCTTTGTGAAAAGCTGGTTTGGAATGGAACTTTGCTTTGGGAGCAGCCCACTCCATGTTTCTAGCTTTTTTCATTGCTTCTTGTAGGGATGGTGGATCAAAAGCTTTGATCCAACCCTTGATTGGCTCCATCAATCCTTCAGTGAATAGGATTACTAATCTTCTCTCTGTGATTCCAGTGACCATAACTGAAAGTCTTTGAAACTCAGCTATGTAGGCATCCACAGTGCCATATTGTCTCAACTGTGCCAACTCCCTAAAATGCACTTCTGGGTCCTTCTTCTCGAACCTTTCAATGAATCTATTGGAGAATTCATCGTATCTAGTGATAGACCCATGACCTAAGGTGACTAGGCCATGGTACCACCATTCATGCGCCACCCCATCTAGGTGTAGCGTAGCGAATCTAATCGCTTCTTCTTCAGCCATTGGCCTAAGTGCCAAATAGTTGTCTAGTTTTTGTAACCAGGCTCGAGCAGAATTATTATCGCTTCCCTCAAAATGGGCAAGCGTAACCTTGTTGAGAGCTTGATTCCAATCTCCTTGTGCTGGGGTTCTTCTTTGATCATAGTTTCTCCCTTGGCCTCTATCCTTCCTTCTATACTCCATGTAATCATTGAAGGACATGTCAAGTTTTACTTCATCAGGAAGGGTGTCATACTCGGTACGGCCTATCCTCACCCTCTCCAAGGATGAAACATTTTCTTCGGGGTCAGGCTGTGGGATTGCTGGTGTCAAAAACGTGGGTTTGAATGGTCTAGCAGAAATGTAGGTGTTGCTCCCTGAAGGTTGGGCAACATGACCATTGTGCTGATTGGAAGCACTGTGCTCCCCGGCATGCCCTATATTGTTTTGTGGAGTATTGGGACCCAATCTCCCCAACATGAGAGAAAACATATCTAACAAAGCATCCATCTTCTTATCTAGTCCTTGACCTAGATTGGCTGAATTGTCTATACCCTTCCCACTGTCACCTCTGTTGCCAGAACCTCTTTCATTATCCCCCATTTCTGTTTCTTGTGAAGGCTCCCAATTAGCCCTCAAAATCTCGGAAACTGTGTGACCTTCTGGGGCTTGATGCAACTGTGTCTGAATTGTGCCTCTCTTGTATACTCTTGCCAGATACCTCTGTTCTCTGTCACTCATAGAAAGCTGATTTCACAGGATGGCAGGATACGTGGCTCTGAACCACTGAAATATGCCGAGCCAAATTTTTTCGATTTTTCAAATTACAGATTACAACATTACAAAGCAGTGCACTCGTTAAGGTTAGATGAGAAAACCAAAACGTGCAAGGAAGCAACTCTAACCAGAATGGCACCGATGATGGTGAGCATTGGTCAGAGGATCTAAATAAATTGCTTATGCTGGAAAAGGAACTCAACGCCAAGTATGTGCTACCCAATCCAAAGCGGAGTGAGGGGCGACCATATGACGGAGTGAATACAAAATAATGCTTGAAAGAAATAATGCTGAAAGAGGAAACTTCTCGACACCCAGAATGTGCTTGCTCATCCAGAATGGACAGTAGCGACCATAGGGCGGAGTTATCACTATTTTATTCCAAAACTGAAAGTAGGAATGATTATTACAAGAAATGACAAAGCAATATCAAAACACTGGTCAGTACTACTGCCAGTTTACAAGATTATGACTGCCTGCAATGTCAAGATATCATATGCTTATCAAATAGTACGTTCAACCAAGAAGCAATTACAATCCTTAAGAAATCACAGTGTCCCAACCACAAAACAGAAATGCAGATTTCTGTATTCGTCTTTTGTCAGATCTGTACTTTAAATGTGCAATCAGCAGTTCACAAGTTCCAAAGAATGTTCACAACTTGCTCAATAATCATCCAATTGACATGCCATAAAATGCTAAGCACTCTGAAGACCTAGGCGACCAAGATAGACCCTTGAGACTGAGCCAAACACTGCAGATTTAATTAACACGGATTCCAATGCAAATCTCAATGGTACGGCCTAGTACAGAAATTCGACTTCTTCTAGGAAATTCAAGACTTCTTTAAAAATTCTAATATCTGGAGAATATGGGCGCCTATTACAAACTCAACTAATGATGCAATACCGAATGATATTTTGTCTTTTTTTTTGAGGATATGATTAAAACTTCAAATCTCATCTGCAATATTTAAGATGTGAAACATGAAATATGTAATCTAATCTAAGTTTACGATAAAGTGAACATACATGGATGAACTAAAGTGCGCACTCACATGGTGAAATTCACACTAGATGTTGTTTCTCAAACCGCAGTGATACTTGATGCTAGGAGGTCTTCATCCCTAAAGTGATCGAGTTAATCCGTGACATAATGATTTTCAAGATGCCCCAATGATGCACCAAGACTCCTCTTTATAACTTTTCAATTGACTTCGCAAAACCCTAAAATCCGCTTTTAGGTCAAACCCAATCTCCTCAAGGTTGGGCGTACTTTCTCCTTCAAGACTTAATAAATGATATTTTAATTAAAACATCATACTTTGATAAATGCGCCCATCATAATCCCTGCTTTGACTTTGCAAAATTAAAATATTCTTTTAATGAGGGCGCCACCCTCAATGACCACTTTTTAAACACAACATTAAGTCATTAACTCTAGGCCAAGGTCAACGTTTAAAATATAATAATTAAAACGTGACTTTAATTTGAATTGCCTTGACCTCATATTGGAGGATCTTGGCAAGTTCCCATGGATCGAAACATGTGTAGATGCGGCATAAAACATTTGCAAATTTGTATACAATCACACATGGGTCCTTAGCCTAATGAGGCAATACACGGGGTTGAGGGAGTTGACGCGTCCTAGCATTACTGGGTTTGCCACAAATTTTATCATATTACAATCCTTGATTCGGTCAAAGGCATCTTTGAGGTGCATGTTTGTTGGTGAGGAGTGGACTTCCTCATCCTATGTTGCGACCATTGTAGGGATTGACATGACTAATTGCATTTTTGATGAGCCAGGGTTTTGGACACCAGTGGAGGAGATTTTGAAGGTAAAATTTAATTTTTCATTATGTTTTAATTTTTATTCATATTTTACTTTTATTTGTTTGTTTTTGTTTACACTTACTTAAGTTAATGTTTGCACTTTATGGTTTATCGAGCCCTTGCTAGTTCTCCTACTAGTTGCTAATGGGGAGAAGCCTGCAATGGGCTACATATATGAGGGTATGGATAGGGCCAAAGAGGCCATTAGATCCATCTATGGTGGAGTTGAGGAGAAGTATCGTCCCATTTGGGAGATCATTGATAGATGTCACCACTAGCTTCATAGGCCCCTCCATGCAACATCATGTTTCCTAAATCCGTCCTTCCAATTTAGTCGTGATTTCCATGCAGATAATGAGATTCTTAGTGGGCTCTACTCGGTGATAGAGCGGATGTTTCCTGCTGTTACTACACAAATAGTAACCAAGATAAACGTCTTCACTAAAGCACAAGGAGGACTCTTTGCACATCAATTGTGCAAAGATAGTAGGACGACATTACAGCCAAGTAAAAATATATTTAAGGGCATAATTTTCATCTTTTTATATTATAATTTATTATTAAATGTTGAAATTGAAACTTGAAACTTGAAAATTAAAGTTGGAAATGAGATTGATTTTGTTTCTTTTTCTCATCTCAAATAGATGGTGGCATATGTTTGGTTCTGATACACCGAACCTTCAAAATGTTGCCATTCGTATATTAAGCCAGCCATACAGTTCATCTGGTTGTGAGTGCAATTGGAGTATGTTTGAGAACATACACTCCAAGAAGCGCAATAAATTGTCAGTGGAGAGGATGAATGATTTGGTATATGTTCATTACAACCATCGGCTCAGATATAGGAAGATTTTTTACTAGGACTCCACCCCAATCAGGCTAGAGGAGGTTGATCAACAGTCTGAGTGGATCACTGAGGCTGTAGATGTACTGTTTAGTGATGAGAACCTTGTTTGGGTGGACTAGGCAGATAGAGAGGCTGAGGTTGTCGCCATGGCTGAGGAGGAGGCTAGAGTACAAGCAGACATAGCTAGTGTTGGTGAGAGTGGCATGGAGACATAGGCAGAGACTATGGCTGCAGTGACATCATCCAGGACCCTTAGACGCATTTGTAGGAAGGATGTTGGCTCCACTATGCCATAGACTTGTAGCTATTGTTATGATATTTCTTATTTGTATGGAACATTTGATGTCATGGATTTCATATTCCATGAGTTTTGTATACATTTGACTATATTTATAATCTTAGTGTGCTATTTCCTTTAGCAGCTTAGCTACAATTTGTGTACTTTATACTTATGTGATCAATGTATACTTGTGTATGTGATCAAATTTGCTTCTATTTAATGATGTTACTGTGTCTTTAAGTTTTTTTCAGTAAAGGGTGCTGGAAACAAGTTTTAAATCCTTAAAAATTTCTAGATTTCTAGGGTTTTTTCATTTTACAGAGTCTACGTGGAGTCCAGGAGGTGAGTCCCGAGTTGAGTCACCCTAGCCGAGTTCGTGTCGAGCCCGAGTCTCGTAACTGACTGAAAATCATGGCACCAAGGAAGAAGGGAAAAAGATCGAGTGGGAGGCACATAAATAGAGTTACAAGTGGAGTGAGGTTTAATATTCCTTACTTTGCTGAGAAAGAGTAAGCAGTCCTCGTCCACAAAGATGTCAACTTAGAAAATGTAGACCATACAACTAAACATTTAGGTTATGAACCTGTTGTACAGTATACTCATGTAGGTTTAAAACCGCCTGTTCACGTTCCTGAGTTAGCTAGCACGCATGTGAATTCCCCAAATCTCTCGACAACACTTTGTATGACATAGAAAGTGTAGTTTCAGATGTTGAAGATAATCATATGTCAATCAGGGTTATAATAATCAAGTGGGGAATCCCACTTAGCAGTTTGAGGGCATGGCTTAATGGTGTTACAACCGCGAAAAGGAAGGGGCCACAGACCATCCTTTCTAAAGAAGAAGAAGCGAAATAGTGGAATGGTGCAAGGACATGGCTGATATTGGCCATGGCCTTCAAATCTCTCAACTAGAATCAATGGTTGCTCAAATGATTGAATCAAGGCCTAACCGATTCACAAATGGGATGCCAGGGAGGTCATGGTCAGTTGGCGTTCGTCAAAGGCATCCTGGTCTGACAATTAGGATAGCAGAAGGAGTGGACACAGATATAGCTATTATGCTATGCCCGTCAATAGTCTCATCTTTCTATGACAACTTGGAGAAGTTGTATAATGAGAATAAGTATGGGTCATGCAAAATATGGAATTGTTGTGAAATAGGTGTGTAGGTTGGTAGAAATTGTGGAATGCGAGGTATTGCAAGGATAGGATAATGCAACAAGACATGTTGTACCTAGTTTTTACTTGTTTAAGTCGAAGAGATACATGAAAAACTACATTGCTAACTGTGAGCCAAGGGCATGCATGACGGCCAAAGAGCATGCGTGGATGACAAAAAAATTGTTTGTCAATTGGCTCGAACACTTTGCTGCATCGGTCTTAGGCAGGGTTCATTGACAAACATAGCACTTCTTATCTTTGAAGGTCATGGCAGCCATGTGGGCTTCAAGAGAATTGCAGAAACAAGGCGTATGGGCATAGACTTGCTCGCACTACCGGCACATACTAGACACATGTTGCAGATCCTTGATGTCAGCATATTTTCTCCTTTCAAAAATTACTTCAAATATTAGAGGAGTCTATGGATGTCTACCCACCCCCAAATTGAAATTGGAAGGAAAGAGTTGGCATCTCTTGCCAGCAAGGCCTTTGCATAGGCTTTGAGTGTGTAATATTATAAGTGGTTTTTGAAGAAAAGGAATTTGGTCATTGAATTGGACTACACTTGACAAGGATATGAGGCCAAGTGAAGCCTTTAGAGTTGAAGAGGAAGCAACCAGTGTGGGAGTGGAAACTGATGCCATGACAGTCGAGGATGACACAGTTTATTGCAACAGGAACTTGTTTGGGGCTAGCTGGTTTTAATGAAGAGCAGATTGACGAGTTCGTGCAAATATTCAATGCAAGCAATGCCCTGAATGCAACAAACAACTTAGAAGGACATTGCACACCAAATTATGATGTTGAATTGCATGAAAGAGAATTCCCTGCTATTGAAACAACCTCCAATGAGGCTGCAAAAATTGAAGTTCTTAGTTTGCCATCACATACAAGCCAGTCAGGGTGGTTTAAAGGTATAACTTTAAATGCAAGGGTGCATTTGAATTTCAATAAGGGGATGAAGGTCTCTACATGCCATCACCACCACATAATGATCCAAAAGATGTCATCCACTACTTCACTAATGCAACAAATTGGAATGCAAATGGAGCAGAAGGAGTGGATGCTAATGATACAAGCCACTAGGAAGTTGACTTTGTGGCATGTACACAAGTCGATGACCATCAACCAACAACCACAAACAAAAAATAATTGCAACTTCCAACACAAAGGTGCAACAATCGTCAAATAGAGGTCGGTCTGGGGTGCTACGTCTAAGTAGGAAATCACAGATTTTGACTTTAGATGCGTCTGTTGATTTGGTGAATGAACAAGAGACACAAAAACAAAGAAACAAAGAATTGCAACAAAGGAAAAGGGAGCAAATGAGAGAAAGAAAGGCAAAAAAAGAAGCAAACCAAGCAGAGAGGGAGACATTGAGATTGCAGGGAGTAGCAAGAAAACATAAAAATGGCAGAGAAGTCCATGCAGCGATGAGAGGGAGATTGAAAGGGAGCAGACAAATATTACTTGACAATTGAAGGCTACCCAAAAGCAGGTGGATAGATCACAAAGAAACAAATGTAAGAGTACACCAATGACTCCTCTTCCACTGCAACATCCCATATTAATGGACATGTTCAATATTTTGGCTCCATCCTTTGTTTCCCTTAGCAGTCTACAAGTTGGGTCTTCCCCAGATTGCTATGAGCAATGGTTGCTATATTCAAGGTGAATCAGACATTGTGTACTTATATAGCAAGTGCCCTACAAAATAATACACAATCACTAACATCATCTCCAGTTGAAAATGAGTCAAGTGATAACCCAACATGAAGGACAAGCCCCTTCTTAATCAGATCTATGGATATTTGAATAGGATGCTTCATGCTATGTCTTTTTTGCAAACTTTAAGACATTGTTGTGCCCTACTTTCTTATTTATAACTTTGTTCAAGTCTATTTGTGTGACTATACAGTATATGTATTTGAAAACTTTCAATATATTTTTCAAGTTTGTTTCTATCATGGTAGTTCTACGTACTACATCTTCACCACCATGGCTACATGCAATAACATTACAAAATTAATTGCACAAAACTGCATGATAGAAAGAAACTTGAGAAATATATTAAAGTTGTCAATTACATATGTTGTATATTTAGACAAACAAACTTGAATAAAGTTGTAAATAAGAAAGTAGGATCTATGAGGGCCGATAGTCTATGAAGATTCACCTGGGTAACCTAGAGAAACTATGTGATGAAACTCTTATCCTAAAACATATTATGTGGTCTTTTATGTAGAGTTACCCTTGTTTATGTTGTTGCCTTTGGGAGATTTGTTTGTTATTCTGTAGTTTTGATATCGTAATGTTGTAATGTGTATGTCAAGCCATATAAATGTTATGTTCTGTCTTCATGTATGTTTATCTTTGTGGACCTAATATTATCTCCTAGCACGGAGGGAGTAGACCTTAGGGTACCTTGTGGTTGAGAGGAACGTGCTTTACCCTCCATTGGATCCCCTTGCAGATGTTGTTGTGCTTGGATAATATTGTACTTGTGACAGGTTCCTGATTCTACATTATTCGTGAAGTTGGATGCTGAGCGTGCTCATGAACAAAGTTAACAGATGTATTACGATCTTCATCTATTATTGTAATGGTGTAATGTTATAATGAAATTTGTCATAATCTCACTTGATGTAACTTGAATATGTAACTTGACTACATTATGATTATGTGATCGGATGATTCAGAGTTGCTATGATTTATCCTTATACTTTATGTCTTACGGTTTAATGATGTGATGTTCTTACTTGTGAATGTTGAAGTAGCGTTGTCATGGAATCCTGAGAATGTATGTATAGATGCTTCTTTTGTACTCATGTTGCAAATGAATGTCTTTTAAAATGAAATTTGTTCAGCTATTTTGTTACTTGTTTGTTGTTCTTTGGATTCCATGACGGGGCGTTACAGCTGCTGCGGCTCATCATCGCATTCCATGAGCTGACATCCCTTTGAGGCATTCATTCAAACAATTCATTGCCATGTTGTTGCCACTTGCCCATGCCCCATTCACGTTGGTTATATTTTAATGAAAAAAAATTAAAAAAATAAAAACCTAAATCAAAGGCTACGCAGTAAAACTAAAGACTCAAAGAGTAAATACTTGGTAATGTAGGTAGCGTCGCCACCCTTGAATGATGAATCTCACACACAACTCTGAGCTCTTAAATGATAAATCTTTGTTTTTTAAAAAAAAAAAAAAAATCATTATTTTAATACTTTTTTTTGTGGGGGACGTTGGAGACTCGGAGATTCCCAGAAGACTCTGAGACATGTAGAAGTCTCCCTCTGAAGGAAATGTTTAGGCGACAACGGGGGGATGTTTCCTTGATGTCTTCGCGTCTTGGAAATGTTCCCGTCTCTGAAACGACTCATTTTCCAGGGGGGGACGCGTCCTCGTGGAACAAGGGGTCATATAGTTCAATTGGTTTCATTATTTCAAATCATTTCTAGATCATTCTTAATCATCCTAAGACCCTAAAGAATCCACCAACCTAGGTCTGATTGAGGTGGAAAGCCAATCTCTTGGCTTTGTGGTTGGTATTCTAATGAATGTTTGGGAAGAGGCCCCTTAAATCCAAGGTTCTTTGCATTTAGGACCTAGGGCTCTTTCCCACCTTTTCAAGTACTATGAGGATGTGTATTGATTGTAGAGCCCTCAACAAGAAGACTCTCAAGAATCGACATGCCATACCCAAGATCGATGAGTTGATAGATGAGCTTCATGTAGTATACTTCGTCAAGATTGATCTACAATCAGGATATCATCAAACAAGAGTTGGAGATGAGGATGTGCACAAAACAACTGTTAGGTGTGATTATGGGCATTATGAGTTCTTGGTCATAAGTTGTGTTGTCAGGGGTTCATGAACTTCCTTAAGCCACATGACATAGTAAGAGAGTTGGTGGCTCCTCATAATCCACAATAGAATGGGTAGCTAAGTGAGAATCATATGCTCATGGCGATGGAAAAGTGCATGTTGCAAGCTCAGAAGTTGCCTAAGGCTTAGTGGATAGAAGTGGTGAATTGTTCTTGCTATATTGGTAATTGGGTGCCAACAAAGCTATGAAAGATGTGACTCTTGAGGAGAACTGGAGTGGCAGGAAGCCTTGCTTGTTTCACTTCAAAGTCTTTGTGTGCGTTGCTTATGTGCATGTTCCTGATGAGAATAGGAAGAAACTAGACTCAAGAGTCTAATTATAGTGAAGAATCCAAGGCATAAAGACTGGTATCTAGTGATTAGGGTGCTCGTTTGCAAAGATATGGTATTTGATGAAGGGAAGAGTGGATTGGATAAGTAACATTGTGATTCCAAAAGTACCAGTCCCATATGTGTGTTCTCCCACTTAGGGTTCCTTGATGCTGAATTTGTAGAAACAATTGAAGGGGGAAATGGAAGCATAGATGTTGAGCAAATTGAAGGGGAAAAGACTACATAGGACAACCTAAAATCCTTTCGTAGTGGTAGCAAAATGTTTAAATGGGCTAATTAGATCCTTTCTGATGCTCCAATGGAGGTAGATGTGTTAGATACTAGGAAGATAAGAAGTCAGCTTGCAAACCATGCTTTAATGATTAAGTTACAAGATTTGCTTGTTTTGAAGATGTACATGGAATCCAAGGGAAATTTGCATTGGGAAGTAGCAATGTGTTGGTGTTTCAATTAGCACCTTTGGAGTGCTTATTGGAAATTGACAGCTATGCATAGTGCATGATGATTGCTCTTCAAATTATGGAGGGGAAGCTCCCTCTTGTTTGCTGATGTTGCTTAAAAGTAAAATGGACTAAATGTTCCTATCTTTTTTCCTCAGCGGTCAGGACACAAGGGTGCATAAACACAATGCGTTGCACCTAAGGTTTTCTCTGGTTTTTGCAGATCTTAACTACAACTAAGCTAACTTTTAATCTATCCTCTCTCCTCAAGATAAACAGAGCATGAGGGCATAGGAGTGGGAATGGATGGTTGGATCACTTGGGCTGACTATCTCTCAAAATGTGTGTGAGGCTTTGAACTCTCAGATTTATGCTAGAATAAGGCTTTATGCAAGCAATCACTCTTACGGTAAGCTAAATCACAGGATTGCCAAGGAGGAGGAACCCCTGTCCGAGGTGTAGGCTGGGATGCAACTTACTAGAAACAACAAAGAACAATGAATTGGCTAACAGGATTCCCGAGGAGGTGATGACACTTGTCCAAAGTGTAGGCTGAAATATAGATCATTACACAACATCAAATGACGATCATTAACATCGAAATACCCAAGGAGGTGACGACACCTGTCCAAATTGTAGGCTGAAATACAGATCATTACACAACATCAAACGACAATCATTAACATCAAAATACCCAAGGAAGTGATGAAACCTGTCCAAGGGGGAGATTGAAACAATAGATTGTAAGAACAAGACGTTGATAAAAACTTGAATCTTTAGATCAAATTGCATGTGCCTTTTGATTTCTTTCTTCAAACTTTTTCAACGAATTACAAAGATTTGGGACAACAAAGGTACGAAATCATACACAATTGCTTATTAGACCAAATAACTTTCATCCAAGAGTGAACAAATATAGACTTGCAAGCTTGTTGGCACAATGGCACAACAATTTTGTGTAGTAAATAAAGGTTACAAAATAATGAGCAAAGACTCTTATTTATAGAACTCAAAGGAGTAGGCAACCCTAAAGTCTCCTTGAGTTAACAATTAGTTCTTGCCAATTTGCAAAATTTATTTCTATGTCTAAAAGTAGGTGAGCAAGCAGTTAACTAGAAATCTACTTCATTTAATTGAAACTAAACTGAAAGTGAACTTCAATTACAAAAGTGCCTCCAAAATAGAGATCCACAATTACTGGAGATCTAGAATAGACATTCATAATTAGTGGGATTTGACATGCATGGTCAGTGGGACAGTGAGTTAACTTGGAAAGAGGCATCAAGTTATCTCCTATTGCCATAAATGCTATTTTGGAGGGTAGGACGTCCTAATTTTAGGTGCTTTACACCTCATCACCTCTAGTCAACAATTCCTCTAGCTAGTCGTTGACTTCTTTTGCCTCAAGACAATTAATGCTTTGCAAGATGATGACGTGTCGCCTCAGCATCTCTTCACCACCCGCAATCCGCTCTTGGTAACTTTGGCGGCTCCGTTACTGGAGTGATGACCTCTATTTCTCCTGCAGCTTTGTGCTTCTGACGTTTTTCTTGATTCTTCTCAATGAAAGAGTGTTGTATGATGAAACTACTAAGTTTTACTGTGAACACTCTAGTAGTGAGAAATGCACACGAACTAGCTGCACACGCAAAATTCCAATAGTATCAATCCTCTAAACTGGCCTTGGAAGGCTATCAGATATACAAGGTGAAACCATATGGGATCTGTGGACTTGAGTGTCTATGCTTGTTAATTTGTCCAAATAGACCTCTGAGTGTGCCCGATGCAGATCAGTGTCGGCCATTTTCATAAAAAAAATGTAGCAAGACTAATTTGGTTTTGTATTCATCTTGAGAGCATTGCATTCTAAAAACCTTAAAGATTGTCTGTGCACACGATACTGTTCAAACAACTTTTCTAAAAACCCCTAAAAATAGCACCTGCTGAGAAGTATTTTTCCGGAAAAAATTTGACACATGGGTATTGTTTGTGCTTCAATGCTAAACAAACCTAGTTCGTTTGATTTTCAAATTCGTGATTTTTTTCGGAAATCCCTAAAAATAGGGGTAGCGAGGTTACTGTTTCTGGAAAAATTCAACAAGTGGGTTTTGTTGAAAAATCTATGTTGATCATACCTAGTTGGTCAGATCTTTGATTATTTGCTGTTTTCTTGGACATGCAAGATCTAAGACAAGAATAGAGGACAAAGACAAGAAGAAGATTGGAAGTTATCAACTTCCTTTCTGGATCTTCAAAAAAATCATGCCTCTAGATGCAACCTCTGATAAATTGTCCCTTTGTGCAATTGATCTTCAAAAATATGAAAAACAATGAAAACCCCTCTGTCAGATCTTCAAAAAGACGTTGGAGAGGAAAAATGCTTGTTCTTGAGATTTAACCTGCAAAGAGAAACAATGAATAATGAAGCCTAGACTTGATACATAGTGTTTGATGTTGAATCAATCAAGTTTAGGCACCAACACATGATGGAGGAGTCAATTAGCCTGATCTGGAGTTAACGACACTGATTCCCACCCATTTGGGGACATTTTAGACATATGAAGGCTTCAAAAATATCCTAACTTCAGTCAACTGGATCTATGTTGACTTTAGGCATCCAAGTTGAGGAGTTGAAGATATTTTCATTCTTTTTCATGGTGAAGTGGCTATGTTCAATCCTTGATTCCAGTTGCTCAGTTGATCTTGTGGTGTTGCTGACGGATCCATTGCCAGGTTGAATCGACTTTGAAGAGGTATGCTCGGGAGTTGCAAGTCCAAAAACCTAAATATGATACCTCAAATTCAAGGGCACCTTTTCCCAGGAGAGAGCATTTTCCTTAACACTCAGCCAAATTTTTGGATGTCTTTCAAATTTTTTATTTTGACCTTCATTGCTTTGATCTGAGATTCTCGATGACTGATGATTCCGGTGAATGTACCAAGGTGTGGAATGGATAACCAGCTTAGCTTCAGAAAGAATGACTGGCCTTGCAGGTCATGAAAGTCGATTTGGAGGTCCTAAAAGCTTGGGCGCCCTTGGCTTGTAGGGGCACTTTTGGCCTTTGGTGCTGTTATTTTCACTTTGCAAACTTTCACGAACAACCCTAGTTTGATCTCCGTCGTCAGATGTTTGATTTATCTGTTGAATTGGTCGTCGGTGTCGTTGCTGAGATTGATCAAGACGGAAACAAACTTCCTGGAGGTCATGGAGCTTGAAGACTGCATCTTACAGCCCAAAAGGTTGGGCGCCTATTTCTAGGAAGGTGCAGTTTCATTGATACTTAGTCAATTCTTTGTGTCCTTCAATTTGCCTTTGCCTCTAGCATTTTTATGCTTGATCTTCATCTACGAACACTTGACAGGTCTCGTGAGCTCACAACTGGATTGATCACGAAGCTGAAAGGATGCTGAGCAGATGCCTTGTAGAAAACAACTGTGGAAAACTTCATTTGGTTGCCCAGAATGATGGGTGCCCTTGGTTAGTAGGGGCTCTTTTTCCTTGATGTCCATCAGTTTACCCTCTGTTTTAGGTGCTCAAATGATCAATAGTTGTTGTCGTTTGAGGCATCTCGTAGGCTGGCGAAAAGGTTTGTTGCAAAGCCAAGTTGATGCTAGGGAGATCACCTGAAGATAAGTTTGCTGAAAAACTGACATTTGGATAGTCTTATGCTTGGGCACCCTTGGTCAGCAAGGGCTCTTTTTTCATGTTTTGACTACCATTTTTGATGACTTTTGCTTTCAACAGCTTCAGCCTCTGCCCTCGTTTGATGGTGTTTGATGGATCTGTTGGATTTGCTTGACGATCGGTAGTAAAGTTGGTAGAATTACGAAGGAGATGATTGTCTAGGCAATACTTGATGACTTCCTTTGACCTCTTGAACTCATGGGCTTCCCTGGTTAGTAGGGTCTCTTTTGACTGCAACTTCATCATTTCCTTTAAGACCTTCACCTCTTCGTGCTTTGCGTTTACCGTTGTAGCTTGACTGACTTGATCACCATTGTCGACAACGCGGATGCGTTCACTATAGCAGCTGCTTTCACCATACTGTGTGTACGGGTGCTTGAAAAATTCACCAAGGCATTGATTGCGTAGCAACTTTTTGGTAGCAAGGCATGCATCTTCTAGACTTAGAAAATTTTCAGCATTTTCAACCTTTGAAAATCCCCTCCGTTGAGAAGCATCTTTTTGAACATTTTTCGCCATGGATTCTTCCTTGAAGCTTTTGAGGCTTGGATTTCGACACTTGGTATTGGCCATTCTACCATTAATGGCTGCGGAGGTCCTAACTTTTCTCCTAAAAAATGAAAAATAGACCCACCAAAGTAAAACAATTTTTTTGGTGATTTTGACTTGACCAGTGTGATCGTGAAGCCAATTTATCCTATCAAAATCATTTTCAACTAATTTTGGAAAGGTCCTATTTTTAGGGGTTTTCCTAAAAATAGGGGTTTGAAACCCTAGTTTTGAAATTTTCAGAATTTTCCAAGTATCTTCCTTGACATAAACCCACCAAAAGCCTATGTTTTGTTTGACCTAAAATGGAGTTTTGACAACAATTTTGCATGATTTAGCTTATTTTTAGCAAAATGCCTTGTTAAAGCAAAAATTTATTATGGGTACAACATGATGCATGATGAATATGGTTCTCTCATGAAGAATTAAACGTGGGAGTTTTGTTAGTTATCAAAAGGTAAGATTGTTGTTAGTTGCAAGTGAGTTTGTAGGACCAAGTTCACCCTAGAAGGTGAAGTTGAGAAATACGAATTGAGACATGTAGCCAAGGGGCCTTTAAAGATTTAAGGCATTGACTATAATGAGATGCTTGCTCCAATTGCGAGGTTCACCTTAGTGAGGACAATTTTTATAGCTGTAGAAAAGTATAGGTGGAAAGTGCATTGGTTGGATGCCAAGAGTGCATTTCTTCATGGTGATTTGAAGGAAGAGATCTTCATGCAACAACTTCTTGGGTTTGTGAAGGAGAGGAACATTTGGTTTGTAAATTGAAGAAGTCATTATATGGCTTGAAGTAAGCATCTTGTGCGTGGTATGATAGGACAGGTTGATATCTTTAGGAGTCGGGTCCTAGAAACTTTGCAAAGGAGCCCAATTTGTATGTGAAAAAGGTTGATTGAGAAATTCATATTATTTTTTTGTATCTAGATGATCTAAGTCGAACAAGGAAAAATGTTGATTTAATTATTAAAACGAAGTAGTTATCCTTATAGATTGAGATATCAAATTAGGGGCTGCTTCCCAACTTTCTAGCTTTACTATTTTGGTAGGAGCAAGACAAGATCACTGTCTTGTAGTCAAAGTATGCCAAATAGTTTTGACAAGATTTAGGATAGAGGATGCAAAAGGTGCCAAAAATTAATGTGATCCTGGTATGAAGTTGACAAAGGATATAGGGACAAAAAAGGTAAATCCTACAAAATATCGAAGTCTAGTGTGGAGTTTATCGTATCTTACCCACACTTGCCTTAATATTTCTTTTGTTGTTGGATTGTTGGCTAAGCTTATGTAGGAACCATAAAGTAGTCATGTGAAAGCTGCAAAGTATATCTTGAGATATGTGAAGGGTACTCTAGATTTTGGACTTGAGTTTAAGAGAGGAGGTGAATTGCATTCTTTGTGGCTACATAGGCTTGGATTGGGTAGGAAATCTTGATGACAAGAGGTCTACTTCGTGTTGTGTCTTCATGTTGGGAAATTCATTAATTTGATGGTCTTCCAAGGAGCAAAATGGTATTTCAGAATGATCAGTAGAGGCAGAGGATATTGGACTATCCCAAGCTTTGTCATGCCCCCACCAAAATTAACTTCCAAAACAAATCGTAGATGAACTAATGTAATTTTTTGCCACCAACATGTAGCCAATAATTATAGCGATTAAAGGAAATAAGGATGGCAATCGATGGAGATCATGTTTTTAAAAAGAGACACTAGTTTCATACTATTGCTTAGAGTTAAACATGTTTAAATTAACATTCAATTATTAGTTACTAAAGGCAGCGATTGTATGAAGGGGTGTTTAAATTAAAATCAAATTATAATTACCAAGGGTAGCGACTCATGGCAGGGTTGTGACTCCTTCAAACAATAAATTTAAGTGATCCCACAATAGTGGTTTACAATTTTTGGCCAAATTGGACATTGAAATAATTATTTTTAACTAAATCTTCACTTTCGAGCACCTATAGCGGCTAAACCGGAGGAATTTGAAGATGATGTAAACTAGAGTTTCGTGAAATTTTGTCTATAGATTCTAAATATATTTTTTCAAAATTTTTGGAATCAAATTGCACTTCTTTTTCCATCTCCCTCAAAAACTAGTTTTTTTCAAAACAACATTTTTAAAAGTGACGCTCACCGTATAGCATAACTTTTTTCCATGAAGGATAAAATTCTAATTCGAATTTAGATTCGTAACTTTGATATCTAGTGCTTCCACTTGGTTAGATAGTTTTTATTGAATAGTTTTTATTGATTATTTTTCTTTAATCAAGTTTCAAATTCAAACCAATTATAATTCAGGACATAGCGCCATATAGCGTAACTTTTTTTGTGTGTATCGAAATTCAATTTTTTTTATTTGTTGGATCAAAGGACTTTAGTATCTGGTGCACTAATATTTTTAATTTATTTTTAAAAAAATATGCTATTTTTCCACGTGCAGAACAAAGAGCTTAATTTTCGGTGAAAAACCTACATTCACGAAAAATAAAAAATAAATATAATAATAAAATTAAATTTATTTAAAATTATAATTTTTGGGAAGCTTATAATAAGGACTACATACTTGCAAAAAATAAATTTTAAATGAGTTCATTTGATCCGCCAAAAGCTAAGTCAAAATTGGTTTTTTATCAGCATTTTGATAGGTGTAAAGGAGACTCTGTTATAGGTATGGTTTAAAACTAGTGGGGTTCTATCCAAAGGGGTTTGATTTAAAGTAGTTTGATCAAACCTCTTCAATTGGTATTCTTTAAATGGAACCTTTTAAGGCTTAAATCATTATATTTTCTAAAAATATGTGATTTCAGCAAAAATCAATTCCTCCCAGAAATTGTAAACCAGCTTTGTGGGATCACTAAATAAGATATTAAAGGTAAATCATTTCAATGAGAGGAGCATATAAAATTAGGAATAAATATTATATGACTTTGTAAGTAAATATTACAGCCAAGAGGATGAAAACCCTCCAGGGAAATTAAGAAACTTAAAGATGAAAACCCTTATCCTATCAAGTTATTGACAAAAACCCACAACTTGTCTAGATATCAAGGACAAACACTCAAGGGAAAATAGCTCCAAGTAGGGAGGAGAATTATAGTAGAAAATCAAGATAAGTCTTTTCAGAATTATGTCAAAGTGATAAAACTGAATATTATAATAAAATTCATAATATTTAATAAAGTTATATTTGTAAATTATAAATATAAATACAAGTATCATTTCTGAGTTAGAATTATTACTTAAAGACAAAAATAAGAAATGTTCTAGAACGGGACATTACAATTGGTATCAAAGCCCAAAAATCTTGCCAACTTGAGGGTCTAAATCTAGTTAATATAGTGGAGCAAAATGACTCAAAGGGCTTTGGAGAGAGAGAAAATAAATATAGGCACCACTACAAGAGGAAAATAAGCAAACTAGTGGTAAAACGAAGATGGCCAATCAGGATGAGTGAAAGATGTTTATGGAACAAATGTTTGAAAGACATGAACAAATGATGAAACAACATGAGGAAACCAATCAATTACTCATTTGAATGATGCAAAACATGAATAATTCTCATGGACACACAATAAAGTCGCCAACGGCTACCCTCTTCTCTCTTGATCAAAGTATCCAGCACGCTAAGATTGCGAGAGAGTTCGTGCGTTCAACTCCAAGGTTCCTTGAGTGCAATAGAATACCCTCAGTTGGATCGATTTGTTTTTTTGCTGGTATTTCAAGGGGACTTACACAATTTGTTTGGCAGCTGACAGCAAACAGTAGATTAAGGGCTTCACATGGTTCAGATGATTTGGCAGGTAAGCACGAGTTTCCTAATACTAACCATAAATGAATTGAATTAAATGAGTGTAGGGCCTAAGAAGTTTATGTTCTATCTAAGGACGGGATGTGGGATCAATCTCAACAGACTTCAACAAGACTCTGCTCCGCCTCACATTGGACAACTTATACAAAGTCGATGCAATCTTCAAGGGAGTGACGAGAGGTTTTCAAATTACAACTCAACATGTAAGTACCATTAGAACGACGCATACAAACATATGAATCACAATCAAAGTTAAGTATGCAATGTTTTCCAGTTGACCACACAAGGAAAACTTGTCGTCAGCAAGCCGCTAGTGGTATGGATCAAAATGAAGCTGCCTTGACTAACACCACAAATCCACAGCTAACATCTACTTGCATGAAAATGAAAACTACTCTAAATTAAGTTACTTCTTGATTCTACGTGAATTGGAAGGACGAAGAAGCCTCGCTAGCTATTCATAACAAAGAGATCACCATCAATGAAAAACTCTTTTATTATGAAAGTGTTCACAACAACTTCTTACAAAGTATTCAAATGGAAGACTTTCCTTCCTTTTCAATCTAAGCTAGACTATTAAACTATACTACCCACTATTCTATCAATCTCTCTCTATTCCTTCTTTGCTATTCTAAAATTCCTAATGAGGTACAAATGAGGGGGGATGCCCCTTTTATAGTTGGCCAAGTCCAGCGGACGACTCAGATTACAATTAGATGGATGGCCCAAATCGTGCCACCTTAGCCCTAACCCTAAAAAGAGGAGTGGAGTAATAAATGAACAATTAATGTCCACCATCCTCTAGAAGATTCCCATCCATAAACAAGTCCACATTGTTCTTGTTCCTCTTCTTTACTGCAAACTGGATAAGTCTGGTTGCCACTACTTCAACTTCTTGAAAGGGTATGGCAGGCATGTACTCGATCTGATTCCAAGGCGACAACTTCTTTCTCTTGCTCGACCATGATTTTCCTCCTTGATGTTGTTCTTCAACTTTGAAGTACTTGATGGTGACCATTAACACTTGGGTTTCCATCTTTCCGTCCATCCCGAGCTTTGAAAACATCTCTTCTTTGCCACTTGAGTTGGGCACATACTAGGTCTCAACACTTAGCCATTTCTTGCAACGTTTCTTCCTTCATGATTTCATCATCTTGGACTATTTGCTTCATCACTTCAAGTCATCACCGCCTGGTCTCGACGTTCCTCCTGCAAAACAAGCAAGGAGAAGAGCATCATAACACTTCATAATATAAACTCACCTTACTTATGCTTTAACTTCCAAGGTCTGAGTGATCTCTGGATCTGATAGGGTTCATCGTCCAACTTTGCTTTCTTCATGATCTGTAGGTTGGGGCATACAACACCCGCGCATCATATTTCAATGCCTTAGACAAATTTCATCTTCCTCAAGGGCGTATCATCTTTTGAAAGTGTTAACTTCAACTGCATCTTCTTCAAGAAATTCACTTTTCCAGCTGAGGCATTTGACGACTTTGATTTTATTCAACTTTGGCTCAAGAAGACTATCTTCACGAAGAATTTGATCAAATTCATCTAGGCAATCAACTTTAAATTCATCCTCCAAGGCATTTTATTTCAACAACATATTTTATCCTTCTTGCCTTAGAAATTTTTTAAATTTTCCTTATGAAAATTTCATTATTCAAATGCTTATCAAAATCTTCATCCCGATATCCTTGGCGAGCTGTGGAAGACCTTGAAATCCTTTCCTTGTCGAAGATGTCCGATACCCAAAAGAAAATTCCCTTCATAAAGCGTCGAATTCATGTGTCTACAAACGAAGGGGTACATTTAATTTTTTTGAATTTTAACCTTAGAAAAATATTTGTCAATCAAATTTATTCTTATTCTTCACATCCGGTTGAATTTTCTTTGCTCTGCCTTGAAAATATTCTTCAATCTCATGAAGCCGACACATTCTGACGTATCCACTGCCAATTCATCCATGCCACAAAAAATTTCATCACTTCTTCAAGCTCAGGCGTATTTTCCCCTAGAGGTGGAATTTTATGCCTTAGAAAAATTTCAAATAACATCACTAGCATGGGCGCATGAACTTCCATTTTAGCTTTCCTTAAAAAATTTCAAGCTACCTCTTGGCATTTGGGCGCATTTAACCCTCTTCACTTTCATTTTGCCATACTTGAATACTTTCCAATCACTTGCTCAAGTTGGGCGCATTTAGCCCTCTGCACTTCCAATTTCCTTGCCTTAGAGAAATTCTTTTAATGCTCAATTCTTGTCCCAGGCGCATTTGGAGGTGTCAACTTCCAGTTTCAATGCCTTAGTAACATTTCCTACCCTTCTCAAGGTCCAGGCGCATATAGAGTAGTGAACTTTCAATTTTGATGCTTTAGAGAAATACCTAACTCTTCCTACAAGTCAAGGCGCATATGACCCTTCAAGCTTTGAGTTTATTTGCCTTAGAAATTTTCAACATTGTTGTCTTCAAGGCTGGGCACATTTGGGAGCTTCTACTTTATTTTTTCACACTTAGAAAATTTCCTAGGCATTTCATCTTCCATTCTCCCTCAAGGGCGCTTTTGGGGGTGGGAGCTTCCAATTTCCCACACTTAGAAAAATTCAAACTTCACTCCTTATCACTTGGGCGCATATGCTAGGCTAAGCTTGAAGTTTCATTGCCTTAGACATTTTTCAAGGCTGATTATCCTCTAGGGCGCATTTAGGGGTCCCTACTTCAAGTTTGCAACACTTAGAAAAATTCCAAGCATCTCCATGCAAGTTGGGCACATATGAGGGGGTAAGCTTCAAGTTTTCAATACTTAAGTAAAATTTCCAACCTCCTCTCACTTCAAGGGCGCATTTTGAGGTAGCCACTTCAAGTTTAAATGACTTAGAAATTTTTCAAACTCCATCTCCAAGTGAAGGCGCATTTAGCATAGTGAGCTTTCAATTTCTATGTCTTAGAAATTTTCAAGGCTTCCTCTTCTTCTTGGGCGCATATGAGGCCTTGAGCTTCCAATTTTCAATACTTAGAAATTTCTTGGAGCTTCTCTTCATCTTAAGGCACATTTGGGGTAGGGAGCTTCAAGTTTTATCATACTTAGAAAATTTTCAGCCTTCCAACCTTCCAGGGGCGCATTTTCATGGGTGAGCTTCAAATTTCAATCACTTGGAAGAATTTCCATCCATCTTCAAGTTACTAAGGCGCTTTTCAAGGGGGCCCATTTTCAATTTTCCAGACTTAGAAGAATTTTAGCTTCTTGCCAGCTTGAGGGCGCATTTTGAGGTATGAGCAAGATGAACTCCAAACTAAGGCGTTTTTTCCTCATCTTCACCAGCCAGCTCAATACTTACTATATATAGTAAGTTCCAGGTTTTCCCTCTTCTGAAGCTCAGATTGCTTTGAAATTTTAACCACAGGATCCTCATGACCTAATTAATCTGTTCACACTACCATCTCGAGCTGACCTGCTATTTATAGTTTATTTCTGAAGGTGGTTTACTATTTATAGCAACTGCTCAATTTCATGACTTCCACTATTCCGTTTAACTTGAAATTTGAATGCCGTGACCCTCATCGGTAGACTTTCCTGTTCACACTGGCGCCTGCTGCTGACTTATTATTTTTAGCTTGTTTCTGAAATGCCTTACAATAAATAGTAAGTGCTCTGATTGCCTTCAAATTTTACCGGTGGATAGCTTGAAAGATACTGATCGCAGTGGGATACACCGGTTTTCAAAAATTCTGGCATTTTACCCCTCATTTTGGGTCCTGAAGCTGGAAACCCTAATTTGACTTGCATGTCGATTAAATGACCTCTGTTTGACTCCGTTTCTGTTGCACTTTGCTCTGTTTGTGATACTGATGTGTTGGGCGGCTGCCAGAATGGACCTACTAAAAATAGTAAGTTTCTGAAGAGTGATCATCTCCGCTTGCATGTCACATCACTGCGTAGCTCTTGAAAAACCCATAAAGAATCACTTGACATGCGTTGAAAAGCCCTGCATGCAAACCCTAAAAATAGCCTCTTATGACGGCTCCTAAAAAAGTCATGATCCTGGTTTGCATGTTATACCACTGTGAAGCCCTCAAAAAACCCACAAGGAATGTTCAGACATGCGAAGAAAATTTCAACATGCAAACCCTAAAAATAGCCTCTGAAGGCTGAATACTGAAAGTTATCGTCTCATTTTGCATGTTATATCACTGCGTAGGTCTCAAAAAACGCAAAAAGAATCTCCAGACATGCATTGAAGAACTTTGCATATAAACCCTAAAATCTGCTCCCGAAGTTGGACTTGCTAAAAATAGAAAGTTGTCCATTTCAGCTCAAAATTTGTAGACAAGTAGCCTGACATGTTCTGGATGCAGTGTAATGATAGGAACTTCAAGAGTGCTGAGAGAACGCCCTGAATTAAACACTTACTAAAAATAGTAAGTCGTCGGAATTCGATGAAATTTAGCTGGGAACCTGTTGGAAGCTTGCTGACTATATTACTGAGCTCAGATTTCAACTTATTCCCTCCATTTGGCCCCAAACTGGCTAACAAATTCAAAACCCTAATTCTCAGACTTACCTAAAATTTCACGTTTAAGCTCGCACACCCTGGAAAGGCAGACAACAGAAAGAGACCGATAGAGAGAGAGAGAGAGACAAAACCAAAGCTAAAAGACGAGGAACAGAGCAAAAATTAGGGGGTCCCCATTTTAAATGGGGTGATGTGTGAAAAGGTCACAACATAAACCAATCAATTACTCATTTGAATGATGCAAAACATGAATAATTCTTATGGACACACAAAAATATGGGATAGAAGGTAGTGACACTAATTTGAATAGAGTCAACATAAATAACAATAGAAGTAGATTAGCACCACGTCCTACTCAACCCACATTTTCTGCTTAGATCAAAACACCCCAGGAAGATGAGTCAAATCAAGAAGCATTTGAGGCTTGTGTAGATTAATATTCAAGAATTGATCACAATGTTAGACGTGATATTTCTTTCAGACAATTCTTCAATGTTGGGTTAGGAAGAGTCATGAGAGCTTGGGTCCAAAAATTGGACACATATCTCTCACTTAGTCCTCTGATAGAAGATGAAGCCATTAAGTTTGCTATTGTTCATTTGGATGGGATTGCACATGAGTGGTGGCATCGTGGAATTGTCACACAAGGACATCGGCGTATTGAGACATTTGCCAAATTTACACAAAGACTTATAGATAGATTTGATTAAAAGCATCCAGAGAGGCATTTCAAAGAATTAACACGATTGAGGCAGTATGGATTAGCAAATGATAATGTGGTAGAATTTGAGATAATTTCAATCATGGTGATGTATGCTATCAAGGAAAGATTCACTTTCTTGTTCATTGAGCGTTTGATAGAGTCACTCGGGGGCTTGGTGAGCGCTCTTGACCCTACATGTCTACTAGATGCAATTCAAAAAGCATTGAGGTTGGAAGATTCAACAACCAAGAATAAATTCCATCCCAAGAATACACCAACAAAACAACATGACGAACCATTCCAAAAAGATACCCCTCAACCAGTAGCATTGCCTCCAAAACCAAACAAGGGCGAGGAAACTAAGAATGAGCTTCGAAGGAAGAAGTTGTGCTTTTGTTGTAGAAAGCCATGGGAGCTAGACAATAAATGCTCAGGGAAGGGGCAAATACACTATATAAAGGTTCATCCCGAGGCGGACTTAGAGACAAAAGGACCTGAGTCTAGGGCTATGATTAATGAGGTAAAGTACAAAAGTAGAGAAGAGATTCCAGGAGGCACTTTTGCCACTCTTTCTGGGACTCTCAAGTACCATGCTTTTAGAGTTTGGTGAAGCCTACAGGGTCACAAGGTGACAATGTTGATTGATACTGGGGCTACTCATAATTTTATAGATACAAATTTGGTTGCTAGGAGAGGCTTGTGAATTGACAAGTTTAATGGGTTGAATGCTAGCCTTGTTGATGGCCATATTATTCCTTGCGGGAGACGAATACAACAACCTAACTTATCCTTGGGAAGATATCAAGTTAAGGATGTTTCTTTGTGGTAGCATGGGTGATATAGATATAGTTTTGGGCATTCAGTGGTTACATTGTCTTGATAGGTACTATCAAGATTTTTAAAAGATGGAGCTATGTTTCCAACATAATGGGATGGAGGTGATACTTCGAGGCATTTCAAATGGAGTTCCAAGCAAGATGGAGACAAAAAGAGTGGAGGTACATGTTCAGGAAACCCAAGCCACTCAATGCATGGAGATAGTCAAGGTTCCTCTTGAAATATTGGCAAGACATGACCTTTTGGGAAGGAATTAACATTTTAACATGGCTGATTGGAATTTTAATGTAGGGTTATAATGACTGTTATCTTCCTTCTTAGTACTGTTGCTAGCTATTTTCTCAGCCTTTCCTATCCCTTTGGGACAGCCCTAAAGATGAAGTTGAGGATGCATCTTCCACCTTTAGTCCTTGAAGAGGCATTTGGGAATGATGCAAGAAGGTTTCTAGCCAACATTTCTTTATTTTTGAGTAAAGAGAAACAAAATTACAGTCATGACAAAATATTTCAGTTCAGGGTATTATCTTCGAACAATTTTATACCAACAAAGGGAATAGTATGGGTATCATGATCAGCAAATGCAAATTCCTAGATGAACTTCATAACAATGATTTGGAAAAGATATTTGTTAATGATGCTAAAGCTTACACTGTAATATCCCCTTGTAGATTTATCTTAAATTTGTCTTTAGTCTTATAGATTAAGGTATCCAAATAGGCCTAGAATCAATAACTTCAATGATATACTTTAATCTTACTAAGAGCAACCTTCAAAGGTTAATGCTAATTTGATTATTGGATTTATAATGATAATAATAGATCATATGCTGATAGGAATGAACCACTATCTGATATAAATTTGATAGGCAATCTGCAATGATATTGTTTTAAAGATGGAAAATAGACACCACAGTATGGTTGCGATTTCTGATTTCTCTATCCAATTTCATGCATATGAATGTGGGGGTAAGATGATGTCTATCGTTAATTGCTGTCTCTGATTTTAGTCCTTCAATTCATGCGACTTAGTCCTTGGCTGGGTGTCTGAAATTTATCAGTTGTTTGTGCAGCCTGTATTAATGACCATCGGCTCCCTAGGAGTACCTCAGATTTGCTAATAGAAGTGTATAAATATCCAAACTTAATAGATGGTCTTTGCCTTTGAAATATACTCCTTTTTATATCCACGATATGACTACGGGTCGTAACCTTTCATGGTATTCATTTGTCAAGGGGCATGACTCTTTGTATATGTTAATTGTGATAGCTAATTAATGCTCCCCTTAATTGCTGTAATTACTTTATTAACATTATTCCTTGATAAAATCTCCAATCTTCCTTAGATGAATTCGCTGCTGAAATATGCTTTAATTAATCACTTCTAGTCGTTGCTTACCATAACATTGTTCCTTCATGTTTTTCCTTTTATTAGTTTATCGCTGCATTTGATAAAATCATCTTTACTTGCTGTTGATGCTTGATCGATTGGATTATCTTCTGAGCATCGATTTTATATCCAATGGGACTATAATCTTATGTAATTTTATGGGTGAATGAATGGGTTATTACAATCTCCCCTCCTTGGAAATGCTTGCCCACAAGCATTCATAAGTTAGGGTGTTGGAGGACTTGCTCACCCTCCCATGTAGCATCTTCCATAGGTAAATCTTTCCACTTGATGAGGTATTCTTTGATAACCCTATTTCTTAATCTTTTCTTCCTTGTGTCAATAACTCTATGGGGAATCAAGACCAACTTGCCTTCCTCGTTCAAGGGTGGAAGTTTAGTGGAGGGTGTAATCTACTGTCCTAATGTCTTCTTAAGGCATGATACATGTAATACATTATGTATTCTACTATTTTCTGGGAGTTATAATTCATATGCCACTTCTCCTATGCGCTTGGTCACCTTGTAAGGTCCATAGAATTGGGGCTTTCGCTTCTTGGCGTCACTTTTCTTCAAGGATGATTGCTGATACGATTGTAAGTGGAGGTAAACCAAATCTCCAACCTCAAAACTTCTCTCAACTTTGTGTTTATCCGTGTAGATCTTTTGTTGGTTTTGGTCATGATGTAAATTATTCTTGAGGGACTTAAGAATATCTTGGCATTCTTGGACCCATTCTTTGGCTTTGGGTGCTTTACTTTCTCCAAATGCCATATCTAAGGAGGATGATACATCATACCCATATAGTGCTTTGAATGGTGTTATACCAATTGACATGTGGTAAGTGGTGTTGTAGCAATATTCTCCCAAATGAAGTCACTTAATCTATGTCCTCTGTTGACATGCCACATAATTACGCAAGTAACCTTCAACCTGTTTATTTACAATTTTGGTTTGTCGTTCGTTTGCGGGTGGTAGTTGGTACTTGGGGTCAACTCCGTGCTTGATAGCTTGAATAATTCCATCCTATAGATGCTCAAAAATCTAATATTACGATCACTTACTATGTTTTTGGGAAGTCCATGGAGCCTAAATATTTCCTTGAAGAATAATTCAACAACTTGTGGTGCTTTCTATTGAGAAGGGATTGCGAAAAAGTGGGCGTACTTGGTTTATCAATTGACAACCACAAAGATACAATCTTTACCATGGACCTTAGGGAGTTTGTTGATAAAGTCCATTAAAATGCTTTCCCATTTTTGCTTTGGAATGGGAAGAGGTTGCAACAGTCATGCGGGGAAAGTATGTTTTGCCTTGTTTTGTTGACATGTAGTGCATTCCCTCACAAATCAAAGGACATCATCCTTGAGGCCCTTCCAAATGTACCTTTCCTTAACTTGTTGTATGTCTTAAAGTACCTCGGGTATCCTGCCACTGGGGTCTCATGGACGGCCTTCAAGATTTTCTCTTTTTGTTTTGATTCTAGCACTAAGTAGATCCGATCTTTGTAATAGATGATGTCATCTACTACCTTGTATTGGTCATCGTGCACTCGTCTCTCCAATAATTCACTGGCAAAAGTTTTTTTTACATACACCAGTAATAAATGTGCCTTCCAATTAGTTGAGACTTTGGATAGTGAACAAATAGTAGGCTTTCAAGATAGGGCATTGACGACCATGTTTCTCTTCCCCTTAATATACTCAATATCGAAGTCGTAAGCTTGGATCTTACTAAACCATTTTTGTTGCCGTTTGTTGAGGTCCTTTTGCTCCAAGAAATACTTCAAGCTATTATGGTCCATCCTTACAACAAACTTCCCACCAACCGAGTATTGTTGAAACTTGACCAATGCATGCATTATGACAAGCATTTCTTTGTCGTATGTAGAGTACAGTCTTTCATTATCTTTCAAATTCCTACTATTGAAAGCAATAGGATGCCCATTTTGCATTAAGACTGCCCCAACTTGTAACAACCATAATCTTTACACAAGGAATTTACATGGTAATTTTCAAACTATTTAGTAAAACATATTCATTCCTAAAATTAAGGAAAATAAAATTTCATCTAAAACATAAGTTTCATTTCCATAAATGAAATAAACATGAATATTCATAAATAATTTCATATCAACGATTCAAACTTAAAAGTATATATCATAATTTCATTTCCATTTGATAACAAAATCAACTTTTCAAATTTCACAATGCATTAAGCAAAAGAGTTTAGAGTCAGAGATCCTTATCTGAATGCTTTCAATCTTTATGTCTTCCAAGACTCGACCAGTCAACTACAGAGGGAGAGCATCACCCAAGTGCTTTACCACCATCCACAAACTTAAGTGGTCCCCCACACACCTTCCATACTGGAAGTGGCCTTGCCCTTCAACGAAGGGAGTGGTTAGGAACCCTCTAATTAAAGCCATCTGAGCTCTAGTGTTTGTGACCTACTTAATCAATATCGTCTATCAACTATGGATGAACTCCAACTATGATAGACAACTTTGATTGCGTGAAGTATTTGGACACGGTGAACCGATATGTGCATGCAGTGACTCATGCACCCACTTTGGTCGAAGTTGTTTTGTGTTCAATGAACATTGCTGCTTACTTGGAGCAAGGTCGTACATTCACCCACCCCACTCGACTTGGAGACTTATATGACCTTTTACTCAACCCATAGAAAACTAAAGGGATACTATGAACATAAAGATTCCATTATCCCACATCCAAATAGGGGTTCACAACTGGATAACTTCAGGGTTCAAAAGTAAATTTGACATTTTGGTTGCAAAGCTAGCAACCTTGGAATTTAAGGCTTCCGCCTTTTTATTTGAAATATCTGCACACCTTGGCTTGGTGAAGAACCAATCTCAATTGCAAACTCAAACCCTCTCCTTGCACCTCTTGAATAGTACGACCTGCTGCAATATTGAAAATGGCTTCTATCTTATTCAACCTTGCTGATGTAAATTGTAAATGCTGAAAGAAACTGCTAAGTAAATCTGTGAGATGCTCTAATAATGACCTTTGATGGAGACTATTTAATCTAGAACCCTTGGATGGTTTTTCACGCTTGTAGATCCTGTCCTAATTGAGGGTTTTCATCCTCTTATTAGCTTGAAGCTTGAAACCTGCAAACCTATTGCTCAACCATTATTTTGTAAATAATATCTTGGATAGTGAAAATGATTTATTTTCCATTTTAACCTCTTCCAGACTTGCTATAATGTCCCCATTTTAGCTCTACACTCTTCAATGGGAATTAGCCTATTTCCAGAAACTTGTAGGCTAATAGAAATGGAAATTAGGGTTTCCTATTTTATCGGAGGTTTCAGATACACTTTTGAAGGTTTGCATGCAAGAGTTTGGAAGTGAGTTTTGGTGGAGCTTTCTGGGTTTTTAGAGAGCTTTAGGATGAGATAACATGCATGATAAGAAAATGACATGCATTTTTGGTAGATACTTTTCATGCGAGAAAGGTTTTTGGGTTTTCAAAGAGCTTCATAATGGTGTAACATGCATCTCCATCTGACAACCTTTCCAGACACTTACTATTTTTAGTAAGTCATGACGACTACCTGGTTTTTTGTTCAAAAGGCGTTTGGGAACACTTACTATTTATAGCAGTTTGCTATTTTTGGTAAGTTCTATTTATGGCAGTTTCATCCTAGCAGTAGCACAGTCATTTCCAATTCATCATCTATTTCTGGCAGTTTGGGCATTGGTTTCTTCATTCCTCTTGGAGCTAAGTTTTAATAACTTAGTCATTTTTCAATGTTGCTTTGTGGATCTCGTGCCCAGGCGATCAACTTCAAGTTGTTTTTAAAAGGGGGACTTGTTTGGATGCCTTAAGTGATGAAGTTTAATATTTTAAAAGTTAAATTAAATGCCTCTTATGTTGGATGCCGAGAGAGTTGAATGAAAAAGGTAATTTAATATTATTATTGGCAAATTAAGCTGGACCTCCCTTTTGGAGAAGTTGAAGTGTTTCGCATTCTTTTCTTGGAGGTTACAAAGGTGATTCGAATGCCAAGAAGAAGTCTATTTATTTGTGCCTTGCTCCTTCATTCTCATATTTTGGAAAATTTTGTAATGTTATGCTGTTGAACTGAGTTCAAACTTAGTTACGACGATTGCGTACCTCTAGTTTTCTATGCCCTTCTTCGAGCCTAAAACTATGGCTTCCTAGATGGTGACTGAAGACTATACTTCACACAGAGATGCAGATAGAGCTTATTCATGTTTGCTATAGTAGATTGCTGTTGTATAATTTGCTATTTCTGATTATTATAGGCAAATTGTTGGTTTATAATTTGTTTATACTAATGCTAGAAGTGCTAGCTGAAGCACATTTCTATTCGTTGCTTCATTAGCATAACTTATTCAGTTTTGGGTATTTGCTGAAGCTGTTCTCTTGTGTAGGGCACCCAATTCTGCAAGTTTTTGGAATTTATAACTGAGTTTTGGATTTTTGGGAGAAGGTCAACCCTTCCTCAAGGCCATACCCTCTTCTCTTGGCTGCTTTTGAATAGTGCCAATTATTTGAGGTTGTTTGACACCATTTGTTCAATGCAGTTTGGACGCCTTGGTTAGAGGCTTCATTTGACTGTTGTTTGAAGTCTTCTGGAGCTGCATTGAAGGAGTTGCGTCCATATTGGTGAATTTCTTATTTGGTCTGATTTTTTGTGTTTACTGTTTCTTATTAGACTTGAAGTAATTCTGATTTTTTGATATTTAAAGGCTAAAATCTAATTGTAATCATTGTAAAGAGTTAAGGATAATGTCCTTAATCATTGGTTGTATTTGGCCTTTATTCTGACATGTTTTGCAGCTGAAATTCATTTATTGTAAGGTTGGTTAGTAGTACTAACATTCATTTATTTACTTGCTGCAATTAAGTTTTGTATTTAGCTCCCACTAGATAGGTGCTTGAGCATTTATATTTCAACACTTTAAGTTTAATAATTCCCCCCACTGAATAAGTAGAATAGTGGATTCATGGTCGGCTTGCCGCCTCATTATTTGTAATTTGTTTTGCTCCCGTTGAATAAGTGGTTGAGCTTATGGTCAATTATCCACCTACTCTTGAAATTACTTTCATTTCATGGTTGGCTAGTCACCTAGCATATTTGTAATTCTTTTCTAGTTGCTAACGATCCCCGACACCGTATGCTCTCACCTCACCCGCATTGGGATCTTGGTGATCAAAAGGTGAAGGGTTACTTTTCAAACTGGTTATTATTTGGAGCTAATGCTAATAGTGGTGTTTGGTGCTAATTAAAAATCGAAAAAAAATAAGGGGGAATATTACAGTGATATCAGAGCCTGTTTTCCTACCATCCTGTGAGTTCTATGCTTCAATGTCAGATGAGTGACAAGGAATTCCGGTGCTACACTAGAGGAAACAAAGTTTAGTTTTAGCTTCCTTAAATTGATACATTTTCAAAGGTTTTGAGAAACAAAGAAAGACCAGTTGAAACCATGGCTGATAGGGGAAAGGGACCAGCCTATGAGACCAATGACAGTGACTCTAGAGGAGAAAGAAAGTTTGATGTTATGCTGGATACGATGTCAAAGTTACTTGGAAAAATGGATCAACAAGTTACCCCAACACAACCAAGGCAAGAGTCAGATTCTAGTGGTTCCAATTTAGAGTCAAGAGGAAGAACAGTTGGGCAACATGATGCCAATTCAAGGGGATCAGCCCCTAGACCATTCTTTCCAACCTTTACTCCAAGGGAGGAAGCGTCTGTCGAGCCTGAAGTCCCAATGGTAGATGTAGTTAGACAAAATTACATGGAGTATTCTTCTCTTCCAGTTGAAATGTGCGAGATTTTAACATTTGATCAATTTATGAACCAGAGGAAGGGAAGAGGAGGTGGAAGAAATGTATATCGTGCTCCTACAGGCCCTAGAATGGATTATCAAATAACTTTTGGTAAAGCCACTTTGGCTCACCTCGAGGGAAGTACTGCTAGATCATAGTTACAGTACATTAGAAGAACAATGGATGAAGAATTTGAGAAAAAAAAATCAAAACTTGCCGTTAATAAAGGGCTCGAGAAAGAAGATGTGCTTGTGTGTAATTTGCAGCCCACAAGTAAGCATGAGAAAGACAAAAATCAGTCAACAAGCATAGATGATGGAACTCAAAGTCTTAAAGGAAATGATGGCACAAGCAAGGTGCACATGCCTTGTCAAAATGATCATGAGTTTGAAGGAAAATCTTTGACACATGAGATGTCTATGAGAGAGCCCCAAAATATTCCCTTAGACTTGCATGTGATTGTTAGTGATGAAGATCAGTATGGCAATAAGAACAAAACAACAGTTTTGAATTCTAACACAAATTCATCCGATGAAGGTTTGAAGACTAATGTCTTCACAAAAGATTTTAGAGGAGCTATTGTGTGTGATGAGTCCACTAATGAATAGCATGTTGAGGGAGATTTCGGTGGTGTCATTGAATCAACTTATGACCACTATCATAGGGCTGATGTTGATGTTGATTCGAATGCATTTGTGTCTAATTATGCTGAGAATTTGGTGATGGATAAATCTCCTCTTGTTGCTGATCCAGTTTCTCAAGAATTATCTCATGAAGAAATTTTGACAAGTAACCAAGAAGAACTCTATGGTATGCTTGTGGCTATTTATGAAGATATCAATTTAAGTGAGTTGGGAGATGACTCATTCACAAAATCAACACTTCAAGAGGAGTACGAAGAGTACTTCACAATTGATCAAAGTATCTGTGAGGTGGAAGCAGATTTGGAAGACCAAAAGGTCTTGACTGATGAAAAGTTTAAAAAGGATCTCAAACACAAATTTGATTTTCCAATTCATGAAGCTGATTGTAAACAAAGGCTCGAAGAATTGGTAGAATTTGATCCTCTTCGTGATCTTGAACATTTTCAGTTGGTGGGTGGTGAAAGACTAGAGTCTTGGAGCAACTATGAGAGCAACGAAGACAAGAAACAAAGTTTTGATTTTGATATGCAGCCTACCAACAGTTCACCATATCGGCTTATTTATGAGTGGGGAAGGTCAATTCATGATATCCATTGAGGATGAGGTGCATGTCCTATTCAGATTTGACCACTCGCATAGTTTGATTGAAGAGAGATAGGAAGGAGTTAGGGATGGATCCACTCTCTTTAATCTGCAATTCATCAAAGACTCCTTAGAGATTATGAAATCAAAGTATCTATGCTGGATTAAAGATCAGGATTATGCCAACGAATTCACAAAGACAATTGGTGCATTTCAAGGAAGCGAGAGAAAGGTTGATAAGCTTACTCTTGAGCTTGAATCAACAAAGTGCATGTTAGAGAATGCTCAGTTGGGTGTAATGGAGGTAGAAGACCAGCTAGCTGATTTCAAACATAATAGAGAGTATGATGATGAGTTACACTTTGTGACTGATAATCCTCCAAGCTTGCTTGTAAGTGAATGCATAAGAGGTTTAGAGGATTCAGTCTCCATATGGGAAGTGTTGATTTATGATGACTTCCCCATCTTTGACACCAAGGTGTTGTCAAAACATGTTTTGGTGGCTGCTGAAGGTTTATTTACAACAGCAAGGAGTGAAGATTTCAGACTTGTTACTCATGAAATTTTGGAGAAAGAAGGACCATAACATGTTTACATGCTTGACAATCCATCCCTTGGGTTGAGTGATGTGTTAGTTCTTATTAGTTCATTTTGAGAGATGGATTTGAAGACAATGTTTGTTTCAAGCTTCCTTGTTTTTGAAACTTTTATGGATAGACTTCAGTGGTTCACCAAAGAAGTCAATAATTTCTTGAGAGTGTGCATTTGGAGTTGATTGGCACTTGAGAATGTGTTGTGAATTTCTTTTGGGGTGTGGTAGATCAGTCTTGGTCATGTATCCTTGTTTGGCATCCTCGATGTGGTATGGAAAATCTTTTTGGGTATAGTAGGAAGGTTTCTTGGAGGGATAAGGATCAAAAGTTTAGAATTAATGGTGTTGTTCCCTTCCTTACCAACCACATGATGGTCCCATTTTTTCATCAACAAATGGATTGGAGAGGAAATTGGAGCAAATAATGGTTCTTTGTTGTGTTGGAGCTATTAGAGTGGGTGTTTCCAGCTTTGAATATGAGCAGATTGGTCAAAACGAATGAGGATCTTCAGTATTGCAACAACTGTTCATTTCCTAGCATGTTGTTTTCTCTTAAATCAGATGTTGAGTCATTCATTTTAAACTTGGTGGGCAGCTGGTACACTTATATTTCACTTCACAATCTCTTTCCAAAGATGATTTTTGGCTTCAAATGGGAAAAATGGTGGTTCAGACTGATCATAATTAGTTTTTGGATAGGGTTTGAGCTCTTTCCAGTGGCTATCCATGCACATTCTCTTGTACTTATGTTTGGAGCAGCAAACCTTGGGCTCATTTGGTTCGTCATTTTGAAACTATTGGAGAGAGAGTTGTGAAAGATTTCAAGTGTCTTCTTGAATATGTCCATATTTTTCCGAGAAGGCATTGTACATCCTTGAAGAGTTTTGAGGATGAGGTTGTTGTGTTAATGCAAAGAGTTGCTTCCTTCTTTGCAGACAGCCTTGATGGAGTCACTTTTGCAATTGTGACTCTATTTGATACTTTGAGGAGTTTTGTTGATGAGATTATTTTTGAGTTACTTAGACCATTTTTCCTTGTGCCCAAAATGATGATAATCATTAGCATTATTGAAATTAACTCCTCAGAGACTTTGGGGTGTGAGATGCCGCCATGTTTTGATTTCAGTTCCTCCTGGTCTTTCAGTTTAAGTCACATGTTTGGAAACCTTTTGGGGTTACAAAGGAGGATAGTGCAATATTGGAATATTGGTTATGTTTGTGTGATCAGTTTGGTGCAACATCAACATGGTGGGTCTTTACAAAGATGGATATGGGACCTTGGGATCCAACTTGGTTCAGTGTGGATCTGTATTAAAGTTTGGAGTGTAGTGGTGTTACTTGAGGACAAGCAATTTTGGGAAGGGCGGACTGTAATGTCCCCATTTTAGCTCTACACTCTTCAATGGGAATTAGCCTATTTCCGGGAACTCGTAGGTTGATCAGAAATGGAAATTAGGGTTCCTATTTTATAGGAGGTTTCAGATGCATTTTTAAAGGCTTGCATGCAGGAGTTTGGAAGTGAGTTTTGGTGGAGCTTTCTAGGTTTTTGGAGAGCTTTAGGATGAGATAACATGCATGATAAGAAAATAACATGCATTTCTAGTAGATATTTTGCATGCGAGAAACATTTCTGGGTTTTTCTGGGCTTTCAAAGAGCTTCAGAATGGTGTAACATGAATCTCCATCTGACAACCTTTCTAGAAACTTACTATTTTTAGTAAGTCATGACGTTGCCCGGTTTGTGCTCAAAAGGCGTTTGGGAACACTTACTATTTATAGCAGTTTGCTATTTTTGGTGAGTTTTATTTATGGCAGTGTCATCCTAGTAGCAACACAGTCATTTCTAGTTCATCATCTATTTCTGGTAGGGCATTTTTGGCAGTTTGGGCATTGGTTTCTTCATTCCTCTTGGAGCTAAGTTTTAATCATAGTTGTCAGGAAACTCCATTTTGGGAACATAGACAATGTCCCAGTCCCCATACCCAAAATTTCTGGCGAATCATTTACATATAAAATAGCCGTCTCCTTATTCATTTAACTCACGTACCCTAATTTGATTGGCCTCCCCATCCCCGTACCAGTACCAGTACCTTGCATCTCCCGACAACTATGGTTTTAATAACTTAGTCATTTTTCAGTGTTGCTTTTTGGACCCTGTGCCTAGGCGATCAACTTCAAGTTGTTTTAAAAAGGGGGACTTGTTTGGACGCCTTAAGTGATGAAGTTTAATATTTTAAAAGTTAAATTAAATGCCTCTTATGTTGGACACCTAGAGAGTTGAATGAAAAAGGTAATTTAATATTATTATTGGCAAATTAAGTTGGATGTACCTTTTGGAGAAGTTGAAGTGTTTTGCATTATTTTCTTGGAGGTTACAGAGGTGATTCGAATGCCAAGTAGAAGCCTATTTATTTGTGCCTTGCTCCTTCATTCTCATCTTTTGGAAAATTTTGTAATGTTATGTTGCTGAACTGAGTTTAGACTTAGCTACAAGGATTGCATACCACTAGCTTTCTATGCCATTCTTTGGGCTTGAAACTATGGCTTCCTAGATGGTGACTGAAGATTGTACTTCACATAGAGGTGTAGACAAAGCTTATTCATGTTTGCTATAGCAGATTGCTGTTGTATAATCTGCTATTTCTGATTATTATAGGCAGATTGTTGCTTTATAATCTTTTTATACTACTGCTGGAAGTGCTAGCTGAAACACATTTCTGTTCGTTGCTTCATCAACATAATTTATTCGGTTCTAGGTATTTGTTCAAGTTGTTCTTCTGTGTAGGGCGCCTAGTTTTGCAAGTTTTTAGAATTTATAATTGAGTTTTGTATTTTTGGGAGGTTGACCCTTCCTAGAGGCCATACCCTCTTCTCTTGGGTGCATTGGGAATTGTGCCAATTATTTGAGGCTGTTTGGCACCATTTGTTCATTGGAGTTTGGACGCCTTGGTTAGAGGCTTCATTTGATTGTTGTTTGAAGTCTTCCAAAGTTGCATTGGAGTTGTGTCCATATTGGTGAATTTCTTACTTGCTAGTTTGATTTTCTTTGTTTACTGTTTCTAATCAGACTTGAAGTAATTATGGTTTTTTGATATTTAGAGGCTAAAATCTGATTGTAATCATTGTAAAGAGTTAAGGATAATGTCCTTAATCATTGGTTGTATTTGGTCTTTATTTTGCAGCTGAAATTCATTTATTGTAAGGCTGGTTAGTAGTACTAACAATCATTTATTTACTTGCTGCAATTAAGTTTTGTATTTAGCTCCCAATTGGATAAGTGGTTGAGCATTTATATTTCAACACTTTAAGTTTAATAATTCCCCCCACTGAATAAGTGGAAGAGTGGATTCATGGTCAACTTGCCGCATCATTATTTGTAATTTGTTTTGCTCCCGTTGAATAAGTGGTCGAGCTTATGGTTGGTTATCTGCCTACTCTTGTAATTACTTTCATTTCATGGTCGGCTATCCGCCTAGCAGCTTTGTAATTCTTTTCTAGTTGCTTTGTACTCTTGTAATTACTTTCATTTCATGGTTGGCTAGCCGCCTAGCATCTTTGTAATTCTTTTCTAGTTGCTAGCGATCCCCGACACCGTATGCTCTCACCTTGCCCACATTGGGATCTTGGTGATCAAAAGGTGAAGGGTTACTTTTTAAGCTGGTTATTATTTGGAGCTAACGCAATGGTGTTTGGTGCTAATTAAAAATTGCAAAAATTAAGGGGGAATATTACACCTACGCCCAACTCCAAGCAAGTGCGTTTTAAGAAATATTGAATATCTCTTTCTCCTCAAGATGGACGCCACATTTGGTCTTTAATTCATTAAATCAATTTCACTTTGAGATTCATGCCTCTCAATCAAGTATTTAATAAAGTAACTTAAAAATATAACATTTCAAATAAAGTTACTTTATCACCCCCTTATAACGCTATATTATAAAGTAACTAATTAAAGTTAGTTTATAACATTACGTTATAAAGTCACTTTAATAATATAACATTATTAAAGTATTTTGACTTTAATAACTTAATTAAAAACTCACTCTCGTCAATAACCAGGCAATAGACTCCTTCCTGAGAGTGCCTTCGACACAATCTCCAACTATAGACATGAAACCACTAAACTGGTAGAACTAGCTATAAATAGCAAGTAGCAATGATAAGCCCTGAACTGCCTCATAAGGCCAACCAACCAACTGAAAATAGGACTGAATATGCAGAGACGAATACACAAGCCTACTGAAGACCTTGAATTCCCTCCGAAGGGCCCCTAAACATTACGTTAGCCTATAGGGACCGTACAAATATGCTAACCCTAACTCTTCGAACCACTGGCTAGAGAGGGGACATTACAGTTAGAGACAACATTCTTGGCACATTTGAATAGAGTGTTGGTGATTTTTCTTCAGTCTAGTTCATATGTGTATTTATGTATGTTCCACGTCATTTCGGGGACGGGGACGGGGCGATGGTAGGGGATACGTTTTCTGGGATGTCCCCTAGGGGGGCATTTTTAGGGGACGGCAAGGGACAGCGATACACAAATATATATATATATATATATATATATATATATATATATATATATATATATATATATATATATATATATATATATATATATATATATGAATTTTTTAAAATTTATTAATATATTATAGAGAGAGAGAGGGAAAGAGAGATGTCAATAATGATAACAACAATATCAATATGTAAATAAATCACGAGAGCAATAGTACAATAGCATAATAAATGTCAATAAAGCATTATAATAGAAGTCTCAAACATTAATAAAACCATGGTTCAAAAGTAACAAAAACAAGAAAACCCAAATAGTGCAAATCTCTTAGGTAGAGTACATAAATTCTTAGCCTTGGATGTTGATGCTTCTCAGTTATTCAAACTACTTTTGACACACAAAGCAAATTACCCTGAAGATGGATCGAGAAGTATGCTTCCTAACATTGGTAACTAAAAATGCACAGGCATTTTATCCAATAGAGCTCCAACAAACAGGCATGCAATTGGGAAACCTCAAATTTCTTAGGCCTATAACATTCTTCAAAGTACTATAATGGCTTTTGGATACAAAAGCAAGGTAGAAAGCTATTCAGACACTGAAGACACACAAGGAACACAGTAATATGCACAAAAAATATATAGTACCATACACATAATATATGCAAATATGGTACAAGCAGATACAAACACAAAATATATAGTAACATACACACAAAATATATGCAAATTTGCATCACAGAACCATAAAAGCATTAGTTTTTTATGTTATTTTTGCTGCTAAAGTGTCTCCGTCCGTTTGGGGACGGCTAGCTGTCCTCAGGATGATGAGGGACGTCCCCCAACTGTCCCGGGGACACCGAGACGTCCCCAAACGGGTGGGGACGTTTCTTGTCGTTTCCTGCTGATTTGCCTTGTTCGGGGACAGCGAGGGGACATCCCCTTTGCGTCCCCCCGTCCTGGGGACGACTGGGGGTGGGGATGGCCCCTTTTGGGATAGGGGATGCATCCCTGTGTAACATAGGTATTTATTGGTGCAGGTTTGCCATTTCATTCAGTCATAAAACTTATTAGTCATATCTTCACATGTGCATTTATTGTGCAAGGTTGCCATTTCATTCATCCATAAAAACTTATTAGTCATAACTCTCTTTTCAAGAAGTTACAAATTACAACTTTTGCTCCCTTCTAGATAGCGAGATCCTCAATACTCTTTATGGCCCCCAGGAACCAAGAACATTGTATTTACAGGAAGTACTTTAAATTTGTAATAGTCAATCAGAGTGGATTACTCCACGATTTCACTTGGAAGACTCGTGAATTACAGGTTCTATCTTTCATATCATCCTTGTCTGTCAAATCGTAGTATGCTTCAAGTCTCCAAATTACCACAAAACAAATTGTATTCACACAAAGTATTCTGGGTTTCAGAAACATGATGGATGTGAACTGCTGTAACCTCTTTGTGAAGGATCGTGGGTATTTGGTCCATTTTATGGTGTCTATGTGTATCTGTTCCTGCAAAAATTGCAGCTATTAGTGCTGAGGTGTTATGAAATGTTTTCAATAGTCCACTGTGACACAATTTTTCCTGCATAGTTCATTGACAAATTTGAACTTTCCCCTGTTTGGCTGTTGTTGTAACATTGCTTAGAGGTGCTTGTCTGCTCTGGGGTCCTCGTGCCTTGTGACAATTGCCAATGTAAGTGTTCTTTAAAAACTGGCATATTCCACTGGTTGAGGATTTTGTTTTACTATAATAGCTATATGGTCATTGACAAAACATTTCCAAGAAAATAAGAAAAAGAAGCGTTGTATGCATGTGTTTATCTGAAATTAATTATATTTATGAGACAAGGAAGGTTTATAAGGTACAAATGCTCTAAAATCTTTGCGATTCAGGAAGCAAACTTTGGGTTGGAAGTCCTCCTTGTCGCTGGTACTAATATTGGTTAAAAGTGCTTGTGTCTTTTGTGGGTCTGCCTGCTTGTGATTATTGTGAATAGTTAGTGTTTCTGTATAAAGAATTATGAGCTTGCTCTTACCAAGGTGGCATATTCAACCAGTTGAGAATTGCATTCCACCATGCCATCTAATTACCTTACCCTGTCAAAAATTATTTCTAAAGAATGAAAAAGGAATGTTGTTTGTGTGTTAATCTGATATTGATAAGAGTTGTGATACAAAGAAGGTTTATAGGCACTACATGCATTGAGAGTTTTATCAATTTAGAAGCAGACTTTGTGTGCAACTTTGCAAGTCTCTTGGTTGATGTGTTAGCATTCTTCATCTTTGGTATTGTTGTTGCTTAGAGATACTTACGTGCTTGGTGGATTCTCATACCTTGAAAGTGTTAAAAAACCAATTACAAGCTTGTTATAAACAAAGTTGCATATTTCACACTAATATCTAACTTGTCCATATTTTGTATAGTTTGTATGATAGCTTGTGTTTCATTTTTGGTTGTAGTCATCATTGAATCTCGTGCTTGCTTTTCTTTGTGATGTGGAATTTTTTTTTTTGTTTTTAAGCTGTAAGTGTGATAAGCTTAACATTAGATTTTTAAATCTATGTAGGAATTGACCCATATATATTCAAGTCATCTCTACAATGACCAATTTCCATGAGTAGTCAATAATTTAGTGGCACTTTCCCTGTCTATGTTGGTAATTATCACAAGGTCCACAAAACACTCAAGCACCTCTAGTGTGATTTACATCCTCCTTAAGAGTAGGAGACATCTACGGAAGTCTGTGAGCCCTGAGATATGGCAGAAATTATTTATGGGTACTTCTATTGTTGCTTCTTCTCTTTTACTCCACTTTTAACTGAGTTTTATTTCTCCAGCATAATGATGGTCATGCCGCTTAATATGGATTTAAAGGCAGAGATGTAAAGGAGGTATGCAGATACATTAAATGCATCTTTATGGGAAGCTATTGAAAGTCATGATATAATCATTTTGATTTTATTTTGTTCAGAATCAAATGGGTATATAGAGAATGATGACATGAAATTGATTTTTATGGTGCTAAATATTTAGTGAAGGACTTGGTTTAATTCTATACATGTGTTCATGATTATTGGTTGGTTTATGTGCAGGTTTTGAAAGCTATACGCTTGAAAATATTGGAAAGTTGCAAAATTGTCTTCAGTCGGATTTTCCCAATAACTTATCCTCCTGAGAATCATCATCTTTGGTATTTGGCTGAAGAATTAGGAGCAACATGTTCTACTACATTCGATAAATCTGTAACATATGTTGTTGCTCTAGACCTAGGAACTGATGAAGCACACTTGGTCGGTGCAGCATAAACATTATTTGGTTCTTCCACACTGGCTTGAAGCAGCAAGCTACTTGTGGCAAAGGCAAATTGAACAAAACTTCTCCATCACTGCACAGAAAAATAGTTCAGCACCAACTTCTGTTGAATCTATTCCAGTCTTACCTGAAGATATTGATGGAAGATAAATTGATTCTTCTCAAAATAGAGAGGGAAATGGCGATGGAGATATTGATATTCAAAGTTGATGGTGGACTCATCCAAGGAATATTGGAAATGGAAACTATTGGGTGGTTGTGGCAGAAGCATTGTTTTTTTGTGAGTTCTGAGTCATGAGAAATGCAAGTGAATGCAGTAACAACACAACCAAAGAGGGTAATTTTACAACTCCAGGAATTTCTATGTTTTCATGGAAATCTAGGCTTCTGACTGCTGTAGATTGCTGGAAACTTCCTTATGCTTGTTTGATACCTCATGTGAAGGTTGGACCATTTTAGATTATTTAGAAAAAAAGCATCAAGATTTTAGTGACAAACAATGAAACCTCAGTAAGAATTTAAAAGAAATGTGTGTTTTATCATTGAAAAGTTGAAAACAATAGGTTCAATTTCGAAGTCATGTACTTTGTTCACATATTAAACCTTCAAGGGGACGGGGTTAGGGAAAAAAAATGGCACAGAGATTTATAAGAACTGGTCAGTTATTTGTTGAGCAGAGCTGTGACATAGCTTCAACATTTTATTATGATGTGATGAAGAGGCTAGATATTCCCTCCTTAGCCTCTGTTTGCAGGGACATACATATTTTCATAGCAGGACCATATTTCAGTAGAAACCTAATGTGAGAACGCGTGGAATGAAGGGCAAGATTTGGAAGGGCTGTTTTCTGTCTTATAAGACAACCCACAGTGTTGCAAAGGGTGTGCAACTGGACGGATTAAAATTTAAGCTTTGTGATGCATATGAAATGCTTCAATATATCACTCCAGATATACCTTTGATATCTGTTGAATTAATATCTACAGAAAAATTCATGATTGTTTGTTTCTTCGTGGTATTGCAAATATGGTTTGATCATTGGTAATGATTGCATTAATTGCAGCAGAGAACGGGTTTGACTTATTTGGTATGCGAAAAATTAGACTGGATTTGGTTAATCTTGTCTATGGAAGCAGAATGTTTTTATAGATGTGCAGAGTCACCTGGAAAAACACAGCACAAGAAATAGATCCAATTGTGGTAAGGTACATATTGACTGTAAGAAAAGGATGAGCAAACCTAGTTACAGCGGCAAAAGCTGCTACCAATGTATCGTTTTCTTTGGTTTCAGTTGGAAATTCCTCTGTAAAAAGTTGATTGTTAGACAGGATTTGAAAATTATTACTCAACAATGAAGTGCTATTAGTGAGATTTGGTCATGCAAGTCGTAAGGAAAATGTTAAAAGTACTGAAAAATAGGCAGCATTGCATATTATTACTGTTCTTCAATGACGAGTCTAAATGGGTTCTAACGGAACAGCAAACAAAAACTGTGAAAAATAGTCGTACCATCCAACCCTTCAAATTTTTTAATGTACAACAGTACACTAATTGTTGACGGTCAATTTATTTATCATAAAATTCATGCTTGACATAACACAATTAAGTTATACCCATGTGCTATCATCTGACAAACAAACTCCTAACAAGCCTTTGATTCTCAGGTGTATCAACTTGTTTATTTAGTAGATGACATTGACTTGATTGTGTTGTTCACCTAAGGTGGATGTGTTGGCTCGAGAGATAGTGAAAATGTTCAGGGTTTTCAAATCACATAACATGATTTCCTTTCGACTCTTAGGTATATCTATTAGTACATTTGGTAGATGTCCTCTTGGCAGGTGCGTTCTCCTAACGTGGATGTTCTGGCTTGAGAGATGCATGAAACCATTGAGGGAGCAAAGAGCATATCCAAGGGGACCCATTGTTGAGAGGTTTGATGTTCGAGAAACCTTACTCTTTATATGAGATTCCCTTGGTTAAGAATACGTAACACATAGGAGATGTTGATCTTGGAGGTGACAAGTTGGATGAGACACTTGCATACAAACGAACCCAAGTTTAGTTTGGTATATGGATCAATTAATCTATGAAAATGTATTACATTACAGTAACTATAAAAAAGTTAATATTTTGTTAGTCATGAAATTGTTTGGTACACAAGTTATAATGAATGCCAAGTCAAATCAACTTGTCACGTTGAATACATTAGATATGAGGACGTCATGGGATCTTCCACGGCAAAAATATGTATGGAAATTGAAATAGGATAAAGGAGAAGCAATCCCTAGAGCTTTTCTACCCTATCTTCACAACTAATGCTCATCTACCAATCAAGTATCTTAATTACATTGATCTAGATAGTTTGAAGGATTGTAGTGTAGTATCTTAATTATATTGATCTAGATAGTTTGAAGGATTGTAGTGTTGCATTTGTGTCAGACATATAAAACATGTTAAGAACCATATGATTTAATTGTGTTTATATTGTAAAAATAAAGAAAATACAAAGTTATTTGCATAAATGATTAATACTTATTGGTGTAGACACGCTTGTTAGAAGAAGAGTTAATTTTGATTTTGGTAGTGTTGTCTCTTTCAAGTAAGCTAATTAAGCCATTGCAAGAAAAACATTTGGTGCATGTACAGTTCGGTTATACTGATATCATCAAAAAATCATACTCAAAGATTATGTATGACATTTTTAACATGTGCAACTATATTAATATAGTTCTTTTCAATTGACATGTAGGAACAATTTATATCAGGATATATCTAGGTAACACTATAGAATATCTAAAAATTTGTTGTATCATCTCATTGAAGCACACATAAAAGTGCTCTAAATGAATAGGAGAAACTACACTGGGAACCTCAAAAGCCAATCTCTCAATAAAGAACAAGTTCACAACAAACTTTGAAGAGTTTGATGCGTAAATCAAGAATCAACAATTGAGTCATACTTGAATCAATAATCTTTGGAACCTTGAACCTTTGATACACAATCCAAAAAGAAATCCTCTCAATATAAAATGCTTAGGTCAAGTACCTTAATGCCAATCCACGATATGTTGTACAAATTTGTAATATCAATACAATTGATCAAAATCTAGTAAATGATATTAATTTGGTTAGGTACAAAATGCACAATCCAAATTCAAGATCCAAAAAAAAAAACCCCAAACTCATTGAGTACATGATCATCAAACAATTTGAATCATTAACTACACACCAGGTACATCGTTAATCAACAAGTGCAAATGACATCTCAAGTTGTCACATGAGCATACAAATGCTCAACTTAAATGCTAAATGTTAGAAAAAATCACGTATCAACTAACATCATAGCATCATCTCAAACTTGAAAATTGAATAAAATATTCCCCCCTTTTAGATGAGAGTGGAGAAGCTCTTCTAAAGAGCCCCTAAAAAGAACATCAGCTCAAGAAAAGATATTGCATAATGAAGATTAATAACATTCAAAATTGGTAGAATCGATGCATAAAACATCGTGACACACACCTTTTTGGGTTTTTGATTTCCCATCCTTCCAAATTTTCACCTTACAACTCATGCACAAATATGGGCCATCATCATTGCCTAAATCAACAAGAGAAGTTCCAATCTTCATAGCCTCAAAGGAAAACTCCTTTGTACCATATTCAACATATCAGACACCATCATCAAAAAAATGATGGGGAAATATCTTAGCGCTCATCTATAAGATCATCATCATTCATACAAAAATATGATCGAACATTTGAATTTGAATAAGGAATAGAAGTCTCAATATGTAGAATAGGCTTAAGCAATTTTTAATTTGAATGAATAACTTGAACTTTAGTTTGATTTGACAAAATTGAATCCCCAAATGTTTGCTCAAGAAAGATTTTAGCAGAAATAGACAAATAATCATCCAAAGGAATATACATCTTGTAAGATATTGAAAAATAGATGACATTCTAATTGGTATAAGTTTCATTAATCCACAATAAAGATACTCTCCTAGGTGATTGTGTAAGAGATTTATAAGAATGCTAAATAATGTTAGTGGTTTTACTATAGTATGCACAAAGATGTAACTCAAAAGAAGTAAGTTTGATTTATGACCTTTATGACTACAACATGAACAAATAGGTGTTTTTGATGTAGATGATCAAACATTCAATGCCTCAAAGGGACTATTGAAGGACCCATGTTGACCTTTGAAAGATGACCTCTTTACACAACTTAATTTGTTTAAAGAAAACTCAAATATATGAAATTTAATATGATATTTATACCCTAGACTAATATGTACTCTATTATTAGGTGGTAATTCTCAATCTTCTACATGGTATAAATGTCTCTGATATACTTCAAGGAACTAGTCCCTAAAAGCTTCTACATAAATCTTGGCGAATCCTTATATAGAGACATATCCTCGCAGTGTTTTTTTTTTCCAAAATAGACTTGAAGGTGTAGAGTGGATGGATATTTTTTTTTATGTAAGTGATTTTAAACATAAAATATGGGTGATTTTGAAACCACTTTTTTCACATTTTAATTAATTTAGAGAACTTTTGGATTCAATTGTGTATGTTTTTCTTGTATCAAATTAATTAGCTTGACAAATTAGAGCCTAAATTTCCTATGTGTTATAATTGATGTAGTAATTTAGAACTAGAATTTTCCATGAAATTGTAACTAAGGAGAAAAAACATAACCTAAATTTCCATTGAAGTTGTAAACAAGGTGTGAAGTAAAACCTAGAATTTTCACTAGGTTATATTTAAAGGGAAATTAGTGTTAATATTTCATAGTAAGAACATTAAGGTGGCAAATCACTAGTTTGTAAACATAGTTATATAACTAAGGAAGTGAATATTGATTGTTCTTATTATGTGGCTTGATAATTAATATCAAGATGGTCAACCAACCTTAAGGCTTGTGCAAATCTATGGAACCTTATGCAATGATTATTGTTTCTGATATTAGATTAAATTAAGTTGAAGGGATGATTATGATAATTATTTTTAATAAATATTATATTAACCAGATTTTGACATTTATTAATTTTTGATAATGTGGCTTGATTGTGCCACTCCCAAGCGCACTTCGAAATAATTAAAATGTTTTTTGGTAGTTGGAACTCATGTTATTAATAAACATCTAACAATCTTTAAAGTGACAAAGAAAAAATAATAATCAATTAATATTCCATTTATAGTAAGTTTGTCTTAGAGTTTGCGTGTTTGATTGTGTCAATGATGGAAGGACTCAAGATTTGTAGCATAAACTTAACCCTTGTATTACACACACATATCATTTTAAAATTAATCATTGCATAAAATCAACATTTTGATAATATAATATTTGAAAAAATACAATTACAAAATCAAAATCATAGTTTTATGATATTCATTGTATAATGATATGTTTGGCATAGACAAAACTATTAATTACTTTGCATGCCTCTTGATCCATTTCAATTCTTAAAAAATCCCCATTTTTCTTAGGCTTTTACACAATCTTCTCTATTTGTAGCTCCCATATGATATCGGTGGGAGCACTTAACTCACTCCATCTTTGATTAGAATTCCTTATTCCTCGTGTTTGTAATCATAGTGAGGGCTCTAGGTAGATAAATTTTTTAACATCAACTCTAGTTCTAAATTCATATGTTCTTGGTTGGTAGACACACTTCTTTGGTTGACAACGATAGTGAAGCAACAACCACCTTCCTTCATAAATGCATTGTCTTTCATCTATAATAGCCTATTATTTGAGTCTACATAATTCTTTGGTATTGTTTTGGTCAAGGCTCATAGATTGAATCAACAATCCCTTTGATGGATAGGTTCTACATTTAAATATATTGTCTATCCTTTAAGTATAATGTGACTTCTCATATACAAGAAAATCTAAAAAAAATAATACAGACCTTCACTTTGAGTTTGGTTACCCCTTATGGCACTTATTATGTTTAACAATAATGGACACTTCAAGATTGAATTATCAAAATCTTTAAAATAATCCCATATTGGAAATGATGTCTCACACAACAAATGTTGCCAACTATTATTTCACATGCTTATATTTCTTTAAAGCTATTGAGCCTTGTTTAATGACATAGAACCCCTACTAAAGCTATGGACCTTTGCATAAATAAATTGAACCTTGTGTAAAGTTATAGAGCCTTGTGCACAGTAATGGATTGCACAAAGCTATGTGGAATTTTGTAAAGCACCATAGCCTTGTGTATGGAAATAGGGCCTTGTATAAAGTTAAAAAGTGTTATATAAAGAATTGAAAAATTGTGTTACAAAGCCTTGCATAAATGCATGTGGTTTTGTGTAAAGCTATGAAATCTGGCTCAAAGCTATACAATTTTGTGTAAAGATATGGAACCTTTCATAAGGCTATATAATCTTACATAAAGCTATGGATTTGTTGAGTGAAGTAAAAATCTCTTGTAAGAAGTGCATGAAACTACTTAACCTATAAATAAGGATGAAAGACTTGAGACTCCCTACATGGTTAAAACCAATCCACACCACCTTTTATTAAATTCAACAAATAATTACACACTATAAATAATTATGAGAAAACTCGATAATAAAAACCTCTAGACCAATAATCATCTTGAGATCAATAAAATTAAATACTTTTATTATTTAAAATTCTAAAACTAGAAATACTAGAACAAAATATTTTAGCCCTACAGGTACTCCTAGTCTAATTCTTTCTCAAGAAAAGGAATAGAGAGAGGTTAAAGGTTTAGAAAATAAAGACTAAAGATTACAAAAACAAAAAGGAGATGAAAGAGATGCATCAAAGAACATGATCAATTTAATTATCTTTTTGATGTTTAATTATTGATTCAACAAATTTTTAAAACTTAATCAACAACTATGAATGCATTCAATTACATGAAATTGAAGAAAACATTCTCATGAATATGTTCAATTTTAATCAATCATAAACAAACACAACCACATAATGGTCCAAAGACGTTTACAAGTCGTCAAAGGTTATATTTATATACAAGGGTGTTTCATTAGATTGTGCAGGCTGCAATCAATTTTGGACTCATAAAGTAAAGTACATAGAGTAGTCCTTAGGGGTAGATAAGAAGATCGAGTATTTGGAAAACACGGATGATTTTTACACTTGAATTTACCTCCACATGAATGGAAGGCAACTAATGTAGGATATAATAAAATATGTTAAGACTTCTCTTTGAAAGTCCCACTAGATATTGATTCCTTGCTTAAAAAATACATAGAAGATAGAGAAAGCAACAATTCTTAAGTCATGCAAATGAGGGAATTGATGATTATTTTTAGATATGTGGCATGGTAAAGTGGCAAAGTGGTTCACAATTCCTTAATAATGATAATTGTAGGATGAAGGCTGTGAATTGGAAGGTGTTAATGATTTAGAGGTCAAAATGGAAGTTTGTCTAGACGTGTGCTCGATAGGTCTAGAGTCTCGGTGAATATATGTGTTGGGATAGTTGATTGGATGTAGTTGGATGTAGTTGAATATAATGACTAATTAAACGTCAAAATAACGACTCAGATTTGTCGGTCGTCAGCATCATAAAATGACTCAGATGTTCATCAAAATATCGACGAAAACTTCGTGTATCCACCAATGAATTACAACCAAAATGAAATTGCAATGGATCTTCTGAAGCGTCGAAACAACACCAGAAGTTCGTCACCATTTCAACGAAATGGGAAAGGAGTTATGACGAAGCCTTTGTCGCAGCTATAGCAACTTCGTTGGACCTTTTCGGTGATTCATCGGTGGCCTTCATCGAAATTGTGACGAAGCAATGCAATTTTTCTTTTTAAATATTCATTGAAATGTATCATTGCAGAGACTCTTGGCGATGACCATCGAAGCCAACCCATTGGTGAGAGATCAATCGTTGACACAAGATAGAAAACTCACTTCGATAGTCCATGTCTTGCCAATGACTTCCATCGGCAAGACAGATCCAATGTCACACCGATCTGACCTCTTCAGGAGTTTTGAACACTACTGGTTATTAGCAAGACATTTTGAGGGTCTTGCCGATTAAACAAGTGTCTAAGAGCAAGTAAACAAATGGAAGCTATTAATTTTCTTATTTTGGGGTTCTTTAAATCATAGAATAGATACCATCTTCTTGTGTATAATGTACTTATATTCAAATTTGAATTCAAGACCAATTGTCATTGGTACATTCCATTTTCCTTGCACATAGTATTCTATAAGCAATATATTGATAATGCCAAATGATTTATGGTGTTGTACAACTCTACCTATCATCACAGTTCTACTGTTCCCCCCTAGAGAATCCTGCAAGGACAAGTTTACAATACCAAGTCAAATAATATGAAAAAGACTTACTTCCATACAAATTAAATGATTAATCTCACAATGATAATTGTCTAATTACACCAAAAATTCCATGAAAGGTTATCCATGCTTCATAAGAGATGACTGATCATACATACAAATTGCAAGATGCATAGAAAAAGCATTACACTTGAGAAAAACCAAGGGCTAACAAGGGAAGGAGTTAAGAAACGTCTAGATTGAAGAGAAAATGTGTAGGGAAAATGTTGAGCAGTGTCAAGAGAACAGAGCTTGTAGAACATATTCTTGACCTAATCAAGCTCTTGAACAACTTAAACAAAATTAAAATACTAACACATACATGAGACATGTAATGAACTTCCAATATCTACTATCTTTTTCATTAATGCAGGTAGGTAAAAGAGAAATAATTATAATTGTAACACTATTCATAGTCTAGTAAATTATGTTCATAATTTGTGTTCAATGGACCTTAGTTTTATCATTATACTGCCCATCTAATACCATATTTTAATCCAGGGTTCAACTATCTTAGATCTAAAGAAGCACCTTCAATTAACCATTTAAAGTACTATAAAATAAGGTAAGACTTTTACTTGAGAAAGATTGGGTACACTTGTAGGATTAAAGTTCTCGCAATCATCAGGATTTATTGGCACATAGACACAACCTACAACATATGAAGTAATGGATGACTACAAGTTAGTGAAATGGTCCTTAATATGTGATAGGTTTGCAAATTGATTGGTAGAAAATAAGGTTACAAATAGATCTACATGAAAAATTATGAGGACAATCTAATGTAATCATCAAAATAGATGAAAAGTGCAAAGGAAAGAGCCGAACTACATCTCTAGAGCCTAAAAAAAACACATGCAAGAAACATAAAAAAAGAACAAACCAGTTTTTGGATGAATACAAAATGGTGCCTTCAACAAGTGATTCATATGCTTTCACACCTGACACAAGACATTAAGAAGATTTTAGTCTTCCTCTGGAAATTAACTACTTACATAATAAACCCAAAAACCAATATTATATACCTCCATGTCTAGCCGAGGGTAGGTATAAGAGAAAAATTTCCTCAATGCAATGCCGAAAAATATCAATGTGTGTGTAGGTTTGTATTACTCAAAATATCATTTCACTGCCTAAGGAAAAATACCAAAGTGATGTTTTAAATTTCAATCTTCACATAGGCTCCCTTATTGCCACACATGCATATACAAGCATTATTCGAGCTCTAAACTATTCAAATATTAAGGATTTAATTAGCTATAAGATGGAAAGTTGTTGTTTAGACATAATCCATCATCTTTTACATATCTTATTCACTCCTAGCGCTTCAAATAAATTTGTGTAAATGAGACAGAAATGTGAATCTTTTATGACAAAGAAAATTCTTAAAAGGAGGGGGGAGAGAGAAAAGGGTAGGAGGCAAGAGAATGGTTGAATGTATAGCAAAGCATAACATTTTGATCATTATAACAATGAAATGAATCTTAAGTTTGAATCATTAATATCATTTACAACATTTATGATCAAGAATAAATGTAAGTAGAGAAACGTTTGCATACCTGCAGATGGTACAAAATTTCATGGTTAAGTGGAAGCCTCCCATCAACAACAAGATCCAAATATCGGTGTATCTATCTCAATCAAGCCTCTAAACCCTTCAGAGCTGCCAATTTTTCCACTAACCTGTTATGCACAAAAATTCAAATTTTAGAGTTATGTCATCACTAAAAACAAAACAAACAGAGCTTTGAAACCAAATCCACACAA
>VDFB02271358.1:467355656-467378990 GCA_007258455.2 Sequoia sempervirens
ATATATATATATATATATTGAAAGATTATTCATCTGATAGATCATTTCTTTATGGTTCACACAAATAAGTACCTATCATTTATGGTAGTGAGTTAACAGTCACTATCATAAGTAGCATGTAGTTATTTAGGAAAATCATAAAGTATGAATCAAATATCAAGAGCTATCAAGAAGATATCAGGAATACTAGAAGATCAAAAAAATCATGTGTCACAGTTAATATTGATAGTGGCTACAGGTATCTACTTTGAGGAAGAACAAATGTAATAGGACTGTTGAAAAGTAGGAGTGAAGCAATGATCAAAGTTCTAAAGATAATCACTACTACATATAATAGACATGAAGGGAAATCCAAAGAATAATGCTTATGAAAAGTGTAGAGAATGACAACTCTTCATCAACAGGAGAACATGTGTAATGGCAGATTTCATAGAGATGAAGAGATTTGATTGTTTTAGGAATCATTCACAATATAATATTTAACATTGATTAGGGCATATCATGCAGATTTGCTGCCTATTAAACAAGTGCAAGGATCTTTGTAACACATATGAAAGACAAATTTTCTTGATTATGAAGCAACTCAAAGATAATGAGGGCAACCTTTGTGAAAGAGAACCGATTAATGACAATAACACTTTATGTATGTAAATGAGCCTATCATGTTATAACTGTTGTTTAATTACATGAAAGGATCTGGAACAGTGAGATAAGAGGCCAGTCACAACTGAGTAGATAGAGTAGATTTATAACTAAAACACTGTCATTTGCCTATGAAAGAAAGCATAATGATAGTCTATATCGCTTGAGAGTCATGACAAGCATAATAAGTCCACATGATGACTATGACAGTCATCAAATTGTCTACAATGGCTTGGGGATTGTGAAGAGCCATTAGCTATAATAGGACAGTCAAATGCCTAATAATAGAATATGTATTTTCATAAAAGGGCAGCTTGATGTTCAATGAGACTGTCATAATGTTCATTCTAGACATAAAGCATACCATTACAACTTGAGTTGAGAATGAAAAAGCTCATGGCTTGCAAATCAATGTAAAAGGTAATGCAAAACCCTAAATATATTGAAGACCCTTGAGCATATCAACATAGGTTGGAGTTAGTGACATTAATACATGCATGAGTTCCACATCAAATAATATAAGACAATCCTCCAACATGAATAGACATATACAATGATTAATCTTCTAAGATAGTCAACACTGTGAGAATAAATATGATCTTATGTATAAGATAAGCTTCCAGTTTAAATAATGGGTACATCAAGGTTGAACCATGATTGCTGATATTTTTTGAATGTGGAAGCTCATGAGGAAGTAAATGTTTCAATTGGGAAAATATCACAGAATGAATTAGTTAAGTATGTTACAAGATTACCTATTCAACCTACAGAGGACCATCTAACTCAAGTTGTGGGGTATGTGAATGAGAATTTTTTTGTAGGAATATAGCATCAAAATGGTTGAAGATGTAAAGAAAATCAAATGAATATGAAAGATGGGTTTTAAAAAGAGCAACAGACACAGTCTAATATAGTCCCAATCATAGTAAAAAGTGTAGATATTCATGGGGCAGTCTTCTTTTACAAAAACAAAATCACGATGCATGAGTGAATAGAGGCGCCTTGTTTTTTTTCATTCTGTACAGTGAAGTGAGGTAGAACACAAGTCAAATGAGATGGTTGAGGGTTTTGATAAACCATATTTAATTTATGATCCCTATAAAGAAAATATATGCAAAATCCTTAATATCAAATGAAATGAAATCATGCCTGGGAATGAGGTTTCTTACTTATAGAAGAAATGTTAGAGAACCAAGTTATCTACAACATGCCTAGCCGTGGCAATGAAAAATAGGGAGAAACTTTGGAGATCATACTTTGAAGATCATAGAGAAAGCAAGAACAAGGAAATGAACTGTTTTGTTGATAATTTATAGTGACCCATTTTAGGGTTTCTTTTGCTAAGTTTTAACCCCATAATATACAAATACAGGGTGATTTAAATGAATAGAAAGCCTATCAAGAATTAAGAGCTAGGGTTTTAAAACTCTACAATATTTTTTTTTACAACTACAAATCCAAAATATTTGCGGCTATAGAGGTTTATCTCTCATGTTTGCAAGCAAAATCTTAGAAGCTACATGGAAGTCATATAAATAAAAGAAAATACAGGTTTCTTCAAATTCCCAAGAAAAGTTGTAGCACACAAGGAGCAAGTAATTTTCATAAAAAATATACACAAAAATTATGAAAGAAGATGCAGTGATAATAGTGCTTTCCCAACTTTTTTTCTTCATCCTTCAGGTATGGAAACCATTGCTATTTTTCTTTAGCAACTAAGCAGATAGATAACACAGAGAGAGACAAATTGAAATGGGTAAGAAATCCCCATAATGCTGCAGCCAATAGAACCCTAAATCAACAATTTGTGGGTATACATTCAAAGTTGCTTTCTAAAAATGATTTACCTATTTTTCAAAGGGGAGAACCGATAGATTCTTTGCAAGGAAATGATTCTTTGCTTCACATTCCACAAGAGAAACCCTTAGCGGTAGCAAGCTTCCTCTAGAAGCTTCAAGAAAAATGAAAATAAACTTTCTTATTTTTCTTGTTTTGTTTTAGGGTTTTGCATTACCCTAATATGCCAATATGGGAAAATGGTATTTTATGCCATTGTTTTAAAAAATTGATTTGACTAATATATACCTCGTGGTCAAGAAAGTATGCTTTGTGCCTTAGGAAATTTTTGTAACTTATGTGTCTTTGCAACCTCATAAATGTACCAACATGGAGTCCACCTCATTTTAAGTTTGTGCCACTTCAACTTTATAAGTGTACCTTGAAAGATACTTTTGTAACTTTTTATTTGCATAATTTCCATTGTAAAACGAATGACTTAAAGGTGTATTTATAAACCTTAAGCCATTTGGTTATTCTTTAATGCAAAAAAGAGAGATGAAAGTTTTGCTTTAAAACAAGTGGAGAGAATATAGGTGGAGTTATTTTTATTTTGGAGACATGTTTCCACACTTGTAGGAGGCATTAATGAACTTTGATTGATGGTTTTATCTACCTAGGTGTTTGGTTTGACCAAAACCATTTCTTCCCACATGTTGGAGGTGGTTTTTGAGGAATCCAATTCCTCTTTTCTAGGCTTTATTGGGGCATCCAACCCAAGGTGGTTGCTTGCTCCTATTTTGGTGCAACCACTTGGGTTGTGTTTATATTCACTCATGTAACTCAATTTTGAGTTCATTTCTCAGTTTGCAGATTTTTGGAGATTGTTCTTCATCAGACTTCAACATTATTTTGTAACTCATTCAGTCATTCAAACTATGAGTACCTTGGATGATTAATAGTACTGTGACATTTTTACCCTCTCATTACTTGCTTGCTTGTGTACATGTTATGGTGATTGATTGATCTACTTGTGAAAATTTGTGCTTTTTCCCTGTATTTTTGTCTCATTAAAAATACCTTCTTGAAAGAAAATGTCTATTTATAGGTTATGAGTTATGTGAAATATACAAGAATTCAAGTCATGAAATTTATCTTTTCTTTCTAGGTTCTTGTGTTAGCACCCTCTTATAAAATACTCATGTAAATAATATGCAGAAATGAGTTGTTTAACCCTATTATCAATCTGTTAACTGAAAAGTGTAAGAAAACTAAGTTTGCATGCCATTTAGTTAGTTTGGTGCTACACCATAGGATAGAAATTTTAGTTTCATTTCAAGATTGCAATTTTCTTACCTTTTCCTTAGAAAGAAAAGTAGTAGTTTTAGGTGAGACTAATAAAGAACCATCTTTCTTTGGAAGTCCTTTTCTATGATAAGGTCACCCACAGCCTTAGAAAAGTTCCCATGTTACTCATGATTAGCTGTGTCAAATCTCAGTTTGGGTGCAAATCATAGGGATACCAGGTGGACACCTAGCTTTATTGTTGGTTTATTTATGATGATTTTTACCTTGCATGTTGTTACATGTAATTGCATATTGGTTGCATGTTCATACATGTCAGTGTATGATTGGCAGGATGCTTTTGTAGATAGATGGAACCAATATGCATGTTCTTTGTTATAGTTTGCATGCATGCATATACTATGGAGATGACATATGGCAACCTTAGGCACCCCTATTGGAGATGTATAAATGTAATGCCTTAGTGCATTTTCATTGTATTATGATTGTATTATCTACACACCATTATGCTGCCGAAGTCACTCTAGAATTATAACACTATGAAACTATACTTGCAAGAGTATAGACTGCATATTGTATGTAATTGCTTAATTAATATAATACAATTGATCTATGCTTTGGTGTGTGGGTTTTTTTACCGAAAGGGTTTTCCTGCATAAAATCTCTATGTTATATTTTTATGCTTTAAAATTTGAAAATAAAATTAATGCATGTGCATTCTTAAGAATATGTAATAGATTAAAGATTTGAAAAAATGTTTTTGCAGCCCTCTCTTGATTGATTTGCATTTAGGGAAGTGTTTCCATACTCAGCTTTCCTTTCAAACATCATAACAATGTCTCCTCGTGATTCTCACCTCATGTGAGTGTGCCTTGGAGTACACCTTTTCTCATTTTTTTGTACACCTCTACATTACTTGCACACTCCTGATTTCAATTTTCTACTTATTTCTCTTAGCATTAAGGGGGGACTATGATGTGTTATACTAATGCTTCTTTCAATGAAGCGATGTATACATATTCTTCTTGAGAGTCCTCATGAACCATTGATCTTGATCTCTCGTATGAAGGATTATTTTAGTGGATCATATTTTATGAGATTCTAGTACTCCTAATCATAGTACTATCCATATTATTGATTTCACAGAGTTTGATTGACTATGTGTACATTGGTTGAGTAGTGTTCATATGTTCACTCATGTAGTGTTTTGTATCTCTTATCTTGATATGCATTTCTTTGAGATTCATTGATTCCAAGGAACACCAGTTCATCATGAACAAAGTTTACAACTTCTACATGCACTTCAAGAGTTCTTCATCTTGATGCTCCTATCATCAAGGGACATCTTTTTTAGGTCTTAAATCCTTCTCTTTCTCTTTTTTGGAGAGTATTTTTGTTCCCACTGGGTTTTCTCCTTTTTCTTCATTTGTGATAGAATGCATTATACATGGGTACCTAACATGGCCTCTAGTCGAGACTTATTTCTATCTATTTTCACTTTTATGATCTCCCCAAGTATCACTTAAGTGGGGGTGTTAGAGTGAATAATTTATCTATTCATTATACTTAAGTGTACTTAGATTGATAAGGTTAGACAACTTGTCTAATTGAATGTGCAACCTTTAAGCCTCTAGAGTTACCAAGTTATTTGGTTAACCTCGTGTGCTACCTTTTTGAGCTTGGAATATTTTCCATCTCACCTTAAAAGTCACTCAACACTTGGCATCAAGGTTGATGACTTGGTCAAATAGGTTGTTGGTTTTCACACTCTAAGTGATCCTAAGGTTGACACCTATAGGACACTTGTCTACTCATTTGTGCCACTTCATTGGGCACTTTTCAATCCATGTTATAGGTGGACTACCTCTTCCTTGCCTATATATGCAAGGATTTGTACCCATTGTAATTTGAGTCATCTAAATACAGTATTGGACACTGTTCATTATGCTTTCCATTCATCTCCATAATTTCTTGTTTCTTATAAAACTCACCAATCATTTCCACCTCAAAGCCCTTACTTTTCCATAAGATTTTGTTTTTTAAAAGGAAGGATTCATGATCATATAACTTAATGATTTTTCCTATTTTTCGTCAAGATTCGCTAATATTTTTTACAAATTTCTAATGATTTTAAAAAATCACCAAAAAAATAAATAATGTTTTCAAAAAAAAGGAAATATTCACTAGTAGAAATTAATATTTTTTCCAAAAAAATAAAAGATTCATCAATATTTTATATCTTTTTTGAGAGGGGTTTCTTAAAGTTATCACTGGTCATACATGTTTTGTATTTTGAAATATTGTAAACTAATGAAATGTAGACTTTTTAGTGTATTTATATTTGTATATTTTTAAATAAAAATGTATTTTAAAAAAAAATTGACACTATACTTTAGTTCTTGATAAAATATTAAAAAATGAGGTTAAGTGGCATGTCACTTTTTATTTAGTAATTTTTTTCCTTCATTTTTTTGTATTTATAACTTGAAAATTTAATGCATTGATTAACTATTTTCTATTTTTATAAATACACTTTTTAATAAATCTCGAAAGTTATGTGTACTAAAAATATAACTATTTAAATGTGATGATATTTTATCTTGATTATTTATTGAAAAGAAAAAATGTTGAAGTTGTCAAATCCAACTTCTGAGTCCAAGAACACCTGCATGCAAGAATACCTATCACAGGGAAGAAAAAATGGAGAAAGAGAGAAAGAGATATTTTTCTCTGTGAAATTGAAAAACTGTCTTCTCAACAACTGAATTAGCATAATTACATAAAAGATCAATCCTTAAGAAAGGAGATCAACAAAACCCTAAAAGGATAATACATTTAATAATTAATATAATTATTAAATGTCTTATTATGCAAACTAAGGTGAAATGTTAAGAAGGAGATAAAGGTAATTTAATTAACATGATTAAATTTAAACCTTTACTCTAACACCCCCCCTTAAGATGAGCAAAAGTGTAGCTACAAACATATGCAAGAAAGCAAGGTAACTACAATGCATGAAAGTAAACTTGGGTCCCGGCTACAAGGCCAGATAAGGTACCCAATTACAACCAAATCTCTGCAACAAAGTGGAAATAGAGAAAATCATGGGGAAAAACTCTAGAAGAGAAAAAGCATGCTAAAACACATGTGAAAGAAGAAGAAAAGGAAGGAATACTTGCTGAGACTAAGGACGCTTCATACTGAGAAGCATGGGTGCAATTAGAATAAGCGGCAATGCAGGTTCGTGAAGATGTCACCTTGCTCCCTCTGTAGGAATGTACTCAAGATGAGAGAACCATCTGAGATCAAGCTGCTGATGAAGTGCATGTGGTTCAATGTGTAGTCGTGCGATGCTCGGGTTCTGGCGAAAATGCCAGACAACTTCGATTGTCACCAAAGTATGGTGGGACTTGCTCCGGGGAGAAGCAAAAACTCAATCATCAAGCAGCCGAAGCCATAAAACCCTCGACATGCTCTTGCTCTACGTACTACAAAGCCTCTATAGATGATACAATGGTGGCCCTTCTTGCAAGACCATGTAATGGGACCAAAACCAAGGCAAAAAACAAAGCCAGAAGTAGACTTCTGATCATCGACATCACTAGCCCAATCTAAGTCAGTAAAGCCAACAATGTGAGGGGATCCTGATGTGTAGTGAATGCCATAATGAGTGGTGCCCCGAATGTACCTCAAAATATGTTTGGTTGCTTGCCAATGACTCTCATGTGGATCATGTGAGATAAATTGTGAGGAGAATGTAGTAAGGAAAAGATCGGGACAAAGAGTGTGTCGGTACAACAAATTGCCAACCAGCTGATGGCATCCCTGTGAGAGAAGAAGTACAAGTGGAGAACAAGACAACACTAGCGATAAGGTGTGGAGGCTGGGAGCTTGCAATCAAGCATCACCAAAAGCTGGCAGACATGTAAGAGCATGCCTGGCTGAGAAATAAGAAATCCCATCTGAGAAATTTGCCCGAATAACTACAGGCCAAATATGGAGTAAAGTCCAAGATCTGTCATCTCAAACCGCTCCATCAAAGCTCGCTGAACATCCTGAATCATGGAAGATGAGCTACCTGTAATGATGAGATCATCGTCATATAGCACAAGAATCAAAAGATCACCCTGCTGATGCCAAATGTACACTATGTGATCGGAATGGCAATGTGTGAAGTGAGTGGAAAGCAAAAAAAAGTCCATCTTCTCATACCAAGCCTGAGGGGCTTGTTTGAGAACATACAATGAACACCGAAGTCTGCAAACCAAAGAAGTGTCCTGCACAAAACCCTGAGGCTGCTCCATATAGATCTCCTCATGTAGGTCACCATGCAAGAAGGCACTCTTCACATCCATCTGAAACACTGACCATCCCTAAGAAGCTGCAAGTGAAAGTACAAAGTGAATAGAATTCATCTTAGCAACAGGGGCAAAGGTCTTGGAGTAATCAATACCCTCCACCTGAGAAAAACCCTTCGCAACAAGACAAGCCTTATACTTATTAATAGAACCATCTACAACATACTTGGTACGGTACAACCAATTGCACTAAACCAACTTTCTTCCCTTAGGAAGAGAACAAAGATCCCAGAAACAGAGTTCTTCATCAAAGAAAGAACTCCTCATCCATAATTTGTATCCTGCTCAAAGGTGGCGTTAATAGCCTGCAGGCTGAGGATCATCCAAAGTGGCGACTCAAAGACTAGGGCTCTATGTTGCGACGTGCGGCGGTATCTGAGTTGCCAAACAACCTGCATCCATGGTGACCCCACCTAGGCAAGATGGAGCAAGCGGTGGTGGAGACAGGTGGATCATCATCTACATCATCCTCGAGATAAAAGTAATCATGAAGAGGGAGGAGTAGGCAGTAGCAGGGGAGAAATTTGGTGATGGAGAATCCATCTAAGGATAAGCTCATCAAGCCCCGGACATCTGTGACAAGACCTCTGGAATATTGAGGATCCAAACAACCTGTATGCCTTAACATCCTCACAGTAGCCAACAAATATGAGTGGTCGGCTCTTCCTCTCCATGGATTTCCTCTGAGCATCAGGAATAAATGCCCAAGCCTCACTACCAAAAACTCAAAATGTAGAAACATCAGGCTTGAGATGGGTCCAAGCCTCCTCAGGAGTCATATGTCGCAATGCCTTATGAGGCATCCGATTCTGAATATAATTGGCACAATTGATTGCCTCAGCCCAGAATGAAGAACTCATAGCTCGAGACTGTATCATACAATTTGCCATTTCTCGTAAGGTTCTGTTCTTTCTCTTAGCGACACCATTCTACTGAGGGGTGTAAGGGACAGTAAACTGATGTTGTAAACCATGCTCAGTGCAAAAATCTATAAAAGTGTGATTAACATATTCCCTCCATTATCTGTGTGTATCCTCCTGATAGAAAGTCCAGATTGCTTCTCCACAAATGTCTTAAAAATCCTGAAGGAGTCAAAGACATCAGACTTGTACTTAAGAAAGTACACCCATGTACATCTAGAGAAGTCATCAATAAAGGTGAGCACATAGCGGGCCCCTGAAAAAGGAGTCAAAAAGGACATAAGATCACTGTGTACCAACTCTAGGGGTGCCCTAGCACGAGTGGCTCGACCCTTCGGAAAAGGATCTCGATGATGTTTGCCAAGAACACAACCTCGACATACACCATCAGTACAAGAAATCTGTGGGAGCCCAATCACAAGTGCCTGAGTACTCATCTACTGTAAATATCTGTAATTGACATGGCCAAAACACTCATGCTAAAGCATGCTCACTGAATCTGCATGTGCGATAAGAGAAGAACCAACAGTGTCTAAACTCTCAAAGCCATCGAATCTATATAAGCGAGATGCAGAATCCACACTCCCAGTAGCCACAACCGTCGGGATGCATTGAAGGTCTCGAATAACCACATCATGTGGTGAGAACTCAGCGTCTTTGCGACGGTGGCAAAATCGTCGCCGGATAAGGTTTGTCAAAATTTTAGGAACGAGCGCATCCACAGAGAACAACCACCATCCAATGAAGCGGTACACGAACCCTAAGCGAAAGTTGTCTTTGAGTCACCAAGCGCAATCTATGAAGCCAGCACTATGACAGAGTCGCGGTGGCTAATCTTGTGAGTGTAGTGAGATATGGTGTGGAAAGCACGGTCGATAATCCATGTGGATCTTGAAGATGAGGCTCGTGCAGAAAGAGCATGACCTTTCCCCGTGGATGGAGAAGGAGGCTGAGGTGAGGAAATATGATGCTGCTGCATGGCTTCCTCCAAAGCCTCTAATCATTTCCAACACCTGGAAACTGGATGTCCTTCCTTGCCACAAAAACTACAAGGATCACCTGGATTCTTCTTTGTCTTGGAGGAAGACTCACCAGACTTAGAAGATTTACCCTGTTTAGGATTGGATTGTGGTTTTGAATTTGTTTTAGGTGGTGGCTTGGAGGAACTCTCACTGCCAACTGAATCTGTCTTCGGCTTTTATTTCTGCTTCTATTTCCCTTGCGATGTCTGAGCAACCAATGCTTTATTCTTTGATCCAGGAAGAGTATCCAACTGTGTGAGCTTGGCCTACTCTCGTGTCAATCGATCACATAATACCTCAAGAGAAGGCATGGTAAAATATGGACCCAAAGCATCCATGGTTGAATAGAAGGTAGAAGAGAAAATCTGGAAGGATCCTCGAAGCTTAGATAGAATCAGGTAAATGCACTCTGTATCTGTTTTGTTTTTACCACAACCCTGTAACAAAGATCTGAGAGATTTGAATTTCATCAGGAAATCCTCAATAGAAGGAAAGGAATCAGGTACCAAAGTGGTCAATTCTGCCTCAATCTGAAGTGCTCGGAACTGATTAATGGTGCCAAAAAGTGTTTCAAACTTCAACCACATAGCTCGAGGAGTTGCACAACCCTCAAGATGAAAGAGAAGACTATCTGAAACATGCAAGGATAACAACCCCATGGCCTCATCCATTCTGTTCCTGTGCTGAAAGATCTTAAATTGACGTTGCAACTGAGGTTGAACATCATCCAAACAAGACCATAAACCTTTGGACATGAGAAGTCTTGTCATTTGTGCCTTCTAGGTATGATAATTGTGTGGGGAAAGATGCTCAACCGAAGAAGAGTCTGCCATTAAACCCTGCACCTGTGACTGCTGGTTTATTTTTATTATTATGTGATCTTTCAGAATAGAAAGAAGATGCAGAAGGGTTTGATTGTTTTAAGAGTTTTGGTGTTCTGGTTTCCTGATGAAAAATACAGAAAGCAAGAAAAAAACACCCCCCCACAATATGAGAACCCAAACCCCAGTACAATTTTTAAAGCTGAAAAGCTTGAGAAAGCAAAAAATGCTTCAGACAAAATTCTATGTACCTGGTAAATTTTTGATGAAAAAAAGTTACTGTTCTGGAAAGAGCATGAGAAGAGCTTTCCGACGCCTACTCGTTTTCGAAAAACGGAGTCCGTGTGCAAAAGATATGGCTCCGGGAGTGCAAAAACAAGTTCTGACTTTGACTGGAAAAACTGACTGTAAAACGGAAAAATAAGAAAAAATATCTTACATCAATTAGATCGGGCTCAGAACCAGCTTTCCAACGCCTATTTCCATTCAAAAATCTGAGCTAAAACGAGCAAGAAACGCCCGATTTAGTGAAGGTAGCTGCAAAAAGGTTTTTAAAAAAAATACATAGCCCTCAAGGGCTAAAGTCTTTGGCTCTTGGGCGTCAGCACCGGTCGCATGGAAGGCCCTCAGGGGCTGGAGGCTGGCAGTGGGCGCTGGCTGTTTGCTGTTGGCTGCGATCACCGGGCTAACCCTGTAGCTGGTGGACGCCGGGCGCATGTTGAAGGCGGGGCTCTGTCATTTGCCAAGACTAGCTACAGCCGCCAATTTAAATGGGCTGCTGTGAAAAACTTAAACTTCAAAATTTTGTTTAGATTATTTTTTGATTTTTACTCAGAAACGCGTCTGAGGCCGTACGGCCTTGGGCCTAAAATTTTTTTGCCTCCTGGTGCAACTTTGCTCAAATAGGGCATGCCATATGTGAAAATATGGGTTTTTGGCCGCTCCAAGTCCAACCGTGAGGTCAGTTTGGGCCCAAAATGTACCCAAAAATTGGAGTAGCCCAGATCCACACAAAAATATCCTATAAACCTGTGAAAACTAGATCTAACCCTTTCAACCCAAAATTCTTCAAAATCAGGAATAGGCTGCAGCAAGTCTGTGCTCTGATACCATGTTGAAGTTGTCAAATCCAACTTCTGATTCCAAGAACACCTGCATGCAAGAATACCTATCACAGGGAAGAAAAAATGGAGAAAGAGAGAAAGAGATATTTTGCTCTGTGAAATTGAAAAACTCTATTCTCAACAATTGAATTAGCATAATTACATAAAAGATCAATCCTTAAGAAAGGAGATCAACAAAACCCTAAAAGGATAATACATTTAATAATTAATATAATTATTAAATGTCTTATTATGCAAACTAAGGTGAAATGTTAAGAAGGAGATAAAGGTAATTTAATTAACATGATTAAATTTAAACCTTTACTCTAACAAAAAATAGATCATCTTGGCATAGAATCTCTCTTCTAGTATATCATATTTTTTTCAAAAATTTAAATAAAGTTTAGTATTTTTTCTTGAGAAGACAATCAACCTTATATTTTGTTGATGATGACATAATTTTAGTAAAAATAAAGTATTAACACTAATTACATTTTTTGCAAAATACACTTATAGATATACAAAAGGGTACTTTTATATTTTTTAAATGTTATTTATGTGAGTAAGAGTTATGAGAAATTCATGTTTTTTAAATAATTTTATTTTATTGTAATTTTTTCTCAAAGTAATACCACATGTATTTAGTGGACACTTCCAGTTGGAAAAGTAATGGCCCAAATATAATTTATTTATGATAAATCTAGTTAGAACATATGTTTGAATATAAGTGACTTTTAGTATTAACACTATTTTTTTGCAAAATATTATAGATATACAAAAGGGTACGTTTATATTTTTTTAATGTTATTTATGTGAGTAAGAGTTATGATGAATTCAAGTTTTTTAAATAGTTTTATTTTATTATAAGTTTTTCTCAAAGTAATACCACATATGTATTTGGTGGACACTTTTCACTTGGAAAAGTAATGGCCCAAGTCTAATTTATTTAGAAAAAATCTAGCTAGAACATATGTTTGAATAGAAGTGACTTTTAGTTGGAAATGCTTAAATTCATTTGTGTTGATAAGTTGGATTGAAGTGGAACACAACTTTGAACCTCACCCTCACTAATTATTTAAAATTTGGTCTAATATTTTTAAACTTTAGCCTTTTGACTTACCTTTAGTTATTAATTTTTATTCCTAGATTCATTCTACAATGTAATATGTTGGATTTGTAACTTGCTTCGATAATACTTTTTTTTTATAAAAATATTCAATATTTCTTTGAGAATATAGCTTCATTTCGTGTGTGTGTGTGTGTGTGTGTGTGTGTGTGTGTGCATGCGTGTGTGTGTGGTTAGTTAAAGATGTGTAACTATAGACCCTATAAAATATATTTTTGACAAACCATAAAGATAAGAATAATCATCAATTAGAAACATTATCATAAATAAAATAAAATTTCAACTTCACATTTTTACTTTTAATACAATATATTCAATTAAATGATTTTCTTTATTATTTTTTTATTTTTTTGAGGAGATTAGAATATTATTTTAATGATTAAATATAACTTTAAAAACCACAAATATATTAATAATCATCAAATAATTATAAATAGGTATGAGAAATGAAATACAATTTCAACTCCACCCTTTTTACTTTACAATGATATAGACAATGGAATCATTATATATATATATATATATATATATATATATATAATATATATATATATATATATATATATATATATATATATATATATATATATATATATATATATATATATATATATATATATATATATATATATATTACATGGTTTTAGGAGATGGGAATAGTAGTTTAATAAATATTATTAAATTTGACAACCACAAAGACCAAACTGCTTATATCATAAATGAGTATTTTAAAAGCACAAGTTCTTTTTTGTTAAGCCAACTCAAATATACATATTCATTAAATAATAATTAAACTTATAACATATTTTAATGGATAAAAATCACTTCGACAATTGTAAAGATAAAATCAATCATCAAAGAATTATAAACAAGTATCATAAATGAAACATGACTTCAACTCCACTCTTTTTACTTTTATTGTGATGTATTCAATGAAATTATTTTCCATATTCTTTTTATATAATTTTGAGAGATGAGAATAGTAGTTTAATGAATACACAAGTATCATAAATGAAACATGACTTCAACTCCATTCTTTTTACTTTTATTGTGATGTATTAAATGTAATTATTTTCCATATTCTTTTTATATAATTTAGGGAGACGAGAATAGTAGTTTAATGAATATAGATAATTTAACCACAAAGGCAAGGCTAGTCATGAAACAATTATATCATAAATAAAATGTAATGTCAATTCCATGTAGTGTCGCATCATGGTTTGGGTATACCGGTGGTTTACAACATATAAAGCTACCTCATACCTTTATTTATCTAGGGGGCATCAAAGTCAACTTAAACAACGCATGTGTAGCGTCCCTCCTACAAAATTCAAACTTGTGACCATTTTTTCAAAAGTACAATTAAATGGACATATTGATTAAATAACAATTTAACAACTAACAAATTTAAATGAATAAAGTTAACTTTGACAATCGAAAAGATAAGACTAATCATCAAATAATTATGCATGAATATCATTTCAATGAAATATGATTTCAAGTCCACATTTCAACTTTTACTATGATATATTTAATGGAACTATTTTCTTTATTTATTTTCACATAATTTTGGGAGATGCAAATAGTAGTTTAATGAATATAGCTGGCTTTGACAACCACAAACATAAGACTAATCATCAAACAATTATATCATAAATAAATTATTATTTTAAATCCACATATCATGACAATTTGATTTAGATCTATACACAATAAATAATATAGAAGACTATATCATATTTTTTATTTATATAAGATACACCAAACACAACCTATAAAATTCAAACATATGACCTCTTTTTCAAAACCACAAACTCTTTAATACCAAACTCACTCAAATATACATATTGAGTAAACAATAATTTAATGACAACTTTTAATATATAAATTTGTTTGTGAGATGATTCACATATATATTGTTGTCTCAGCTAAGAATGACTTAAGAACTAAGTTTGCTTTTAAAATAAGGTGGTGGGGACGGGGGTATTTGCCCTTCCCATAATCCACGTGGGGACAGACTCATAAGGAAAGAATAATTCCAAATTTTCTTTGTCCAGAATAAAAGCTTTTAAAATTATCTATCCATGTCAGGCAACCATATAATTAAAAACCGGCATGGCGGTAATTCCGTAACGGGAAATTGAGACATTAAAAAAAGAGTGGCCCATGATCTTGAATGATAACCTTTACCAATCATTATCGGGATTGACTTTGTTTCCAGCACAGACAACCAACTGAAATATTCATGTTACTTGCTTGCCCAGTTACGTCTATCCACGTCACTCACCAGTTATAATAGGCAATGCCTATCCAGAGTGACTGCACATTTGACTGTAAATATTAGTTAACTAAAATTCAAATTTCTAATATGTTTAGTTAATGGGTTTTGGTGTGATGGTAAAGTTGAATAATTCTAAATGAGTTTCCCTAGTCTTTAATTCTAAAAGATTTCAGTCTAAAGTTTATACAGCTGTATCAGATAACGAAATGATTCTAGTAAAGTTGAATGGTTCTAAATGAGTTCTCTTAGTCCTTAACTCTCAGTTGAAAAAGTCTCAACTTAAAGCTCGTACAGTCGTATCAGATAAATGAATGATTCTGGTGAAGTTGAATGGTTCTAAATAAGTCTTCTTAGTCCTTAACTCTCAGCTGAAAAGATTTGAGTTCCCTTATTCCTTAATTCTCAACTGAAGAAGTTTCAACTTAAGCTCGTACAACCGAATCAGATAACTGAATGATTCTGGTGAAGGCTTGTACAATAACTGAATGATTCTGGTGAAGGCTTGTACAATAACTGAACGATGCTGGTGAAGTTGAATGGTTCTAAATGAGTCTCCTTAGTCAGTAACTCTCAGTTGAAAAGATTTGAGTTCCCTTAGTCCTTAACTCTTAGCTGAAGAAGTTTCAACTTAAAGCTCGTACAGCCGTATCAGATAGCTGGACAATTCTAGTAAAGGTTCTTACAATCGTATTAGATAACTGAATGATTTTGGTGAAATTGAATAGTTCTAAATGAGTCTTCTTAGTCCTTAACTCTCACCTGAAAAGATTTGAGTTCCCTTAGTCCTTAACTCTCAGTTGAAGAAGTTTCAACTTAAAGCTCGTACAGCCGTATCAAATAACTAAACGATTCTGGTGAAGGGTCATATAGTTGTATCAGATAACTGAACGATTCTGGTGAAGTTGAATGGTTCTAAATGAGTCTCCTTAGTCCTTAACTCTCAGCTGAAGAAGTTTCAATTTAAAGCTCGTACAGTCATATCAGATAACTGAACAATTCTGGTAAAGTTTAATGGTTCCGAATGAGTCTCCCTAGTCCTTAACTCTCAGCTGAAAAGATTTGAGTTCCCTTAGTCCTTAACTCTCAGCTGAAGAAGTTTCAGCTTAAACCTCGGAGTATCAAATAATTGAACGATTCTGATGAAGTTGAACGGTTCTAAATAAGTCTCCTTAATCCTTAACGCTCAACTGAAAATATTTCAACCTAAAGTATATCATGTAACAGAACAATTATATGGAAATGATTCTATGAATTTGATAGAAAACCTAAACCAGGAAAACCCAATATGTTTTTTTGGATTTTAATTAATTATTAGTTACAGGGAAGCGTGCATCCAATATGGGGATAGACAATACGCCAGTTTTGAGTGGCTGCTCACGAGCTCTTCACGTGTATGTCTGTTGCTGAAGGGAAGGCCAGGCCCACCATCATCATCTATTGTATTTACGCCACAATACTAAATAATCAGATTCATCGAAACCGCTCTACTCCGTGGTCTGAAGATTTTTTTCTTTTTCTTTCCTTGGAATGTTCATTTTCAAAAGCGCTTTTCACATGAGATTTGACAACGTAATAGTTTAATCCATTGATTGCATTTGATTTCACAGCTAAAATTTAGAGTCGTACACTTTTGTTTGCTTTGGGCATTCATGGTCTCTGGTCCATGTGCGTACATACAAATCTATGCAATTTTTTATTTTACTGACTTTGTCTCGATTGGTAGGGCCGCACGTTGCCTCTGCGTTCTTTCCTCATCCTGATTCTTGTCGCCCAAATCAACAGTGTGGTCCCCCACCCAAATGGAATTTGGGTCCACAAAGCGCTTAGCTCTCCTACAAAATCCCCTCTTCTGTCATCCGATCTATCACTCTGAAAATCTGTTTTCCGCATGACTAAATGTCTTGAAGTTTAGTGTAAGAGAGTTTGTGAGGATATAGAAGTAATGGGTGCTGTGAATCACTCTTGCGATACAACTCTGGGTCTGGGAATCAGAATTGGTATAAGCGGACAATCTAATGGCGGCCCCTCAACCCCAATCCAGTTAGATCTTCTCCCATTGGCTCCCATCCTTCGTCAGTCAGCCGCTTCAGAGGTTTTCCAATGCGCAAAGAGTTCAGCAGGTAAGTTTTGAACCAGTAAATTATTTTGATTTTGGTATTTTTGACCTACGGTATTCTAAGACATGGTGTGGAATTGCAGAGCAAGGGTCAAGGCAGAATATCATTGATATCAATAAGTTGCCTCTTGCAACCTCTTGTTCTACTTCTACCCAACATCATGATATTACTGCGTCGGCCCCTCACAGAGAAAGCAGCTATGGCATACGTATCAAGAGAGAACGTGATGGGTTTACAGATGATTTTGAGGCGGAGAAAGGTGGTTGTAGAGTTAGCGATGAAGAAGCAGAGAGCGGTGGCGCAAGGAAGAAGCTCAGACTCTCAAGAGACCAATCTGCACTTTTGGAAGAGAGCTTCAGAGAGAACGGCACCCTTAACACTGTAAGTGGGTTGGTTATAACTGTTTTTGTCATATTTTTTGTGTTAGTTTTTCATCAATGTTTGGGATCATATTCAGTGATCTATCATCAAAGATAATATTCTATTATCTGATGATGCGTCATAGAATAATCTGAAACACTGAAACAATAAATTATAACACAATCTAATCTAAAAACAATTATAACCAATTTCATGAATTGTAAAAAAATGATGTCTTTAACAAAAAGAGTTTCTAAACATTAAATGTGTTTTAGCTTGTAGATGGTAGTATATAACTTCTCTGTCTATGTGTTTGCAGATGCAGAAACAAACCCTGGCAAAGCAGCTGAATCTTCGCCCCAGACAAGTTGAGGTCTGGTTTCAAAACAGAAGGGCAAGGTAGTAACCAGTCTGAGCCATGTTCATGTCGGTAATTTATTTGATGACAAAAAAAAATACACGTCATATTTGGATTCAACTGCGTAAGATTTGTTTTGCATCAACGTTTTAGATCACACCTCTTATGGTCTATTACGAGAATAATAGAGAACTAGAGAAAACGTGGACTAATTATTCTGATGATAGATCATAGAATATTATCCTGCTGATGCAAAACAAATCTTACACAATTGAATCTGAAAATGACATGCGTTAATTATTATAGACTGTGAAAATCTGATGTCTTTAATCAACACAAAAAATGACAACCCAAATGCTTGAAACTGAATTTATTGCTTGAATTTTGCAGAAGCAAGCTTAAGCAAACAGAAGTGGACTGCGAATTCTTAAAGAAGTGCTACGAATCGTTGATAGAAGAAAACAGAAGACTGCAGAAAGAGTTAGCACAACTGAGATCAGTAAAACATGCAGCAGTGGCGATGGCCTCTCCCTTGTACATGCAATTGCCTAGCGCAGCTCTAAGCATGTGTCCTTCATGTCAAAGAGTTGTAACCTCTGATAACACCAGGCCTTTTACTCCTTTGCCAAAACAAGAATTGTATACCTCTTATAAGCATTCTTCGGTGGCCTGCTGAATATATTCTTATATGTACAGTCATTTCATATTATTCATCTCCACTGAGGCCGCCTCCATATTTATTTAGGAGCTGCTGTGCACTCGTATGAATGTAAACTAACTTGTAGTTAGATGTTAGTGGGATTTCTCCCTTGATCTAAATGTAAACTCTGTATAAAATGTAGTCAGGTATATAATATAACTGCTGACATGCAGATCATTCTCTCTCGTTGGTTTGTCTATGCTGTATAAAGTGTTTTATCATATATAATATTTACACAAAATCAGAAAGCTGCAATGTGACTTTCTGCTGTAATTTCAGATTAGCTTTAGACAATCATGAGTTGACTGATTTTGATTTAATATCTGTTCTAGATTAGGCATCATGGTGTCTAGAAAGTGGAAGGAAATAATATCCAAAATCTTTATGATTGAGAATGCAAAGAAATTTTGGTATTAATTATTATTTCCATGTCCATTGTTACAGTGCTTAGTGGAGTAAGGATTTGGCAAAATGCTGGTGGTGATAATGACATTGAATAATAAAAGAATTGTGTGGGCAATGGGACCCATTGAAATGAATGATTATTGCCTAGTCTCCTCTGTGAAGTGCACCGACTTGGAGTAATGGGGATGAAGCTTTTGGTGGAAAGTGAAACATGTAGTTGAGACAGACGGTGCATGAATTCGAAGCTAAGTTTCCTTTTTAAATCTGTACTTTGAACCGAAAGCGCATTCAATCTCCAATCACATATATTCTTTTAAAACATGTCAAGATAGATACCAATCTAAAAAAATATGTTATCCCCTGAATGGTTTTAAGATGTCGGAAGCATGAGCTAGTGATTCCTTCATTCCTTCGAACAGACAACTTCCTTTTGCTGACAGGGACCGAAATTTAATGGACGTATGGCTGTACTAAAGCTTTTTTTTGGGTAAAATACAATAAAAAATTTCAGAAGACTGTATTATAAGAAAGGGGAGAAATCAAAACTGTGAATTTTCATTACATATGGTATGTTTTTATTTGAAGGGTAATTTTATATAGGTAATTATTATGAAAAATTTGTTGGATAAATTTTATAATTTATCTATAGATAACAATTTCATGTAATTGATAAGTAGGAAGTATTTTCCACAGCATGTCAAATAATGATATTGTTATCAGGATTTAATCATGTAGTGTTTCGAGTCAAACTTATTGATCCGTGTTTCATGAGTAGTGGTTCACAAAAACCCATCTCTCATGATAATTTCAGGCAAGTTTCTTCATATCTTCAGTATCTTAATTTAAACCTCAAGCTTACATCTTATACTTGGTACCAAACACAATTCTTGTAAGGTCTACTCATGTATTGAGTATTTTGGAGTACAAACTATTCTTTGATTAGAGCTTTGCAAATGTTGTTTTTAGAAACATTTATGCTTTATATTTTCTATTTTGAATTATTAAAATATTAAGATTTTTTATTATTTTATATTTTTTAAACAAAACGAAAAGAGCTATATTACTTAAAAGAAAAAATAATGATAGTTATTTTGATGTAAGGTTTATGGAGTTTAACTATCTTAAAGCTACATATCTAAAAATGATATTTCTAATTGTGGTTTCTTCTATTATGACAAAATAGTTGTTTGCACTATATATTTGATAAGATAGTATTATATGAGGCATCTAATGTATTGTTTAGTGTGTAGATAACATGTTATATCAAATTGGATTTCAAATGATTAATTAATTTGTAGATCCACACATTTCTCTTTAAAAGTTAAGAGAAACTAAGTCTTTCGTAAATATTATAAAGATAAATTCACCACCAAACCATAGCCATGGGGTAGTTAGGGGTCTCTTCTCCTATATTTTATTGTTGGGTGTGTTTTTTGAAGTTAATGTCAAGTGGTAAACATTATGTGTGTATGGGCTCATGTCAAGGTGAATCATGATGTGGTTGTTAGGACTAGGTGTTGCACGTCTTGCAAGTCCTAGTCCTAAGAGGATACAACCATTTTATAATTGTGTTATAAAAAATCCAAGTATGAAATAAGACAACTAATCCATCTTACATTAGACTCCACTCATGGAAATTTCTCTTTTTAGCCGCTTAGACCACTCAAATTTATTAGCAAATCGTATTTAATTGTCTCAAGCACATTAAAAACATGGCCCTTACAAAAGAAGATTATTAGTTGGTGGTGATAAAAAATCTTATGCCTTGCCCAAGCCTTGTATGACTACACTATATTCTTTCATCATCAACCATGCCTCTACCCTAAATGAGTAGTGGTACATAAGACCTTTATTAATTTCTACTAAATGTTGGAAATAGAGACTTTATTGTTTATATCTAAATGATGCTAACACATAGTAGTGGATTTATATTGATTTTCACAATTTTACAATGTGTTAGCATCATTACTAACATCAATGTTGTTCATTGTTAAACTTTCTCCCTCACCAACATAGTTTTGCATTTTATAGGTTAACTTTGTAGACGTTGATTTCACTCATCTAGATTTGATTTTTGGTATAATATTTTGGTCTTTAATTTTGTATGGATACATAGTGGTGAGGATATATTCTTATTTCTGTGTACATAACTTCCATGATTTGTAGTTTTCAAAGTTTATTTTGAGTGGTTATCATTTTAAACTATTTTGGGGGTACATTCTTTTACTCATATAGATTGTGTTTGAGTGCCACTTTTTGAAAGGGCGATATTTTTTTTATTTAAAGTTTTCTTATTCTACTTAAAATCTATACTTTCAATTTTTTTTATCTTATATGGCAATCATAAAATGCTAGAATTAATTTCATTTTATGCCTCTTAGCAAGTGGCAATTCAGCCACATGAAATTTTTAAAGTTGCAACATAATTATACTTATTTTTGGGGGTCATTAATGGGGATCTTGTAATCAATGAATTGACATAAAGTTCTAGTTTGAGGGGGCTCTTATCATGTCTTCTAGTATTTATGTTCACTCTTCTATCATCACATTAAATAATGAGAATTGTCTATTCTAGATATAAGGGATCAAGACTCACTACATCAAGTAGGGTCTATTACCCTATGTCCTTAGATTCATTCTTAAAACAAGTGATCTTAAATAAAATATTTCATGGTAGAAAAAAGAGACCAAGTTTATAGATTCATCAATATCGCTATTTTGAGGATATTTTGTATTAAATAGAGCATATATAATGTCTTTTGACTACTTGGGCCATCACCAAGTAGGTATATGGATATATTGAATCTACATCTATAACTTTGTTTTTTTTTAATTTTTCAGTGAACCTTGAACAATATGTGGATGATGCCAAGACAACAAGTTATCCTTGTTTTACTTCTAATGACCCACCTATAATCGTTCATACTCACACCACTAATGCAAGTAGATCATTACATGAGAATGTTTTCATTTGAAGTATTAAGTTATAGAGACATTTGCTAAGATTTCACCTCCTCTTACTTCTACAAAGTTTGGAGTTGTCTCCCTAAGAGAATGATACTTTTTAGTGTGATCATTCATGTTTTCCAAATATACCACATTGGGATGCTTACTAGATAGATGTTTAATTTCTATTTGTTGAAACTCACATGCAAGATTTGAAGGACACTTCTGAGGACCTATTTTTCCTCTTTGATGACAATGCTCAAAAAATTATATTATCATCTTCTTTGGCACCTATTCTATATGTCCAACTATACTTTCTCTTGAGATGTCATCTTCTATCATTATATCTAGGACTCTTGAATAGATATTAACACCACTAGGAATTGGCTTGGAGAAATGTGAGTAGTTTTCAAATGCATCAATCACCTTTATTTCACCTTTGGAGTGGAAATTTAGTAGTCTTACACATATGGTTTCTCTCTTCTGAAAGGAAGATGCATTATTTGATGTGGAAAGACCTACTTCAATATTCATTATGAGGTTATTTGTGTTTATATTCTCTTTTCTTTATGAAAACATATATATTCTTGAGGCAATTTTTTCTTCTCATAATTTTTTTTTACATAAATACTACAGATTTTTGAAAACCCATCCCAATCCATCTAAATTGTTTATAAAAAGTATTAATAGATTTTATTTTCTATACATTTATTTTAATTTACTTACATTAATTTGTAACTGAATTAAATTTCACAAAGATAAGCATCTACCTAAAGAAGTAACTTATAAATATAATAAGTGTGCTTGAATTCACTTTCCTATTCATCTTTATCCCATTTCTTTTATCATTTAGTAGCATCGTTTAGAAATATCACCTTTTTACTTACTTTAGTAATCATTTAATCACATTACGTCATATTTGCATCTTCATTTTTATTGGAATAACTATTGTGTTGTTTCTCTAATCTCAATTATCCTATTCTTATGGCTTGCTCTTTTCATCAAAATCTTAGATGATTACTTCTTTATAAATCTTGCACTAATAGAATTTGTGAAATCCTTAACTAAAGTTGTTCTTGGACTGCTTTGTATCT
>VDFB02271358.1:467379090-467420347 GCA_007258455.2 Sequoia sempervirens
AAGATTTTTTATCACCACCAACTAATAATCTTCTTTTGTAAGGGCCATGTTTTTAATGTGCTTGAGACAATTAAATACGATTTGCTAATAAATTTGAGTGGTCTAAGCGGCTAAAAAGAGAAATTTCCATGAGTGGAGTCTAATGTAAGATGGATTAGTTGTCTTATTTCATACTTGGATTTTTTATAACACAATTATAAAATGGTTGTATCCTCTTAGGACTAGGACTTGCAAGACGTGCAACACCTAGTCCTAACAACCACATCATGATTCACCTTGACATGAGCCCATACACACATAATGTTTACCACTTGACATTAACTTCAAAAAACACACCCAACAATAACATATAGGAGAAGAGACCCCTAACTACCCCATGGCTATGGTTTGGTGGTGAATTTATCTTTATAATATTTACGAAAGACTTAGTTTCTCTTAACTTTTAAAGAGAAATGTGTGGATCTACAAATTAATTAATCATTTGAAATCCAATTTGATATAACATGTTATCTACACACTAAACAATACATTAGATGCCTCATATAATACTATCTTATCAAATATATAGTGCAAACAACTATTTTGTCATAATAGAAGAAACCACAATTAGAAATATCATTTTTAGACATGTAGCTTTAAGATAGTTAAACTCCATAAACCTTACATCAAAATAACTATCATTATTTTTTCTTTTAAGTAATATAGCTCTTTTCGTTTTGTTTAAAAAATATAAAATAATAAAAAATCTTAATATTTTAATAATTCAAAATAGAAAATATAAAGCATAAATGTTTCTAAAAACAACATTTGCAAAGCTCTAATCAAAGAATAGTTTGTACTCCAAAATACTCAATACATGAGTAGACCTTACAAGAATTGTGTTTGGTACCAAGTATAAGATGTAAGCTTGAGGTTTAAATTAAGATACTGAAGATATGAAGAAACTTGCCTGAAATTATCATGAGAGATGGGTTTTTGTGAACCACTACTCATGAAACACGGATCAATAAGTTTGACTCGAAACACTACATGATTAAATCCTGATAACAATATCATTATTTGACATGCTGTGGAAAATACTTCCTACTTATCAATTACATGAAATTGTTATCTATAGATAAATTATAAAATTTATCCAACAAATTTTTCATAATAATTACCTATATAAAATTACCCTTCAAATAAAAACATACCATATGTAATGAAAATTCACAGTTTTGATTTCTCCCCTTTCTTATAATACAGTCTTCTGAAATTTTTTATTGTATTTTACCCAAAAAAAAGCTTTAGTACAGCCATACGTCCATTAAATTTCGGTCCCTGTCAGCAAAAGGAAGTTGTCTGTTCGAAGGAATGAAGGAATCACTAGCTCATGCTTCCGACATCTTAAAACCATTCAGGGGATAACATATTTTTTTAGATTGGTATCTATCTTGACATGTTTTAAAAGAATATATGTGATTGGAGATTGAATGCGCTTTCGGTTCAAAGTACAGATTTAAAAAGGAAACTTAGCTTCGAATTCATGCACCGTCTGTCTCAACTACATGTTTCACTTTCCACCAAAAGCTTCATCCCCATTACTCCAAGTCGGTGCACTTCACAGAGGAGACTAGGCAATAATCATTCATTTCAATGGGTCCCATTGCCCACACAATTCTTTTATTATTCAATGTCATTATCACCACCAGCATTTTGCCAAATCCTTACTCCACTAAGCACTGTAACAATGGACATGGAAATAATAATTAATACCAAAATTTCTTTGCATTCTCAATCATAAAGATTTTGGATATTATTTCCTTCCACTTTCTAGACACCATGATGCCTAATCTAGAACAGATATTAAATCAAAATCAGTCAACTCATGATTGTCTAAAGCTAATCTGAAATTACAGCAGAAAGTCACATTGCAGCTTTCTGATTTTGTGTAAATATTATATATGATAAAACACTTTATACAGCATAGACAAACCAACGAGAGAGAATGATCTGCATGTCAGCAGTTATATTATATACCTGACTACATTTTATACAGAGTTTACATTTAGATCAAGGGAGAAATCCCACTAACATCTAACTACAAGTTAGTTTACATTCATACGAGTGCACAGCAGCTCCTAAATAAATATGGAGGCGGCCTCAGTGGAGATGAATAATATGAAATGACTGTACATATAAGAATATATTCAGCAGGCCACCGAAGAATGCTTATAAGAGGTATACAATTCTTGTTTTGGCAAAGGAGTAAAAGGCCTGGTGTTATCAGAGGTTACAACTCTTTGACATGAAGGACACATGCTTAGAGCTGCGCTAGGCAATTGCATGTACAAGGGAGAGGCCATCGCCACTGCTGCATGTTTTACTGATCTCAGTTGTGCTAACTCTTTCTGCAGTCTTCTGTTTTCTTCTATCAACGATTCGTAGCACTTCTTTAAGAATTCGCAGTCCACTTCTGTTTGCTTAAGCTTGCTTCTGCAAAATTCAAGCAATAAATTCAGTTTCAAGCATTTGGGTTGTCATTTTTTGTGTTGATTAAAGACATCAGATTTTCACAGTCTATAATAATTAACGCATGTCATTTTCAGATTCAATTGTGTAAGATTTGTTTTGCATCAGCAGGATAATATTCTATGATCTATCATCAGAATAATTAGTCCACGTTTTCTCTAGTTCTCTGTTATTCTCGTAATAGACCATAAGAGGTGTGATCTAAAACGTTGATGCAAAACAAATCTTACGCAGTTGAATCCAAATATGACGTGTATTTTTTTTTGTCATCAAATAAATTACCGACATGAACATGGCTCAGACTGGTTACTACCTTGCCCTTCTGTTTTGAAACCAGACCTCAACTTGTCTGGGGCGAAGATTCAGCTGCTTTGCCAGGGTTTGTTTCTGCATCTGCAAACACATAGACAGAGAAGTTATATACTACCATCTACAAGCTAAAACACATTTAATGTTTAGAAACTCTTTTTGTTAAAGACATCATTTTTTTACAATTCATGAAATTGGTTATAATTGTTTTTAGATTAGATTGTGTTATAATTTATTGTTTCAGTGTTTCAGATTATTCTATGACGCATCATCAGATAATAGAATATTATCTTTGATGATAGATCACTGAATATGATCCCAAACATTGATGAAAAACTAACACAAAAAATATGACAAAAACAGTTATAACCAACCCACTTACAGTGTTAAGGGTGCCGTTCTCTCTGAAGCTCTCTTCCAAAAGTGCAGATTGGTCTCTTGAGAGTCTGAGCTTCTTCCTTGCGCCACCGCTCTCTGCTTCTTCATCGCTAACTCTACAACCACCTTTCTCCGCCTCAAAATCATCTGTAAACCCATCACGTTCTCTCTTGATACGTATGCCATAGCTGCTTTCTCTGTGAGGGGCCGACGCAGTAATATCATGATGTTGGGTAGAAGTAGAACAAGAGGTTGCAAGAGGCAACTTATTGATATCAATGATATTCTGCCTTGACCCTTGCTCTGCAATTCCACACCATGTCTTAGAATACCGTAGGTCAAAAATACCAAAATCAAAATAATTTACTGGTTCAAAACTTACCTGCTGAACTCTTTGCGCATTGGAAAACCTCTGAAGCGGCTGACTGACGAAGGATGGGAGCCAACGGGAGAAGATCTAACTGGATTGGGGTTGAGGGGCCGCCATTAGATTGTCCGCTTATACCAATTCTGATTCCCAGACCCAGAGTTGTATCGCAAGAGTGATTCACAGCACCCATTACTTCTATATCCTCACAAACTCTCTTACACTAAACTTCAAGACATTTAGTCATGCGGAAAACAGATTTTCAGAGTGATAGATCGGATGACAGAAGAGGGGATTTTGTAGGAGAGCTAAGCGCTTTGTGGACCCAAATTCCATTTGGGTGGGGGACCACACTGTTGATTTGGGCGACAAGAATCAGGATGAGGAAAGAACGCAGAGGCAACGTGCGGCCCTACCAATCGAGACAAAGTCAGTAAAATAAAAAATTGCATAGATTTGTATGTACGCACATGGACCAGAGACCATGAATGCCCAAAGCAAACAAAAGTGTACGACTCTAAATTTTAGCTGTGAAATCAAATGCAATCAATGGATTAAACTATTACGTTGTCAAATCTCATGTGAAAAGCGCTTTTGAAAATGAACATTCCAAGGAAAGAAAAAGAAAAAAATCTTCAGACCACGGAGTAGAGCGGTTTCGATGAATCTGATTATTTAGTATTGTGGCGTAAATACAATAGATGATGATGGTGGGCCTGGCCTTCCCTTCAGCAACAGACATACACGTGAAGAGCTCGTGAGCAGCCACTCAAAACTGGCGTATTGTCTATCCCCATATTGGATGCACGCTTCCCTGTAACTAATAATTAATTAAAATCCAAAAAAACATATTGGGTTTTCCTGGTTTAGGTTTTCTATCAAATTCATAGAATCATTTCCATATAATTGTTCTGTTACATGATATACTTTAGGTTGAAATATTTTCAGTTGAGCGTTAAGGATTAAGGAGACTTATTTAGAACCGTTCAACTTCATCAGAATCGTTCAATTATTTGATACTCCGAGGTTTAAGCTGAAACTTCTTCAGCTGAGAGTTAAGGACTAAGGGAACTCAAATCTTTTCAGCTGAGAGTTAAGGACTAGGGAGACTCATTCGGAACCATTAAACTTTACCAGAATTGTTCAGTTATCTGATATGACTGTACGAGCTTTAAATTGAAACTTCTTCAGCTGAGAGTTAAGGACTAAGGAGACTCATTTAGAACCATTCAACTTCACCAGAATCGTTCAGTTATCTGATACAACTATATGACCCTTCACCAGAATCGTTTAGTTATTTGATACGGCTGTACGAGCTTTAAGTTGAAACTTCTTCAGCTGAGAGTTAAGGACTAAGGGAACTCAAATCTTTTCAGGTGAGAGTTAAGGACTAAGGAGACTCATTTAGAACTATTCAACTTCACCAAAATCGTTCAGTTATCTAATACAATTGTAAGAGCCTTTACTAGAATTGTTCAGCTATCTGATACGGCTGTATGAGCTTTAAGTTGAAACTTCTTCAGCTAAGAGTTAAGGACTAAGGGAACTCAAATCTTTTCAGCTGAGAGTTACTGACTAAGGAGACTCATTTAGAACCATTCAACTTCACCAGAATCGTTCAGTTATTGTACAAGCCTTCACCAGAATCATTCAGTTATTGTACAAGTCTTTACCAGAATCATTCAGTTATCTGATTCAGTTGTACGAGCTTAAGTTGAAGCTTCTTCAGTTGAGAGTTAAGGAATAAGGGAACTCAAATCTTTTTAGCTGAGAGTTAAGGACTAAGAAGACTTATTTAGAACCATTCAACTTCACCAGAATCGTTCATTTATCTGATACGACTGTACGAGCTTTAAGTTGAGACTTCTTCAACTGAGAGTTAAGGACTAAGAGAACTCATTTAGAACCATTCAACTTTACTAGAATCATTTCATTATCTGATACAGCTGTATGAACTTTAGACCGAAATCTTTTCAACTGAAAATTAAAGACTAGGGAAACTCATTTAGAATTATTCAACTTTACCATCACACCAAAACCCATTAACTAAACATATTAGAATTTGAATTTGAGTTAACTAATATTTACAGTCAAATGTGCAGTCACTCTAGATAGGCATTGCCTATTATAACTGGTGAGTGACGTGGATAGACGTAACTGGGCAAGAAAGTAACATGAATATTTCAGTTGGTTGTCTGTGCTGGACACAAAGTCAATCCCGATAATGATTGGTACTGGTTATCATTCAATATCATGGGCCACTCTTTTTTTAATGTCTCAAGTTCCCGTTACGGAATTACCGCCATGCCGGTTTTTAATTATATGGTTGCCTGACATGGATAGATAATTTTAAAAGCTTTTATTCTGGACAAAGAAAATTTGGAATTATTCTTTCCTTATGACTCTGTCCCCACGTGGATTATGGGAAGGGCAAATACCCCACCACCTTATTTTAAAAGCAAACTTAGTTCTTAAGTCATTCTCAGCTGAGACAGCAATATATATGTGAATCATGTCACAAACAAATTTATATATTAAAAGTTGTCATTAAATTATTGTTTACTCAATATGTATATTTGAGTGAGTTTGGTATTAAAGAGTTTGTGGTTTTGAAAAAGAGTTCATATGTTTGAATTTAATAGGTTGTGTTTGGTATATCTTATATAAATAAAGAATATGAGATAGTCTTGTATATTATTTATTGTGTATAGACCCAAATCAAATTGTTATGATATGTGGATTTAAAATAATAATTTATTTATGATATAATTGTTTGATGATTAGTCTTATCTTTGTGGTTGTCAAAGCCATATTCATTAAACTACTATTCTCATCTCCCAAAATTATGTGAAAATAAATAAAGAAAATAGTTTCATTAAATATATCATAGTAAAAGTTGAAATGTGGACTTGAAATCATATTTCATTGAAATGATATTCATGCATAATTATTTGATGATTAGTCTTATCTTTTCGATTGTCAAAGTTAACTTTATTCATTTAAATTTGTTAGTTGTTAAATTATTATTTAATCAATATGTCCATTTGAGGTGGTTTAATAGTCAAGAGTTTGTACTTTTGAAAAAATGGTCACAAGTTTGAATTTTGTAGAAGGCACGCTACAAATGCGTTGTTTAAGTTGACTTTGATGCCCCCTAGATAAATAAAGGTATGAGGTAGTTTTATATGTTGTAAACCACCGGTATACCCAAACCATTATGTGACACTACATGGAATTGACATTACATTTTATTATGATATAATTGTTTCATGACTAGCCTTGCCTTTGTGGTTGTCAAAATTATCTATATTCATTAAACTACTATTCCCGTCTCCCTAAATTATATAAAAAGAATATGGAAAATAATTCCATTTAATACATCACAATAAAAGTAAAAAGAGTGGAGTTGAAGTCATGTTTCATTTATGATACTTGTGTATTCATTAAACTACTATTCTCATTTCTCAAAATTATATAAAAAGAATAAGGAAAATAATTTCATTGAATACATCACAATAAAAGTAAAAAGAGTGGAGTTGAAGTCATGTTTCATTTATGATACTTGTTTATAATTCTTTGATGATTGATTTTATCTTTACAATTGTCGAAGTGATCTTTATCCATTAAAATATGTTATAAGTTTAATTATTATTTAATGAATATGTATATTTAAGTTGGCTTAACAAAAAAGAACTTGTGCTTTTAAAATACTCATTTATGATATAAGTAGTTTTGTCTTTGTGGTTTTCAAATTTAATAATATTTATTAAACTACTATTCCCATCTCCAAACTACAATATGATATGGAGAGAGAGGAGAGAGGAGAGAGAGAGGTAAGAGATATATAGTTAGTTAGGTGAGAGAAAGAGAGCATATATATATATACATGCTATATATTATATACATATATATATATATATATATAATGATTCCATTGTCTATATCATTGTAAAGTAAAAAGGGTGGAGTTGAAATTGTATTTCATTTCTCACCTACTTATAAATTATTTGATGATTATTAATATATTTGTGGTTTTTAAAGTTATATTTAATCATTAAAATAATATTCTAATCTCCTCAAAAAATAAAAAAATAATAAAGAAAATCATTTCATTGAATATATTGTATTAAAAGTAAAAATGTGAAGTTGAAATTTTATTTTATTTATGATAATGTTTCTAATTGATGATTATTCTTATCTTTATGGTTTGTCAAAAATATATTTTATAGGGTCTATAGTTACACATCTTTAACTAACCACACACACACGCATGCACACACACACACACACACAAATGAAGCTAGCATTCTCAAAGAAATATTGAATATTTTTATAAAAAAAAAGTATTATCGAAGCAAGTTACAAATCCAACATATTACATTGTAGAATGAATCTAGGAATAAAAATTAATAACTAAAGGTAAGTCAAAAGGCTAAAGTTTAAAAATATTAGACCAAATTTTAAATAATTAGTGAGGGTGAGGTTCAAAGTTGTGTTCCACTTCAATCCAACTTATCAACACAAATGAATTTAAGCATTTCCAACTAAAAGTCACTTCTATTCAAACATATGTTCTAGCTAGATTTTTTCTAAATAAATTAGACTTGGGCCATTACTTTTCCAAGTGAAAAGTGTCCACCAAATACATATGTGGTATTACTTTGAGAAAAACTTATAATAAAATAAAACTATTTAAAAAACTTGAATTCATCATAACTCTTACTCACATAAATAACATTAAAAAAATATAAACGTACCCTTTTGTATATCTATAATATTTTGCAAAAAAATAGTGTTAATACTAAAAGTCACTTATATTCAAACATATGTTCTAACTAGATTTATCATAAATAAATTATATTTGGGCCATTACTTTTCCAACTGGAAGTGTCCACTAAATACATGTGGTATTACTTTGAGAAAAAATTACAATAAAATAAAATTATTTAAAAAACATGAATTTCTCATAACTCTTACTCACATAAATAACATTTAAAAAATATAAAAGTACCCTTTTGTATATCTATAAGTGTATTTTGCAAAAAATGTAATTAGTGTTAATACTTTATTTTTACTAAAATTATGTCATCATCAACAAAATATAAGGTTGATTGTCTTCTCAAGAAAAAATACTAAACTTTATTTAAATTTTTGAAAAAAATATGATATACTAGAAGAGAGATTCTATGCCAAGATGATCTATTTTTTGTTAGAGTAAAGGTTTAAATTTAATCATGTTAATTAAATTACCTTTATCTCCTTCTTAACATTTCACCTTAGTTTGCATAATAAGACATTTAATAATTATATTAATTATTAAATGTATTATCCTTTTAGGGTTTTGTTGATCTCCTTTCTTAAGGATTGATCTTTTATGTAATTATGCTAATTCAGTTGTTGAGAAGACAGTTTTTCAATTTCATAGAGCAAAATATCTCTTTCTCTCTTTCTCCATTTTTTCTTCCCTGTGATAGGTATTCTTGCATGCAGGTGTTCTTGGACTCAGAAGTTGGATTTGACAACTTCAACATGGTATCAGAGCATAGACCTGCTGCAGCTTGTTCTTGATTTTGAAGAATTTTGAGTTGAAAGGGTTAGATCTGCCTTTCACAGGTTTACAAGGTGCTTTTGTGTGGATCTGGGTTACTCCAATTTTTGGGTGCATTTTGGGCCCAAACTGACCTCACAGTTGGACTCAGAGCGGCCAAAAACCCATATTTTCATATATGGCATGCCCTATTTGAGCAAAGTTGCACCAGGAGGCAAAAAAATTTAGGCCCCAAGGCCGTACGGCCTCAGGGCACGTTTTACGAGGTAAAAATCAAAAAAAAATCTAAAAACACAAATTTTTGGTTAAGTTTTTCCGCCGCCCGTTTAAATTGGCAGTGCCGCTAGTGCGCCGCCCGACGGCCACCGCTCGGCCACCGCCACCGGCAGCAACCGCCGGCCACGGCACCACCAAGCCGCCGGCGCCAGCAGTCACCGCTAGGGTTAACCGCCAGCGGTCACCGCCAACAGCAAACAGCCAGCGCCCACTGCCAGCCTCCAGCCCCTGAGGGCCTTCCATGCGACCGGTGCTGACGCCCAAGAGCCAAAGACTTTAGCCCTTGAGGGCTATGTATTTTTTTTAAAAACCTTTTTGCAGCTACCTTCACTAAATCGGGCGTTTCTTGCTCGTTTTAGCTCAGATTTTTGAATGGAAATAGGCGTTGGAAAGCTGGTTCTGAGCCCGATCTAATTGATGTAAGATATTTTTTCTTATTTTTCCGTTTTACAGTCAGTTTTTCCAGTCAAAGTCAAATGAAGCTTTTCGCACTCCCGGAGCCATAACTTCTGCAAACAGACTCCGTTTTTCGAAAACGAGTATGCATCGGAAAGATATTCTCATGCTCTTTCCAGAAAAATAACATTTTTTCATAAAAAATTTACTAGGTACATAGAATTTTGTCTGAAGCATTTTTTGCTTTCTCAAGCTTTTTAGCTTTAAAAATTGTACTGGGGTTTGGGTTCTCGTATTGTGGGGGGGTGCTTTTTCTTGATTTCTGTATTTTCCATCAGAAAACTAGAACACCAAAACTCTCAAAACAATCAAACCCTTCTGCATCTTCTGTATATTCTGAAAGATCACATAATAATAAAAAAAACAAGCAAGCATAGGTGCAGGGTTTAATGGCAGACTCTTCTTCAGTTGAGCGTCTTTCCCCACACAATTATCATACCTGGAAGGCATAGATGACAAGAATTCTCATGTCCAAAGGTTTATGGTCATGTTTGGATGATGTTCAACCTCAGTTGCAATGTCAATTTGAGATCTTTTAGCATAGGAACAGAATGGATGAGGCCATGGGGTTGTTATCCTTGCATGTTTCAGATAGTCTTCTCTTTCATCTTGAGGGTTGTGCAACTCCTTGAGCTATGTGGTTGAAGTTTGAAACACTTTTTGGCACCATTAATCAGTTCTGAGCACTTCAAATTGAGGCAGAATTGACCACTTTGGTACCTGATTCCTTTCCTTCTATTAAGGATTTCTTAATGAAATTCAAATCTCTCAGATATTTGTTACAGGGTTGTGGTAAAAACAAAACAGATACTGAGTGTATTTACCTGATTCTATCTAAGCTTCGAGGATCCTTCCATATTTTCTCTTCTACCTTCTATTCCACCATGGATGCTTTGGGTCCACATTTTACCATGCCTTCTCTTGAGGTATTCTGTGATCAATTGACATGAGAGCAAGCCAAGCTCACACAGTTGGATACTCTTCTTGGATCAAAGAATAAAGCATTGGTTGCTCAGCCATCCCAAGGGAAACAGAAGTAGAAATAGAAGCCAAAGACAGATTCAGTTGGCAGTGAGAGTTCCTCCAAGCCACCACCTAAAACAAATTCAAAACCACAATCCAATCCAAAATAGGGTAAATCTTCTAAGTTTGGTGAGTCTTCCTCCAAGACTAAGAAGAATCCAGGTGATCCTTGTAGTTTCTGTGGCAAGGAAGGACATCCAGTTTCCAGGTGTTGGAAACGATTAGAGGCTTTGGAGGAAGCCATGTAGCAACATCATATTTCCTCACCTCAGCCTCCTTCTCCATCCATGGGGAAAGGTCATGCTCTTTCTGCACGAGCCTCATCTTCAGGATCCACATGGATTATTGACTCTGGTACTTCGCACCATATCTCACACTCACAGGATTTAGTCACTACACTTGCTCATAGTGCTACTTCACAGATTGCAGTTGGTGACTCCGCACAACTTTCAGTTCAGGGTTTAGGTATTGTTTCATTCAATGGTGGTTGTCTTCAGGATGTGCTTCTAGTTCCTGAAATTTTGACAAACCTTCTATCTGTTTATCAAATTTGCCACTCTGGCTCTGGTAAGATAGTTGAGTTCTCACCACATGATGTGGTTATTCGAGACCTTCACGATCTTGACTTGGTTGTGGCTACTGGGAGTGTGGATTCTACATCACGCTTATACAGATTTGATGGCTTTGAGAGTTTAGACACTGTTGGTTCTTCTCTTATCGCACATGCAGATTCAGTGAGTAGGCTTTGGCATGAGCTTTTTGGCCATGTCAATTACAGATATTTACAACAGATGAGTACTCAGGCACTTGTGATTGGGCTCCCACAGATTTCTTGTACTGATGGTGTATGTCGAGGTTGTGTTCTTGGCAAACATCATCGAGATCCTTTTCCGAAGGGTCGAGCCACTCGTGCTAGGGCACCCCTAGAGTTGGTACACAGTGATCTTATGTCCTTTCTGACTCCTTCCTTTTCAGGGGCCCGCTATGTGCTCACCTTTATTGATGACTTCTCCAGACGTACATGGGTGTACTTTCTTAAGTACAAGTCTGATGTCTTTGACTCATTCAGGATTTTTAAGACATTTGTGGAGAAGCAATCTGGACTTTCTATCAGGAGGATACACACAGATAATGGGGGGAATATGTTAATCAGGATTTTATAGATTTTTGCACTGAGCATGGTTTACAAGCATCAGTTTACTGTCCCTTACACCCCTCAGTAGAATGGTGTCGCTAAGAGAAAGAACAGAACCTTACGAGAAATGGCAAATTGTATGATACAGTCTCGAGCTATGAGTTCTTCATTCTGGGCTGAGGCAATCAATTGTGCCAATTATATTCAGAATCGGATGCCTCATAAGGCATTGCGACATATGACTCCTGAGGAGGCTTGGACCCATCTCAAGCCTGATGTTTCTACATTTTGAGTTTTTGGTAGTGAGGCTTGGGCATTTATTCCTGATGCTCAGAGGAAATCCATGGAGAGGAAGAGCCGACCACTCATATTTGTTGGCTACTGTGAGGATGTTAAGGCATACAGGTTGTTTGATCCTGATTCCAGAGAGGTCTTGTTTCGGCGAGATGTCCAGTTTGATGAGCGCTATCCTTAGATGGATTCTCCATCACCAGCTTCTCCCTCATTGCCTACTCCTCCCTCTTCATCACTTGAGGATTACTTATCTCTTGAGGATGATGTAGATGATGATCCACCATCTCCACCACCACCAGTTGCTCCATCTTTGCCTAGGTGGGCCCGTGTCACTGTTGATGCAGCTGGTTGTTTGGCAAGTGATCCTTTAGATACTCGTCGTACTCGTGCTCAGACATCTGGTTCTAGTCTTTTGAGTCATGCCATTTTGGATGATCCTCAAAAGTTTTCAGAGGTGACACATCACCTTGAGTGGGATACAGCTATGGATGAGGAGTATTCTTCTTTGATGAAGAATCATACTTGGGATCTTTGTCCTCTTCCTAAGGGAAGAAAGTTGGTTTGGTGCAAGTGGTTGTACCGTACCAAGTATGTTGTAGATGGTTCTATTAATAAGTATAAGGCTTGTCTTGTTGCGAAGGGTTTTTCTCAGGTGGAGGGTATTGATTACTCCAAGACCTTTGCCCCTGTTGCTAAGATGAATTCTATTCGCTTTGTACTTTCACTTGCAGCTTCTTAGGGATGGTCAGTGTTTCAGATGGATGTGAAGAGTGCCTTCTTGCATGGTGACCTACATGAGGAGATCTATATGGAGCAGCCTCAGGGTTTTGTGCAGGACACTTCTTTGGTTTGCAGACTTCGGTGTTCATTGTATGTTCTCAAACAAGCCCCTCAGGCTTGGTATGAGAAGATGGACTTTTTTTTGCTTTCCACTCACTTCACACATTGCCATTCCGATCACATAGTGTACATTTGGCATCAGCAGGGTGATCTTTTGATTCTTGTGCTATATGACGATGATCTCATCATTACAGGTAGCTCATCTTCCATGATTCAGGATGTTCAGCGAGCTTTGATGGAGCGGTTTGAGATGACAGATCTTGGACTTTTGCACTATTACTTGGGCCTGCAGGTTATTCAGTCTTCAGATGGGATTTCCTTATTTCAGCAGAAGTATGCTCTTAATATGCTCCAGCGCTTTGGCATGCTTGACTGCAAGCCTGCCCCCACACCTTATCAGTTAGGTGTTGTCTTGTCTTCCACTTGTACTACTTCTTCTGTGGATACTACTCTGTATAGACAGTTGGTTGGCAGTTTGTTGTACCTGACACACTCTTGTCCTGATCTTTCCTTTGCGGTTGGCCCTGTCTCTCGATTCTCACATGATCCACATGAGAGTCATTGGCAAGCAACCAAACATATTTTGAGGTACATTCGGGGCACCACTCATTATGACATTCACTACACATCAGGATCCCCTCACATTGTTGGCTTTACTGACTCAGATTGGGCTGTTGATGTCGATGATCGAAAGTCTACTTCTGGTTTTGTTTTTTGCCTTGGTTCTGGTCCCATTACATGGTCTTGCAAGAAGCAGTCAGCTATTGCATTATCATCTATAGAGGCTGAGTATCGAGCAGCAGTGTTAGCTAGTCAGGAGGTTTTATGGCTTCGACAGTTGATGATTGAGTTTGGGTTTCCTCCTGATAGTCCCACTATACTTTGGTGTGACAATCAGAGTGCCATTCATATTTTTCGCAACCCAGTGGAGCATCAGCGGACTAAGCACATTGAAATCCACATGCACTTCATCAGGCAGTTGATTCAGGATGGTTCTCTCATCTTGGAGTACATTCCTACAGAGGAGCAAGTTGCAGACATCTTCACTAAACCTTTGGCATCGCCGCGCTATCTTCAATTGCACTCCATGCTTGGGGTGAAGGAAGTTGTCCTTGGGGGGTCTCAGTGAGGCCTTCCTTCCTTCTTTCATGTGTTTTTTAGCATGCTTTTTTCTCTTTTCGGAGTAGAGTTTTTCCCATGAGGTTTTCTCTATTTCTCCACTTTACAGAGATTTGGTTGTAATTGGGTACCTTATCTAGCCTTGTTGCTGGGACCCAAGTTTACTTTCTTGCATTGTAGTTACCTTTGCTTTCTTGCATATGTTTGTAGCTGCACTTTTGCTCATCTTAAGGGGGGGTGTTAGAGTAAAGGTTTAAATTTAATCATGTTAATTAAATTACCTTTATCTCCTTCTTAACATTTCACCTTAGTTTGCATAATAAGACATTTAATAATTATATTAATTATTAAATGTATTATCCTTTTAGGGTTTTGTTGATCTCCTTTCTTAAGGATTGATCTTTTATGTAATTATGCTAATTCAGTTGTTGAGAAGACAGTTTTTCAATTTCACAGAGAAAAATATCTCTTTCTCTCTTTCTCCATTTTTTCTTCCCTGTGATAGGTATTCTTGCATGCAGGTGTTCTTGGACTCAGAAGTTGGATTTGACAACTTCAACATTTTTTCTTTTCAATAAATAATCAAGATAAAATATCATCACATTTAAATAGTTATATTTTTAGTACACATAACTTTCGAGATTTATTAAAAAGTGTATTTATAAAAATAGAAAATAGTTAATCAATGCATTAAATTTTCAAGTTATAAATACAAAAAAATGAAGGAAAAAAATTACTAAATAAAAAGTGACATGCCACTTAACCTCATTTTTTAATATTTTATCAAGAACTAAAGTATAGTGTCAATTTTTTTTTAAAATACATTTTTATTTAAAAATATACAAATATAAATACACTAAAAAGTCTACATTTCATTAGTTTACAATATTTCAAAATACAAAACATGTATGACCAGTGATAACTTTAAGAAACCCCTCTCAAAAAAGATATAAAATATTGATGAATCTTTTATTTTTTTGGAAAAAATATTAATTTCTACTAGTGAATATTTCCTTTTTTTTGAAAACATTATTTATTTTTTTGGTGATTTTTTAAAATCATTAGAAATTTGTAAAAAATATTAGCGAATCTTGACGAAAAATAGGAAAAATCATTAAGTTATATGATCATGAATCCTTCCTTTTAAAAAACAAAATCTTATGGAAAAGTAAGGGCTTTGAGGTGGAAATGATTGGTGAGTTTTATAAGAAACAAGAAATTATGGAGATGAATGGAAAGCATAATGAACAGTGTCCAATACTGTATTTAGATGACTCAAATTACAATGGGTACAAATCCTTGCATATATAGGCAAGGAAGAGGTAGTCCACCTATAACATGGATTGAAAAGTGCCCAATGAAGTGGCACAAATGAGTAGACAAGTGTCCTATAGGTGTCAACCTTAGGATCACTTAGAGTGTGAAAACCAACAACCTATTTGACCAAGTCATCAACCTTGATGCCAAGTGTTGAGTGACTTTTAAGGTGAGATGGAAAATATTCCAAGCTCAAAAAGGTAGCACACGAGGTTAACCAAATAACTTGGTAACTCTAGAGGCTTAAAGGTTGCACATTCAATTAGACAAGTTGTCTAACCTTATCAATCTAAGTACACTTAAGTATAATGAATAGATAAATTATTCACTCTAACACCCCCACTTAAGTGATACTTGGGGAGATCATAAAAGTGAAAATAGATAGAAATAAGTCTCGACTAGAGGCCATGTTAGGTACCCATGTATAATGCATTCTATCACAAATGAAGAAAAAGGAGAAAACCCAGTGGGAACAAAAATACTCTCCAAAAAAGAGAAAGAGAAGGATTTAAGACCTAAAAAAGATGTCCCTTGATGATAGGAGCATCAAGATGAAGAACTCTTGAAGTGCATGTAGAAGTTGTAAACTTTGTTCATGATGAACTGGTGTTCCTTGGAATCAATGAATCTCAAAGAAATGCATATCAAGATAAGAGATACAAAACACTACATGAGTGAACATATGAACACTACTCAACCAATGTACACATAGTCAATCAAACTCTGTGAAATCAATAATATGGATAGTACTATGATTAGGAGTACTAGAATCTCATAAAATATGATCCACTAAAATAATCCTTCATACGAGAGATCAAGATCAATGGTTCATGAGGACTCTCAAGAAGAATATGTATACATCGCTTCATTGAAAGAAGCATTAGTATAACACATCATAGTCCCCCCTTAATGCTAAGAGAAATAAGTAGAAAATTGAAATCAGGAGTGTGCAAGTAATGTAGAGGTGTACAAAAAAATGAGAAAAGGTGTACTCCAAGGCACACTCACATGAGGTGAGAATCACGAGGAGACATTGTTATGATGTTTGAAAGGAAAGCTGAGTATGGAAACACTTCCCTAAATGCAAATCAATCAAGAGAGGGCTGCAAAAACATTTTTTCAAATCTTTAATCTATTACATATTCTTAAGAATGCACATGCATTAATTTTATTTTCAAATTTTAAAGCATAAAAATATAACATAGAGATTTTATGCAGGAAAACCCTTTCGGTAAAAAAACCCACACACCAAAGCATAGATCAATTGTATTATATTAATTAAGCAATTACATACAATATGCAGTCTATACTCTTGCAAGTATAGTTTCATAGTGTTATAATTCTAGAGTGACTTCGGCAGCATAATGGTGTGTAGATAATACAATCATAATACAATGAAAATGCACTAAGGCATTACATTTATACATCTCCAATAGGGGTGCCTAAGGTTGCCATATGTCATCTCCATAGTATATGCATGCATGCAAACTATAACAAAGAACATGCATATTGGTTCCATCTATCTACAAAAGCATCCTGCCAATCATACACTGACATGTATGAACATGCAACCAATATGCAATTACATGTAACAACATGCAAGGTAAAAATCATCATAAATAAACCAACAATAAAGCTAGGTGTCCACCTGGTATCCCTATGATTTGCACCCAAACTGAGATTTGACACAGCTAATCATGAGTAACATGGGAACTTTTCTAAGGCTGTGGGTGACCTTATCATAGAAAAGGACTTCCAAAGAAAGATGGTTCTTTATTAGTCTCACCTAAAACTACTACTTTTCTTTCTAAGGAAAAGGTAAGAAAATTGCAATCTTGAAATGAAACTAAAATTTCTATCCTATGGTGTAGCACCAAACTAACTAAATGGCATGCAAACTTAGTTTTCTTACACTTTTCAGTTAACAGATTGATAATAGGGTTAAACAACTCATTTCTGCATATTATTTACATGAGTATTTTATAAGAGGGTGCTAACACAAGAACCTAGAAAGAAAAGATAAATTTCATGACTTGAATTCTTGTATATTTCACATAACTCATAACCTATAAATAGACATTTTCTTTCAAGAAGGTATTTTTAATGAGACAAAAATACAGGGAAAAAGCACAAATTTTCACAAGTAGATCAATCAATCACCATAACATGTACACAAGCAAGCAAGTAATGAGAGGGTAAAAATGTCACAGTACTATTAATCATCCAAGGTACTCATAGTTTGAATGACTGAATGAGTTACAAAATAATGTTGAAGTCTGATGAAGAACAATCTCCAAAAATCTGCAAACTGAGAAATGAACTCAAAATTGAGTTACATGAGTGAATATAAACACAACCCAAGTGGTTGCACCAAAATAGGAGCAAGCAACCACCTTGGGTTGGATGCCCCAATAAAGCCTAGAAAAGAGGAATTGGATTCCTCAAAAACCACCTCCAACATGTGGGAAGAAATGGTTTTGGTCAAACCAAACACCTAGGTAGATAAAACCATCAATCAAAGTTCATTAATGCCTCCTACAAGTGTGGAAACATGTCTCCAAAATAAAAATAACTCCACCTATATTCTCTCCACTTGTTTTAAAGCAAAACTTTCATCTCTCTTTTTTGCATTAAAGAATAACCAAATGGCTTAAGGTTTATAAATACACCTTTAAGTCATTCGTTTTACAATGGAAATTATGCAAATAAAAAGTTACAAAAGTATCTTTCAAGGTACACTTATAAAGTTGAAGTGGCACAAACTTAAAATGAGGTGGACTCCATGTTGGTACATTTATGAGGTTGCAAAGACACATAAGTTACAAAAATTTCCTAAGGCACAAAGCATACTTTCTTGACCACGAGGTATATATTAGTCAAATCAATTTTTTAAAACAATGGCATAAAATACCATTTTCCCATATTGGCATATTAGGGTAATGCAAAACCCTAAAACAAAACAAGAAAAATAAGAAAGTTTATTTTCATTTTTCTTGAAGCTTCTAGAGGAAGCTTGCTACCGCTAAGGGTTTCTCTTGTGGAATGTGAAGCAAAGAATCATTTCCTTGCAAAGAATCTATCGGTTCTCCCCTTTGAAAAATAGGTAAATCATTTTTAGAAAGCAACTTTGAATGTATACCCACAAATTGTTGATTTAGGGTTCTATTGGCTGCAGCATTATGGGGATTTCTTACCCATTTCAATTTGTCTCTCTCTGTGTTATCTATCTGCTTAGTTGCTAAAGAAAAATAGCAATGGTTTCCATACCTGAAGGATGAAGAAAAAAAGTTGGGAAAGCACTATTATCACTGCATCTTCTTTCATAATTTTTGTGTATATTTTTTATGAAAATTACTTGCTCCTTGTGTGCTACAACTTTTCTTGGGAATTTGAAGAAACCTGTATTTTCTTTTATTTATATGACTTCCATGTAGCTTCTAAGATTTTGCTTGCAAACATGAGAGATAAACCTCTATAGCCGCAAATATTTTGGATTTGTAGTTGTAAAAAAAAATATTGTAGAGTTTTAAAACCCTAGCTCTTAATTCTTGATAGGCTTTCTATTCATTTAAATCACCCTGTATTTGTATATTATGGGGTTAAAACTTAGCAAAAGAAACCCTAAAATGGGTCACTATAAATTATCAACAAAACAGTTCATTTCCTTGTTCTTGCTTTCTCTATGATCTTCAAAGTATGATCTCCAAAGTTTCTCCCTATTTTTCATTGCCACGGCTAGGCATGTTGTAGATAACTTGGTTCTCTAACATTTCTTCTATAAGTAAGAAACCTCATTCCCAGGCATGATTTCATTTCATTTGATATTAAGGATTTTGCATATATTTTCTTTATAGGGATCATAAATTAAATATGGTTTATCAAAACCCTCAACCATCTCATTTGACTTGTGTTCTACCTCACTTCACTGTACAGAATGAAAAAAAACAAGGCGCCTCTATTCACTCATGCATCGTGATTTTGTTTTTGTAAAAGAAGACTGCCCCATGAATATCTACACTTTTTACTATGATTGGGACTATATTAGACTGTGTCTGTTGCTCTTTTTAAAACCCATCTTTCATATTCATTTGATTTTCTTTACATCTTCAACCATTTTGATGCTATATTCCTACAAAAAAATTCTCATTCACATACCCCACAACTTGAGTTAGATGGTCCTCTGTAGGTTGAATAGGTAATCTTGTAACATACTTAACTAATTCATTCTGTGATATTTTCCCAATTGAAACATTTACTTCCTCATGAGCTTCCACATTCAAAAAATATCAGCAATCATGGTTCAACCTTGATGTACCCATTATTTAAACTGGAAGCTTATCTTATACATAAGATCATATTTATTCTCACAGTGTTGACTATCTTAGAAGATTAATCATTGTATATGTCTATTCATGTTGGAGGATTGTCTTATATTATTTGATGTGGAACTCATGCATGTATTAATGTCACTAACTCCAACCTATGTTGATATGCTCAAGGGTCTTCAATATATTTAGGGTTTTGCATTACCTTTTACATTGATTTGCAAGCCATGAGCTTTTTCATTCTCAACTCAAGTTGTAATGGTATGCTTTATGTCTAGAATGAACATTATGACAGTCTCATTGAACATCAAGCTGCCCTTTTATGAAAATACATATTCTATTATTAGGCATTTGACTGTCCTATTATAGCTAATGGCTCTTCACAATCCCCAAGCCATTGTAGACAATTTGATGACTGTCATAGTCATCATGTGGACTTATTATGCTTGTCATGACTCTCAAGCGATATAGACTATCATTATGCTTTCTTTCATAGGCAAATGACAGTGTTTTAGTTATAAATCTACTCTATCTACTCAGTTGTGACTGGCCTCTTATCTCACTGTTCCAGATCCTTTCATGTAATTAAACAACAGTTATAACATGATAGGCTCATTTACATACATAAAGTGTTATTGTCATTAATCGGTTCTCTTTCACAAAGGTTGCCCTCATTATCTTTGAGTTGCTTCATAATCAAGAAAATTTGTCTTTCATATGTGTTACAAAGATCCTTGCACTTGTTTAATAGGCAGCAAATCTGCATGATATGCCCTAATCAATGTTAAATATTATATTGTGAATGATTCCTAAAACAATCAAATCTCTTCATCTCTATGAAATCTGCCATTACACATGTTCTCCTGTTGATGAAGAGTTGTCATTCTCTACACTTTTCATAAGCATTATTCTTTGGATTTCCCTTCATGTCTATTATATGTAGTAGTGATTATCTTTAGAACTTTGATCATTGCTTCACTCCTACTTTTCAACAGTCCTATTACATTTGTTCTTCCTCAAAGTAGATACCTGTAGCCACTATCAATATTAACTGTGACACATGATTTTTTTGATCTTCTAGTATTCCTGATATCTTCTTGATAGCTCTTGATATTTGATTCATACTTTATGATTTTCCTAAATAACTACATGCTACTTATGATAGTGACTGTTAACTCACTACCATAAATGATAGGTACTTATTTGTGTGAACCATAAAGAAATGATCTATCAGATGAATAATCTTTCAATATATATATATATATATTTAGCATAACAATGCAGCACTCCGGCTCAACCCTTGTGGGAGCCACATTTACACCACGTGTTGAAATTTGATGAAACAAAAATATGGCTTTTCTTGTATATGCACATGAAACAAATACTTAGAAAAAATATGTGCACATGGTTGAAGGGATTGATGATCCTCTTTCTCTTTTCTTTGGACATATACAACTGATTGTTTGTTTAATGCATGTGAAGGACAATGTATACACTAGTGGGTGGATGTATATGTAGTGTTTGAGACCGTTATTGCTTAGAGCTCTACTCTAACGTCATTGCAAATTATTTTCAGATGCAGGAGTTGGTAACAGGGAGCTATGAAGAGGAAAAACAACCTGAAGCAGAAGACCAAGTAGAATCACAGACTCTGACAAGTCATCAGGCAATGACTGGCCTCTTCCCCTATATATGCATTTTCATTCTTGTAATCCATTAGTGTATAAATTGTACTTTATTTCCATTGAACAAGCTAATTCTCACGGCTTGTGTGAGATAAATTTGTACTCTTGAATCAATAAAGATCATTTTCAATAAGATTTATGTATATTTTTTCAATATTGTATGTACTTGTATAAATGCAACAATCTATTACTACAAAATGTACTCTCTTTGATTCTTTTGTTTATACAATTGAATGCAATAGAGGGAATATAGATAAGAAATGCACTTCACTTTTAGTTTGTAAACACTATTAGCTTACTCAGTTTGACAAGAAACAAAAATGAGTAACACCACCATGAGAAAATCAAGTCAAGTGCCAATTTTAAACTTAACCAAGACTCCTAGTCACTCTAAGTGACAACTTAGTCTTCACAAAACAACTTTCCCTTCTGAGCCTTGGTCAAAAAGGTCAACTAATGCGACATGGAATCATGGCATACTTTTGAGAGGCTTCTCACAATATTCCTTTCTCAAAGTTCCCTCATGATGAAAAGTGTCACCCTTCTTTACTCTGTCTAACGTGCACATTATTCTACCCATTGTTTTTACTATGTTTGCTCACAAGTGAAAGTTTATGCTACTAACATTATGAGAAATAAAAAAAAATCCTTTTCATATGAATAATAAGATGCACATTTGAAACATAATCATTTCAAACTTTCTCATTGCATAACAAAGAATCATTTCAATAATTCAAGTAATGATTTCACATTACATAATTTCATGATAATATTTCCCATTTACAATTTCTCAATAAGAATAGAGATACATGTTTACATTCATAGCTTCCATGAGCTCAATGATATATAAATATAACATAATGTACAATGATCTAGATGTCACCAATGTTGGTGCATACCCCCTAGATGTTCCCATCACTAGTGCATTCATACTAGGTGTCCCCAAACTAGCGCTACATCCTCAAATATTGGTTGCCAACTGTATGAGGGAGAGCATCACTCAAGCACTTTTTGACCAACCATGGACTTACTACGGTCCCCCGCACATCTACCTAACTAGTAAGATGGACCTACCCTTTGATGAAGAGATTGGTTTGGTAACCCCATAATCCTGACCTTCTTGAGCATAGTGTTGTGTCTTGAACCTAGTAGCTTTGATACCACATGTAACGTGCCCATTTTTCTACCCATTGTTTTTATTATGTTTTTCTCTCAAGTGAAATTTTATGCTACTAACATTATGAGAAATAAAAAAAATTCCCTTTCATATGAATAACAAGATGCACATTTGAAACATAATCATTTCCTTTCTCATTGCATAACAAAGAATCATTTCAATAATTCAAGTAACGATTTCACATTACATAATTTCATGATAATATTTCTCATTTATAATTTCTCAATAAGAATAGAGATACATGTTTATATTCATAGCTTCCATGAGCTCAATGATATATAAATATAACAGAATACAATGATCTAGATGTCCCCAGTGTTGGTGCATACCTCCTAGATGTTCCCATCACTCGTGCATACATACTAGGTGTCCCCAAACTAGTGCTACATCATCAAATACTAGTTGCTAATTGTATGAAGGAGAGCATCACTTAAGCTCTTTTCTGCCAACCATGGACTTACTGTGGTCCCCCACACATCTACCTAACTGGTAAGATGGCCCTACCCTTCAACGAAGAGATTGGATTGGTAACCCCATAATCCTGACCTTCCTAAGCATAACTTTTTGTTTCCTACATATCTAGAGCTATACCATACATTGGTTTCCCTACCTAGAATGCAATCATGGATCATAGTGAGCTTACAGTGTAAATAGTGGCTACTTACGCTACTTTGGCCAAAGAATTCAACACCTAGTACTTTGAGTGTGAGTCATCTATCCACCCACCCTTAAGCTCGATTTGGTATTGAACATAAACATAACACACATTCCATCTCAGGTGATAACATAACAAAATGTTCAACAAGGTAATTCCCTTAACCATGGATTACCCTAACCCCAAGAATATCCAAGTCTATGAAAAACTGATTATCTAGGTTACACCCTTTCCCAATAATTTCTCTAACCTCGAGTATAACCACGCTAATCATACATGTACACATACTAGTGTCTAGCTAGGTTCCCCCTTTCTCATGGATTTCTCTAACCTCGGGAATAACCATGCTAACCTCTTAAGTTCGAAATAACATTTCCATAAAAGTACTATAAGATAGAAACATATTCCATATAATGCAATATCCAAATAAACTTAATGAACTAAGTATAGTTCTAATAGAATTTAACCCACACATACTTCTCATAATATAAATATATTCCCAAATAATAGGGTTTCTTTAATTTTCAAGACTTTAATCAAGAATTACACAAGAATATTCCATTCTAGGAAATAACTAAGTTCATAAGAACAAGCATATCATGCATTCCCAAAAGCAATCTTTTCCAAACAAAGGAATTTATAATCAAATAACCTTTCAAGAATAAATAATAGAGGAATAGAATTCAACATGCCTAAATATAGAGTTCCAACTAATAATGTTTCTTCCCAATCTTAGCCCCCACAATCATAAATGATGCTCCTTCTATGATCGACTAAACTCCAAACTCTAGCCTCCTCTCAAGAATTCTCAACAAACTTAACTCACAAAAAAATCTCAGTCTTTCACTAAAACTCTCACAATAATACTAGCATAGAAATTACAGTAGAATAGCAACAGAGAAATCAAATCGAATAGTGTAATAAATGGTAGAGAGAGCACCTCTATATATACTAAAATTTTATCTTCCAAAGGCTACAAAAAAGCTAATATTTATGACACCTTCCTACTCACATGCAATGACTCAGCTAATTAAACTCTTAAATTGCAAGACATGACAGTCCTCATATTTCCAATGACTAAGTCGACTTCATTCTTTAAGATGATATTACTCTTTTACTAAGTCGAGGGACAATGATGGCACTCTACAGGTTTCCTATTTAGTTTGCAAGTCAACTACCCTCTCAAATCACTGCCATCTATGCTTTGACTGAGTTTTATGGCTATCAGATTGCATTTCTAGATTTTGGGCATAGGTTTAAGGCTTCTTATTTGTTTCACACTCTATAGATTTTGTGCCACATATTCATACTTTAGCGCCCTCTATTATAGCATATTCCAAAACTTATTCAACATTGTAAAATCTGCATTCATTGTAGTTTGCAACGTATAAACTATATTCTCCTTTTTATGCACAATGTTTAAGTCTTCATTGACTTATTCTTTAAATTTTATAAACTGTGCATAGTTTATAAACTTTAGCCACAACAATGTTTATGTGGCAGCACTATAATATGCATTACTTCTCACTTAGCACTTTTATCACATACAACAACAACACTATATCATGTATATATATATATATTATGTCATGTAATATATACATATATACACATAATCATCAACACATGATTACCAATTTCATTGTTTGCTAATTAAATATTTATATAAAAGCATATATTAAAATAATTATATATATACATATATTAATATATTATGTAAATATATAACATTATCTCAATATCCATATTCAAACACATATATTCATGTACTCATCTATCGATGTATACATACTAAGTGTATATACATGTATACATACATACATACATACATATATACATATATATATATATATCACATTTGTCCAATTGGCATTCCCATGCATATGAGTTATCCATTCATGAGCATGCATAGGTACGTCTACCTACATATACTCATGCACACATATACTCATATGTATGAGTTATCGTAGAGATGTATATATATACATATATGAATTCTATGTATATACTTCACTAATTAACATATAAATATGAACATATGAAGAACTTATTCTCAACATAAAGACTCATTCACATACCTTCAATCAAAATATTCATAGAATGAGATCATAACCCAATACAAAGCATTCACAAACCCTGACGGAAGGTTACTTACCATTTCCTAAACTATCTTAATCAACTAGACCAACTAGGAAGTGAGTACATGTGTATGCTCAATTAGGCTCATCAGGGTTACCAGACAAAGCTCTTCTCCTGAGTGATACTCTCACTCTCTTTCAGAGGTTCGATATTATTACTGCATCTAGCTTAGTACATCATAATAGTAGTTAGCCAATAACAATACATTCACATCCATCATATATTTTATCTTCAGAACATTATAAAATATCAAATTTGATTAATCATTCATTCATCATATTTCCATCAAGATTCATATACAAAGCACAATCATATATATATATAACCATTTTTAACCCATCAAGGTAATAGTAATTAGGTAACAACACAACAAGGTGTAACTCTTTGTGCTCATACAAAGGTATATGCTAACCGTGGGTCCCGAAACTCACCACACACTAACACTTGGCATCCAAGCACTCCTCCTAGAAATTTTACAAATTCTTTTTCCCAAAATGAGCACCCAAGGGACAAGTGGCATTCTCCCATGAAATGAGTTGACCAGTCAACATACCCCCTACAAAATAAGAAACTTCCAAGTGGGTCCCACTTCCTAAAAAATAGGAACTACTTGATTTTTCATTTCTCAACATAGAAAATACTCCTATTTAAAATATGAACTCCTAAAAAATAGGAAAAAAGGTTGAGACACCAATTCCCAACATTCTCCCACTTGTTGAAGACCTTTAGGAGCCACTGTAATACTACTTAGGTCAAGAGGCCCATAGAATTGCCACACCATCTGAACTTCTCTATGCTCACTACCTTCCTCAGTGCATCTACAACATTCACCAAAGTATCCACCTTTTTCAAGTTAACCTTTCCATCTTCCACCATATCATGAACAAAATTAAACTACACATCAATGTTCTTTATTCTGGCATGGAAAGTAGGATTCTTTGCTAAACATGTATAGCACTCTGACTATCACAATAGATAGTAATTTGTCCTACATCAAAACCAATATCTAAAAACATTATCTTAAGCCAAATGGCATCTTTTAAAGTATGAGTAGCTACCATATACTTTGCTTTAGTAGTGGACAAAGTGACCACACCTTGTCACTTACTCATCCAACTAATAGCACCACCAAACATCATGAAAACATATCCACGAGTGGCTATTCTACTATCAATGTCACTCGCCCAATCAAAATCCACATATCCATGAATGTTCGTTGAATGTCAAGGTCTAGTCGGTCTATCATGAAAACATAGGGCTATAGTGGAGAAAATTGTATACCTTTACAATTTCACACTATGTTTGGATCCCTTAATTTATTGAACTTAATTAAGCTTCTAATTTTCCAAATTATTCATTCTAAATCCTTATTCTTACTGCTTTTCGAAAGGGGAACCAACATTAAATAAATGCATTTAATAATTAAATTTCCTTGGATCATGTGTGTCTTGGAAGTATATGCCAAGACTCATTCGCCCATAGGTGAATGGGTCCCCTTTATGAGCTAGGACCCAAATTAAAATATGTTTTTGGTGGCATTTTAATGATCAAAATTCAAATTGTAAGTGTTGGCTTTTGTAACCTATTTTTTGGGAAATTGGATAAACACTAATAAATACATATTTATTTTACCATTTGAAACCTAACACACTTTATGAAGCAATCCTATTGAGAAAATTATTGTCAAGAGAATTCAAGAGAAGCATTATCAATCATTTGTAGTAGCAATCAAGATCCTAACATCATGTCAAAGTTTATGTGTTTTCATGTTGTCTTGTGAAGGTTAACATGTATTGTAGGTCTTCGTGCATTTAAGCATTCAAGAAAATCAAGCAAGCAAGATCCAATTCCCTTCAAGTGATGTGTATGTCTTCAATCCTTCAAGGAAGCTATTGAAGGGTGGTGAGTTGTAGAAATTCATCATTTCCTTCCTTTCCACTAATGTTTTTATCATTGACATTAACATTGTGAAAGTGTGAACACTATTCACATGGTTTGATTAAGGAAAACCCCTATATGGAACAACCACTTTTCCCTTTTTATGTATGTGCAGGTTATAGGTTGAAGAAAGATTGAAGAGATCTTGAAGAGAAATCTTGCATTGTTGCATTTATTGTCATCATTTTTGTCAACCTACGAAAACTGAGTTGCAAAATTTATTTGTAACATTTCGACAAATTTGTAGATGCAAAAGAGAATTGGGTAAGTAAACAAGGATGGGGGGCCAAAAAGGGGGCTTAAGTGGCCACTTTTTTTCTGAAATCGGGAAATACTAACCTTGGACATGAAATTGAGGATAGTTACACTCAAAATTTTGAGATGCAACAAAAAAAAGGATCATAGTGCTTTGAGTCTACTTTCAACTACTATTTTTTTTTAAATGGTAGAGACTAAGGGGTTCAAAAGAGGGGGCGACAGAAATTGGTGTTTCTTTTGTCAAAAACCATAACATAGCGACTTTTTTCACTCCCTCAAAAGATTAAATGTTTTTTAGTATTTTTAAAATTGCTTTGGTGAGAAAATAGCTAATAGTATGTAGTTTATGCCCCTTTTTTGATAATTTTTAATGAATAATTGATTTTTTTACTAATTTTCAAAGTGCTTGAAAAATAGAATTTTGGTCGTGTTGCCCCTATAAATTTTGAAAACTTGAGAGAGAGAGAGAGAGAGTTACCTAGGTAGGGTGCTAGAGTGAGAGACTTGAGAGAGAGGGGGTGGGAAGGAGAGACCTAAGAGGGAGTGGGAGAGAGAGGGAGTGAGAGAGAGAGAGAGAGAGAGAGAGAGAGAGAGAGAGATTTTGCATACATGTCTACCAAAAAAATTTGTCAAAAAATTCACATGCCTTGTCCATGCTTCCATTTTGTGCCTATCTTGCAATCATGGAATTTTATGAGACCATATTTCTTTAATGAATTCCGTAAAAAAATTCATGTGAACTTTGACAAGCTAGTGAGATCACTAGCTTGTCAAGGTAGTGAGTTGTTTGAAAAAATTCCTCATAGAAATGGTGTCTCACAGTGATGTCAATCACCGTGAGACCCCATTGCTATGAGGAATTTTTTTCAAATAGTCCACTACCTTGAGAATGCTAGTGAGCTCACTAGCTTGTCTATGCTACCGCATTTTCCATACATTTCTACCAAAATATTTTGTCAAAAAAATCACATGCCTTGTCCATGCTTCTATTTTTTTCCTATCTTGCAATCATGGCATTCCATGAGACCACATTTCTTTAAGGAATTCCATTAAAAAATTCATGTGAACTTTGACAAGCTAGTGAGCTCACTAGCTTGTCAATGCTATTGACAAGGTAGTGGGTTGTTTGAAAAAATGTCTCATGGAAATGGGGTCTCACAGTGATGAGCCCATTTCTATGAGGAATTTTTTTAAACAACCCACTATCTTGTCAATGCTACAACATTGACAAGCTAGTTATTTCACTAGCTTGTCTATGCTACCACATTTTGCATACAAGTCTACCAAAAAAATTTGTCAAACAATTCACATGCCTTGTCCATGCTTCCATTTTGTGCCTATCTTGCAATCATGGCATTCCATGAGACCACATTTCTTTAAGGAATTCCACCAAAAAATTCATGTGTGCATTGACAAGCTAGTGAGCTCACAATGATGCACATCACCATGAGACCCCATTTCTATGAGGAATTTTTTCAAATAGGGTACTACCTTGTCTATGCAGCTCACTAGCTTGTCAATGCGGTAGAATTGACAAGGTAGTGGGATGTTTGAAAAAATTCCACATAGAAATAGGGTCTCACTCTAACGTTGACTATATTGTTCTCATATTGTCCTTTTATTAGTTTTCCTACAAGGTAGCAATGACAAGGTGGTGAGCTCTTTGAGGCATTTTTTCTTACAATTCTCACTACCTTATCAATGCATCCACATTGACCATGAGGACATATCTCATTGAGGCATTTTTTCAAATAGTTCATGTGCCTTGTATATGCATCCATATTTCAACTATGTCTACTAAGGCAATTGCAACCATAACACTCATGAAAATACCCCCTTTTATGTTTTGATAAATTCCATACCCCATTCCAAGGTCCCATTGCTGCTATGGCTAAAAGCCTAAAACAGGTGCTTTCCAACAAACTATGGATGCATGGAAAAAATCTATCAAATCATAATAGTAAGCAAAAGCATAGACAAGGTATTGAGTTGTTTGAAGAAATGCCTCAAAGAAATGTGGTTTCATGATGATGTCCATTACCATGAGACCACATTTCTTTGAGGCATTTTTTCAAACAACTCATTTCCTTGTTTATGATACCACATTTTCCATATATTTTCCATTTTGGGCATTTCCTGCAATCATTCCAATCTTTATGGGAAGATTGAAAAATGAACAAATGAAATAAAAAATTCTTGAACTTAAGACTTTTGTGGAGAAAATACAACTGGAAATAGATGATAAGGAAGAAGCAATATGATAACAATAGTTGCAGGTGTAAAGAAAATAGTTGGAAGTGTTGAAATTGAAGCAAAACAACTGAAGACTAAAATTAACCACTTAGAAAAGGAATTAAAAGACAAGAAGAAGATTTTATCATAAAAAAAAGGAGGTTTGTCTTCTCTAAAAATACTTGAAAAAGAAGCAAACCAAATTGAATGAGATACATAATGTATTCAATGAAGAGATTCTTCCTGCTCTCAAGAAGTTGAGGAAGGTGCATGTGTAGATTCTTCTTTTTTTATCATACAACCGAACTGGCTATTCCAACATGTCCATATGGGTGGTTTTATGCTAGGAAAGGTCCTCTTTCACACCCAAACATGTCAAAACGGTCTGAGCCACATTCTACTAGCAAAGTCTCTTAAGAGACCAAAATGCAAAAAGGAAACAAACTTTGATGAGTGATTACTCAGAAACTGTGGCACTTGGAAACACTTTGTTTGAAACTTTGGGATCACATAGGGGCCCTCTACAATAACCTCTCTTGGTTTTTTATAGTTCCAAGTCGTTTTCCTATGGTAATAGATTTCAATTGATGGAAAATGGGTCAGTTGGATGTAGTGTAAAGTTGGAAAGTTGTGTAACTTTTGTTCTGTTAGTCACATGACCAAACTAACTATTCCAACACATATGTATGGGTGGGTTTATACTAGGAAAGGTCCTCTTTCATACCCAAGCATGCCAAAACAGTCTGAGCCACATTCTACAAGCGAGGTCTCTTAAGAGACCAAAGTGCAAAAGGGCAACAAACTTCTACGAGAGATTAATCAAAAACTATGGCACTTGGGAACACTCTATCTAAGGCTACAGGATCATGTAGGGCCCCTCTACAATAACCTCTCTCTATTTTTGAAAGCTCCAATTCATTTTCCTATGGTGAACAGATTTCAATTGATGCAAAACGGGTCAATTGCATGTAGTGTAAAGTTGGAAAGTGGTGTAACTTTCATTCTCTTTGTCATACGACTAAACTAACGATTCCAACACGTCTATATGGGTGTTTTTATACTAGTAAATTTCTTCTTTCACACCCAAACATGCCAAAACAGTCTGAGCCACATTCTACCGACAAAGTCTCTTAAGAGACCAAAGTGCAAAAGGGCAGCAAACTTCAATGAGCGATTATGTGGAAATCATGGAACTTGGAAACACTCTGTCTAATGCTATAGGATCATCCAGAGCCCCTCTACAATAACCTCTCTCAGTTTTTGATATCTCCAAGTCATTTTCCCATGGTGAAAAAAAACTTGTTGATGGAAAACAAGTTAGTTGCATGTAGTGTAAAGTTGGAAAGTGGTGTAACTTCACTTTGTTCGTCATACAACTAAACCAACTATGGGTGGGTTTATGATAGGAAGGTCCTCTTCACACCCAAACACGCTGAAACAGTCTGAGCCACATTCTATCAAAGAAGTCTCTTAAGAGACCAAATTGCAAAAGGGTAGCAAACTTCGATGAGTGATTACTAAAAAAATGTGGCACTTGCAAACACTTTGTTTAAGGATACGAGATAATGTAGGGACCCTCTATAATAACCCAGCTCAGTTTTTTATAGTTCCAAGTCATTTTCCTGTGGTGAACATATTCCAGTTGATGGAAAATATGTCGGTTGCATGTAGTGTAAAGTTGAAAAGTGGTGTGACTTTTGTTATGTTTTTCATACAACCGAAACAATTATTCCAACATGTCCACATGGGTGGTTTTATGCTAGGCAAGGTCTTCTTTCACACCCAAACATGTCGAAATAGTCTAAGGAATATTCTATCAGCGAAGTCCCTTAAGAGACCAAAGTGCAAAAGGTCAGCAAACTTTGACGAGTGATTACTCGAAAACTATGGCACTTGGAAACACTTTTTCTAAGGCTATGGGATCATGTGGGGCCCCTCTAAAATAAACTCTCTTGGTTTTTTATAGCTTTAAGTCATTTTCCCATGCTGAATAGATTTCAATTAATGGAAAATGGGTCAATTGCATATAGTGTAAAGTTGGAAAGTAGTGTAACTTTCATTATATTCACTATACGACCAAACCGACTATTCTAACACATCTGTATGGGTGGGTTTATACTAAAAATTTTCCTCTTTCACACCCAAACACACCAAAATGGTATGAGCCACATTCTACCAGCAAAGTCTCTTAAGAGACCAAAATGCAAAAGGGTAGGAAACTTTGACGAGTGATTACTTGGAAACCATGGAACTTGGAAACACTTCATCTAAGGCTACGAGATCAAGTAGGGCCCCTCTACAATAACATCTCTTGGTTTATGATAGCTCCAAGTCATTTGCATGTGGTGAACATATTTTAGTTGATGGAAAATGGGTCAGTTGCATGTAGTGTAAAGTTGGAAAGTGGTGTAACTTTTGTTCTATTCGTCATATGACCGAACCAACTATTCCAACACATCTGTATTGGTGATTTTGTGCCAGGAAAGGTCCTCTTTCACATCCAAACATGCCAAAATGGCCTGAGCCACATTCTACCAACAAAGTCTCTTAAGAGACTAAAGTGCAAAAGGGCAGAAAACTTCGACAAGTGATTACTCAAAAATATTGGCACTTGGAGATGTTCCATCTGAGGATACAAGATCATGTAGGGACTTTCTACAATAACCTCTCTCGGTTTTTCATAGCTCCAAGTTTTTTTCCCGTGGCACTGAACAAATTTTAATTGATGGAAAACAGGTTAGTTGCATGTAGTGTAAAGTTGCAAGGTAGGCTACTTTTTTGTTTTGTTCTTCATGAGGCCAAACATTTAGCACCAACACATCTAGGTGGGCACATGTACGCTAGGTATGGTCATCACACTTTGATATGAAAGGTTCGTATTCTTTCCAATACCCTTATGATCTTTAATAAGACTTGCATGCCTTGAGTTTTTTTTTGTGAGACTTAGTTGTTACTTAAATCCATTTTCTTTTGTCAATAGTTTTATGATGTTTTCTTTATCTATGTAATACATGAAGCATAAATCATACAAGAAAATGGTAGAATCAAGCATACATGTGGAATGGTAGATGTCTTCCTCAATGATATAAAGCATGAAGCATGAAGCATGGTAGCATGAAGCATGAAGCATGCAGCATCAAGCATACACATGAATTTCCTCCATGAAGCACATGAAGCATAAAGCATGAAGTGTTACTATATTCATATGATTAATTTAATGTTCAATAATCTTATAGGATAATAATGTTCAAACTTTATTATATATTTATGATTATAGAAAAGGAGAGTGCATGGAAAACACTTGGATTTTAAATATTTGAAGTAAAAAAATTACAAATATCTATTGAAGCATAGATTTATAATGTAAATATGGACACCATCAATAAAAATATTTGTATTAACCAAGTAGCCATGTAGGCATACATCAATAAATGTTGATATAAGTATAAAATATATAAAAAAATAGCCATATAGGCTTACAAGAATGCCATATAGACATACAATGTCAAGTATATGCAATACAAAATATGTCCAAAAATTCCATATAGGCATACAAAGGACCCCAACCAAAAGTCATTTCCCTCCAGGTGAATGAAACAAACGAGTGGCATTTGGTGGTCGAGTGGATGGCGATGTGTATCACACTCATTTACCCTGCACTTGAGGGCTACTCCTCTTAGGGTTTATTTCCTCATCAAGCCTTAATTGTTACAATAACAAGTAAAGACATTAATATATAGAAATTGCATTATAAAAAATGATATTTTTAACAAAATAATCACTTACCGCCACTAGACAATCTCTCTCCTCACGTGAAAGATTCACATGCTTATGTTGTGGCATGCCCAAGTCCTATAGAAACCATCCAAATATAAATTAAACTATGAATCAATAAACATTTGATTTTTCACTAACTAATAGCTATAACAACAAATGTAATTTGAAATTTACTAATTTGCCTCATACCCCCGTGAGAGGTGTAGACACATAAAATTGACCTAGGCCTACAAATTTTATTTTCTCCATATTTCTTCTTAACAAAATTAAAATATTTAATTATGTCCTCTAGCCCAAATTCAACTATTAATTAAATAATTCTCAGTTATTTAATTAATTCATATTCTTTATTCCTCCTGAATATTTAAATAAATAAATTACATTTATTTTATTTAAATACGTTGCTAATTGCTTATGTCTCTCTAATTAAATGAATTTCTAAATTTATTTAATTATTACTTGCTATTTCCTCTTGATTATTTAAATAAATAAACTTTATTTATTTATTTAAATACGTCATTAATTCCTTGTCTTCCTATAATTAAATAAATTCCTATGATTTATTTAATTGTCCACCTTGTCCATTTTCCCCATAATTAAATAGTTATTATTATTTAATTATCTTATTGACTTTTCTTCTAATTTTAAATAAAGTCATTCATTTAAAATTACCCACTTTATTTTTTCCCACCAAGTAAATAATTTGAAATAATTATTTACTGTCACATGACCCCACCACTTTTGAATTAAATTAATTTTTAATTCAAAAGGTCAACTCAGCCTTTTAAATCAAATAATTTTAAATTATTATTTGATTTTCCAATAGTCTCATTTTTTGTGCCCAATATCTCCTTGTCACATGCATTCTTGACCTTTGATTTGATTTTCCTAAAATCAAATCTCAGCCCTTCATTTCAAATTTTTGCCTAACCCTAATTGCTAGTTGTCACATACATTTTCAGCCTTTGATCTGAGGGCATTTCTCAACTAACAATCTTAGCCATTCATCCAAAATTGGCATTTCTATAAAAAGGCAATTTTAACCTCATTTGACATTTCTCACTTGCAATTTCTAAGTACACTTGCACTTTGAGCACAATCCTTCACTATCTGCTTAGATCTTAGTCATAGTCATAGTTTCTCCTTCAAAATCTGATGCAAAACATCATTTTACAGCAAATGGAAAGGGGCAATGATGGTCAATCATGGAGGACATGAAGGTTGTTTGGTGAAACTCTTCCTTTCTTTATGTTGTTTTCCTACTTTGTACTTCATTGTTTAGCTAGGGTTTCTTTTATGCATTTTATTTCATGCTAACCTAGATTTTTACCCTAGTTACATTGGTGAACCCGACACCAAGAATATATTGTGTAGTTTTTGTATGGCCTTTTCATCTTTTTTTGTAGGTATAGGTATGGAAAGCCGCAAATGCAATTTTATGAGCCACATTTGATGCGTCGCAACACATATGTGTTCAGGAGCGACGCATCTGCAAAGTCGAGATGCATTTAACACCTACAGAGATGCATTTGCTTTGTTGCAACGCATATGACAATCCAAACAATGCATCTACGATTTAGCCGCATCTGACAGACAGAAAGATGCATCTACTTGTTGCAGGTTTACTTTCAATTTTTGGCATCATTTTCTAGTTTTCTTTTTTCAGTTTTAGTAGATTAGGGATTTTTGGTTACTGATCTATTGTTGGTAGCATGTGGCAAGTTGGAAGGAGATACTAACCCTTGTTTTGTTGTTGATTTTACAAATCTTTTTCAATTCTAAAGCAACAAACAAACAAATAACCACAATTACAACTTGCACATCACACTTCATAGTTTAAAATGAACTTGCATTCACACTCATGGGATTAAAATGAACACAACTCGCATCCAGACTCATCAAGGCTAAAAATTTACTTGCATTCTCATAGCATTGGTTTAAAAAGAACTTTGCTTGTCTCACACTAAGTTGGGCTAAAATTAATGAGTGTTTGATGTGTCTTGTGGTGTAGTGATAACTCCTTAGTGTGTATGCAATTCTCTTGCGCCTTGCTGCGATCAACAAAAAAACTTATGGGTTGTTGCTTTTCCACCCACATATTTCAATTTGGGTATTAAAATGAACAATCTTGCTTTCTTTTGTGTAACCTTGATTTAATAATAAGAGTATCCTCTCCCCTTGCACACTTGTGCGATCCTGGGTGCAAGGGAAATTGTTATTAACTCTAGTTAGGTCTTCCTTGGTGGGAAAAAGTACTCATCCCAAGGTGACTCAAATCGGCAATGAGTTAAAGCCAAGCACTCCTAACTAGTATACAAATGTGAATGCTACTGGAAAACTTGGCATTACAAGTGTGGATGCATGTCACACATACAAGTGATTCCCTTAGTACCCACGTGGTAATTTCTTTCCTCATGTGTGGCCACCTAAATGAGTGCCCTTACTAAAAACCATTTGTGTAGTTTCCAAAATCCTTTTCTATTTGTTGGTGCAACAACAATCATTTCCAAGCCATCCCATATTCTCATGGTTCTTAGTAGAAATGAAGATTTTTTCATGGGAGAGTCATGAAAACTCAAATCTTGGTTGACCCAAAGAAGTGAGTGCCATTGAGGGGAGCCAGTGTGGCCAAGCTTCTAAGACATCCACTAAGAATAAGCATGGTTGGAGTAATCCAAGTGGGAATCTAGTGAATATAGTCCTTGTCATCCATAGAGTTGTGCTTGTTTTCAATGTGCTTGTCTCCAACAATTCAAGAAAAAATCATGTGTTTTCCAAGTGTTTGCTAAATCAATGAACACATAAAACACCTTTTACAAATCTAGAAAATCACAGTCAAACTAAAACAACCTCACAAATCTATCAAAATTGCAAGACAACCAGACTTTGTTCAAACTACAATGCAACTGAGCCTCTGAAACACACATCTGTCTATACTGAAACACATCTAGTACATAGAACAATGCATTTGACATATCGAACTACAGTCTCCATCTGATAACACTGCAATGCATTCAGTGTTTGAAAAAATGCATTTGTACGAGTTCTACAACGCATCTGCTATCTGAAACACCACATTTTCCTATCACTTAGGAAAAAGAATGTTACTGTCCTATTCCAAAACCAAACATTTTAGGTCTATTTCTACACATCTTTTCCTAGTGGTCTCTATTCAAAAACTAGAAAATACTTGCTCAAATTGTCCATCTTTGCACCGTTTAGTTGGCATTTAGCTTTTAGCATAGGTTTACCATTGCAAAATTCTAGTTGCATCTTACATCCACAATCATTTTCAACATAGACAAACTCTTAGGTCTTCATTTTGCAGACTTTATATTATGAAAAATTTCCATACTTTTTGAAACCATTGCCTTCAAAAGTAGATTGTCATTGGACCAAGTCAAAATTGCTCCTTTAGTCTTTGTCATTTTATGTGGGATATTTCTTGCTCATTAGTCTAGTTTGGAAACTCACTTTTTTATTTCACTTGATCTTACAAAAATTCCTTTGACAATCAAAATTGGAACATTGGCCAAACTTTGGATGGTTAGTCAACCTTTTATAAAAATATCTCAAAATTGATTACATTTTAGAGTTTGATTGCACCTTGCATTTGCATAACATACCCCAAATACTCTAGTCTTCCATCATTTATCATTCCTTTTAGTCCTCACTATCACTTTGCATTGGACCTTCTCTTTAGACAACATTGTCACCTTGCATCATACATTATTGTACTCCTTATTCCAAAAACACTAAAAACATAGTTGCATTAGCATCATCTCCTTATAACCAAAAATCCAAAAACATAGATTAGTGTCATATCATCCTAATACATAGACTTGGTTATCATTCAAATTGTCCCTCCTTTATTTGAGAAAATATTATATGGTTGAGACTAGACTACAAAGAAAGAGAAGATAAATGGATCCCTTTGGACAAGGAAACAACCTTTACAACTATCCTATTGGCATGAACTTAAACACCTTTGACAACAACACCGACATGGGGACAACTTTCATTAATCCTTTTAGTAACATGAACATTGCATATTCATCACACAACAATCCCTTTAAACCATTCATACAAAGAGATGAAAATGGACAAGTTTTCATGGAAGACGTAGAGGTTGCTGACCAAAACCACAAAGTGGTTTCCTTTGTAGAAGAATTGTTTTTACAAGATTCAGAGCAATATTTAGCCATGCTTCTACACCAATGATATAAATTTCCACAAGGATTCGATATTAATACCTGAAGAGCAGCATCACCTAACCATGGCACACAAAATAGTCAACCTTATTCAACACCACTACATAGTGCTAACAATGCCACAAACACGATCAACAATGCTTCCATTGGTGTGACAACTCAAAATTCTACAAACACAATCAACACTACCTCCATGGGCACAACAACTCAAAGTACAACCAATACATTCAACACAACATCCGCTTTGGTGGCATCAACCATAGCACAAACCATATCACAATCAATGCCACAAATATTGACAATTGAATCACAAACTATTGGGGTTACATTTGGGTCCTCATCCAATACTATGGGGACAACTTCATCAAACCTTTTATTTGGGTCCTCATCCAATGCTATGGTGACAACCTCATCAAATCCTTTTGGATGAAACAAAAGATGAATCACTATTCAAGGACCTTAGCCCAATGTCAATACCTCATCACAAGGCACTCAAGTCAATAACAATACTAGTGTTCCCCAAAGGAAAAACACAAATTTTCCACACGGTCATATTTATCAATTTGGGAAAGGAAACCAAGTAACAAAACACATGAATCCACTTGGTCATCAAAACATTCAAGGGCAACAAATTCCTCAACTATAATTTAACATTGCTGGAACACATATTCCCACATACACATCCCACATTCATACACAACAAGTTCCCACTCAAAATACTCAATACCAACAAATCCCAACCTAAAATGTGCAATGCACTCAACATCAATACATTCCAAATCAAAACATACCATCACAACAAATGGGAAATCATGGGATATAGATTACCAACATGTGTGACACCACCAACAATCCTATAGTAGGTGCATTAATGGCTCAACTTTTTTCCTTACAAAAATAACTGGACAACATGCAGTTATCAAACAAGAAGACCCACATATATTTTTATTTATGCCCATATCCATTCGACACAAGGTTACACATGCCACCATTCCCTCGAGGATACTTGGTACCAAATTTCTCCAAATACAAAGGAAAGACTAATCCCATTGAACATATAAGAGAATTCATGACCAATTGTGTAGACATTGCAAACGAACACACTTATTTGATGAGACTCTTTCCTAGAAGTCTTGTAGGTCTTCCACTTGATTGGTTTGCACTCTTACCCAAAGGGATAAAATCATGGGATGAACTCACCAATAAATTTGTGGAAAATTATGCCTACAATATTAACACTGACATCACGATTGCCACATTATGTAAGACTACCCTAGAGGAAACTAGTGAAACATTCATCCCGTTCTTCCAAATATGGTGAGGTTTAGCAACTCGATGTCCCATTGAGATACCCAAAAAGGAGAAAGTAAACATGTTTGTTCAAAATCTTGTTGGACCATTGAGATACAACTTGCAAGTCCATTGTTGCACTACTTTTATAGACCTTATAGAAAAAGGAGTTCAACTTGAAAAATCTCTCATTGCTAAAGGGGAACTTAAATATGCCAACAAGAACATAAACACAAACCCACCTAATGATAAGAACAAATACTAGGTCAAGAACAAACATATCACCAATGATGGTGTTGTCGATGCCAAGGCAGTAAATACAATAGGTCCTACAATCACACTTAGAGGATCTCAACCACAAAATGCTCCTTTGACCACCCCAAAACCTACAACAAACACCATTCAGAACAATCAAGACTAAGGACAACAACGACAAACCCGACAATTTCCCAAAATACGGACATACACCTCCTTGGGCGAACCAATTGAAGTTGTCCTCAAGAAGCTCATCAAAAATAATGTCATAACATTGCAAGACCCTAAACCACATGACCCCAGGTAGTTCAAACCATCATGGTGGGATGACAATTACTTATAGGTGATCCCACAATAGTAGTTTACAATTTTTGGCCAAACTGGACACTGATATTTTTTTTTTAACAAAATCTCCACATTCGGGCACCTATAGCAATTAAACCGTGATGAATTTGAAGATGATGCAAACTAGAGTCTTGTCATATTTTGACTGTAAATTCTAAAAATATTTTTTTCAATTTTTTTGGAATCAGATTGCACTTCTTTTTCCATCTCCCGCGAAAATTGGTTTTTTTCAAAAAATAACATTTTTAAAAAGTGACGCTTAGTATAGCATAACTTTTTTTCCTTGAAAGATAAAATTCAATTCTTTCAAATTTAGATTTCTAACTCGATATCTAGTGCTTCCACTTGGTTAGATAGTTTTTATTGAATATTTTTTCTTTAATCAAGTTTCAAAGTCAAATCAATTACAATTCGGACATAACCGGCATAACACATAACTTTTTGTATGTATCAATTTTTTTTATTTTTGTTGGATCAAGGACTCCAATATCTGGTGCACTCATATTTTTTTTTTTTTTTTTAATAATCTTCTATTTTTCCACTTGTGCAGAAAAGAGGGTTTTGTTTTCAGTGAAAAACCTATATTTAATAAAACTTAAAAAATAGATAGATAATATAATCAAAACATATTAAAATTATATTCGTTAGATAGCTTGTTTTGAGGGGAACCCGATACTAGTTGGGTTTTTGAGATCTCCTCCATTTTCATTCTCAAATCGAGCTTCGAATTCCAAATTTCTCAGCAATTCTGGTGCCTTAGGAGGCAAGGGTGAAAAAACAAGGGTTCGATCAAACAGATGTTCGGTCGAAGAAAATAAAAATGTTCAGTCGAATAGAGGTTCGACTGAACCCATGTTCGACCAAACCCACCGCACATAAAATAAAAAAATGATTTTAAATGGGTCCAACCAAACATTCTAAAGATGTTCGGTCGAACACCTTGATTTTAATATTAATATAACTATTATTTATATTATTTTTAAATGATAGCTTAAGAGAAAGATTTTTGTCGTAGAATACAATCAAAATTTTAAGAAGATTGTAAAAGGAGATATTTTGGATAAACTGTCAAAATTTATATAGAATTATAATGATATATATGTTTGATTTATATATAATTTTGCATACACTAAGGTATATCATAATGTTTTAAGGGCACCCTTGAATAGATAACCGTAATTAAAAAATTTGTTGACAGGAAAATTCGACCATCAAATTTAATCCTTGGTAGGAGGGAGATACTTCAGAGAGAGAGGGGGGGAGTGGGAGAGAGATAAAGGGTAGGGGGTCCTAGGGTTTAAGGGTTAAAGGTAGAGGAGCTCAAGAGGGAGAGTGGGTAGGAGGGAGAGACTTTTTAGAGAGAGAGGGGGGGAGTGGGAGAGAGATAAAGGGTAGGG